>VYXF01002200.1:257303-349756 GCA_013397295.1 Polioptila caerulea
GGTGGAACAGAAAATTAAGGGAAACACAATGAGATGGAATTAGATTACACAGGGTTACATAATGTTAGAAAAGACCTCAAGTATTGTATCCTGTTTGCCCAACACAGGAAAGACATTAATCTGTTGCAGTCAATCCAGAGAAGAGCCACCCAGCTGATCAGAGGAATGGAGAACCTCTCCTATGCGGAAAGCTGAGAATTGGGATTGTTCAGCCTGGAAAATAAAGCAGTTTAGGGTGACCTAATTGCAGTTCCTGAAGGGAACTTACAAGAAAGATGGGAGAAGACTATTTACAAGAGCATTTGCAATGAGTTTAAATTGAAAGAGAAAATGTTCTGATTAGATATTAGGATTTACAGTTAGAGTGGTGAGACACTGTCCAAGGTTGTCCAAGGAAGTTGCATACACCTCATCCCTGGAGGTATCCAAGGCCTGGTCTAGATGAAGGTTTCCCCGCCCCTGGCAGAGTGTTTGGAACTAGATAATCTTCAAGGTCCTTGTCCTAGGTAACCCAAAATGTTAATGTATTCCATAACCACCTGTGCCCAAAATTGTTATTGTCTCTTTAAGAGCTGGTGCTATGACTGAATATTGAACCACTAGCGCCCAGGTTTGCCAATTCTGTTCAAAAGTCAAAATACCCAAGCCAAATTCTCTTTTGCCTGGTGGCTTTATCTCAAGGCAGAGACTTCATGTATTTTGGGGTTTTTTCCTTTGTTTCTCCCTTGCATCTTGGACTGACTCAAGGCGGATTCCAGGAGTGCCTGCCTGAAGCCGTGGCCCCATGCCCAGAAGAATGGAGTGCCTACTCCATGTCCACGTGCTCACAGTTCTCCAGCAAGGAGAGATGGCACCAAGCTTTTCCAGCCAGGCTGCCTTGCCTTGCCTTGCCTTGCCTTGCCTTGCCATATCCTGCCAAGGGAAAGGCAGAATCTCTTCCTGGGTTCTAGCCCTTGACTGAGTACCAGCCACCAGAACGTTCCAGCCACCTTTCTTAACAGCTGCTGCTGGACAGAGAAGTGAGTGGGGAAAGCTGATGCCCTTTTCCTATTGTCTCCCTACACGTGGCTGCCCTTGGCAGCCACCATCTTAGGAGGAGTCTCTCTGCGATTTTAAGTTTCTCTTTGCTCCTGTGGGGAGGGGTTTGGAAGATCTAGCAGTTTTGTATCTAGTTATTATTTACAATTGGATTTCTTTGCCTGTTGCTGTTTTGTTTCTTAGTACCAAGCATCATTCACTTGCTAAACATTCGTTACTCTGATACTGTCTTGTTTTAATTTAAAACTTTGGATATAGAATAAATGCCTCTTTCTAAAATAGGTCTAACATCTTTTGCTAAACTTCTTTTTTTTTTCGACCAGACATCTTGATAGAATACTGGAAAAGAATAAGAGAAGCAGAATATTATTTAGTATATAATGCCATGTATCTATGGATGTGGTTGTTTAAAATGCAAACAAACTAGTAGTGATATGACGATGATATTTAGTATCTTTATTTGTTAGTGCTTTCCCAACACAGCAGATCTTTTCTATATACAAACTGACACTTTCGTTTTCATCCTAGAGTCAAGTCATAATCTGAATGTCTGAAAATATAAGTATCCAGATTGTCAGTAGATTTGGCAAGAAATAGACAGATAGAAAGAAATTTTCCATTTCTCAAAAATATGCTCATGTTTCTCAGCTGAGAAAGAGAAAATGCTTGTGTCATTTGAATGGATACACTTCAAAAAGTACACTATTAGAAACAAAATCTGTCACTGTGTAGGAATTATCACATCTGAATATGTATGCCAATCTGCATTGTGATACACATGTGCATACCACCAAATATGATCTATAACATAGGAATTAGTAATTAAGATATTGAAATGTATGGTTCTTCTGTGTCTAGGACCTGAAAATCACATCTTACTTTTATCTTCTACTGAAATAGCTAATTAATTTGGCCTATTTTAATAACTCTCAGTGAATTTAGTTGAAATTCTAAGATTAAAAAAAGGAAGTTGCACATGTAGAAGAATGGAAAAGATATTTAATAATTTCATCCAGCCATTAACCCAGTACTGCCTAGTCCACAGCTAAACCATGTCTCTAACTGCCACTTCTACAGATCTTTTAAGTATCCCCAGGTTTGGGTGACCCAACCACTCTTCTGATCAGCTTGTTCCAGAGACTGACAATCATTTCAGTGAGGAAATTTTTCCTAATATTCAATATAAACCTCCCTAGTGCAACTGGAAGCTTTTTCTTCTTGTCTTGTCAATTGCTACTTGATAGAAGACCCCGATTCCCAGGTGGCTACACTCTCTTTTCAAGGTGTTGGGAAGTGTGACAAGGTCCTGTCTGAGCCTCCTTTTCTCTAGGATGAACAGCCCCAGCTGCCTCAGCAGCTCCTTGTGAGACAATGCTCCAGACCCTCCACGAGCTTTTCTCTCCTTCACTGGAAACGCTCCAGCACCACACTGTCTCTCTTATAGTGAGGGGTCTAAATGAACACAAGATTCAAGATGTGGCCTCACCAGGGCCAAGTACAGGCAGAAAATAATTTCTCTGGTCCTAATGGATGCTCTTTTCTGATACAGGCCATGATACCTGTATTGTCCTTCATGACCTCCCAGGCTGGCTGATGTTCAGCTGCCTGTCTGTCGTGGTTTAACTCCAGCCAGCAGCCAAGCATCACACCGTCTTTTCCACCCCCTCCTAGTGGGATGGGCAAGACAATTGGAAGGGTAAAAGTTAAAACACTCTTGGGTCAATATGAAGACAGTTAATTAGGTAAAGCAAAATCTGCACACCCAAGCAAAGCAAAACAAGCCAATTCACCACTTCTCATCAGCTGGCATGGTGTTCAGCCAGCTCTGGGACACCAGGGCTCTGTCATGCATGATTCCAAACACCTCCACCTTTTTTCTTATTCCCCCTTCTCTGTACATGAAGCATGATATCATAAAGCCTGGAATATCCCTTTGGCCTGCTGAGGTCTCTTTTCTTGGCTATGTCCCCTCCCAACTCCCCATTCACTCCCTGCCTTTTTGCCAGTGTGGGAGTATAAAAAGAAGAAAAGACTTTGATATTTTGCAAATGCTACTCACCAATAACAAAAACATCTCATCATTTGCACTATTTTCAGTCCTTTTAAGATTCAGTTATTAAAATTATTAGAGATACCTCTGCCTGAAATTGAGGTGTAGAAAAGACTATATGTTGCAATCAATAGTATGAATTTTTATTTAATAGTAAATGTGATGTAGAGAGAAATTGAAAGAAATAGGGAAAAGAAAAAAGGAATAAGAGTAGAAAGGTGTATAATCTCCATGACAAGACTTGATTACTGCAATTTCAATATCCATTGATCAAAGTTGGTCACTGTGCCAATCCATCATGGTGGAGAAAAGCCACCAAAACAGCAAAATTCTCTGGGTTTTATTTACTCAGGTTCAGATACCTCCCTGGGGCAGGGAGTTTCACACTAAATGATATAACACTGTGGATCACAGGACACTTTGTGAGTCTTTGACAATTTCTAAGTCATTACGGCTGCCTATTAGGTCAGTGCAGTCAATTATGGCCCATTATGGCCCATCAGCAGAGATTAATACCTTCTAGCTTCAGTATGAATGCCCCACTACTTCCTGGCAAAGGAGTTATCACAACTGATATTTCATTTGTGAAAAGACAAAGAGTACAGGGTTTGCCTCTTTCCTCATGGTTTTTCTTATCTCATTTAACATCCAGCTGTAGCCTGAGGTGATGGGTGTACTCACCCTCTGCACCTGGGCAGTTAAGAGGGCAATTGTTTGAGCCAGTAACCAGTCCCCAAGCCCAAATCCCAAACAGCCCCATACTAGAAGAATGTCTGGTTCCACTGTGAAGAAAATTTATTCTATCTCAGCCAAAAATACTCTGTCTACCAGCACCCCCAGGTCCGTTGATGGGCAGCTTTCCAGCAACTCTTCCCTGAGCCTGTAGCACTGCAGAGGGTTGTTGTGATCAAGTGCAGGACAGAGCACTTTGCCTTGTGCTGTATGGTGGGGTGCCTCACACCATAGTCAATCCAGCTNGTATGGTGTGTTGCCTCACACCATAGGCAATCCAGCTGGTCTAGATCCCTTTGAAGAGCCTTCCTGTCCTCCAGCAGATCAACACTCCCACCCTACTTGGTGTTGTCTACAAAAACAACTGAGGGTGCATTCAATCCCCTTGTCTAGATAATTGATAAAGACATTAAACAGTATTACAGCCCCAGTACTGAGCCCAGGAGACACCACTTGTGATCAGCCACCACCTGGATGTAACTTCCTTCACTACCCATCTCCGGGCCCAGTTATCCAGCCGGTTTTTTACCCAATGAACAGTGCATGTGTCCAAGCCACTTTGTCCCAAAGGATGTTATGCGAAATGGTGTCAAAGGCTTTACTAAAATCCAGGTAGACACATCCACAGCCTTTCCCTCATCTACTAAGTGGGTCACCATGATAATAAGGAGATCAGATTCGTTAAGCAAGGGACAATACAGGTGGATAGATGATTTTTCTCTCTGTCAGCAAAGTTCTTTAAAGTTGTGAAGGAAAAATGTACTCACAGTCTATACAGATCCACAGTCCTTGGGTGAAATGTACTACTTGCTAATAAATATCATGCACTCTCTTTCAATGATAATTTTCTCCTACTCTATGAGAGTAAGCTACCTTCAATATGGTAGAAGATCCAATAACAACTCCTTCATTTTTCTTGATATGTCGTGATCAGAAGCAGGCTGAAATGGTTGTTGGATTTGCCAATAAATCAAAAAGACATGATTTGTAACTGAAGTATTTTTTATTTCAAAGGTTTTCTAAAAAATATAACCAAAGTGATTCCACTGTCACTCATTTATAAACAGTCCTGATACACTCAGGAAACTATAAACATGACCCATTATTTTTAAACCAGTGATAATTTTGAATTAGTGATAACTCCATTAGTGATAGAGATTACTTTATATCCATAGTGCTTACTTTATATTGAACACCAGGATTCTTGCAGATTCTACCAAAACACTGTAGTATCTGAATATAACAGCTGTTAATAAAAAAAAAAACCAAAAGGATTTAAAATGGAAAATTATCTTTTAAAATGCCTGAATTGTTCAAAGCCTTAAAAAAAGACAGAAACTTAGCAGCCAAAAATGCTGTGGCTTGAAAGAAAGTAAACCCATGAGTGTAAACTCAAGTAGGACAACATAACTGAGACAGCATAACCATTTGTGGCACTAGTTTCTAAACTAGTGGTGGAACAATTGAAAAGTATGCTAAAAATAATACACTAATAAAAATAATACAATACATCTACAATTTGTCTCATGATGAAGTCTGTGGAGGCTGAATTGGAGCCTAATGTTCTACTACTCTGTAGTGACAGCACTAAATAGATTACATTCTTGTTAATTCAGCACTCCAGCACAATTTTGTCATTAGATTGAGCTGTTTTTGGCAAGAAGTTTTAGCTTCCACCTGGGATATTTCAGATGCACATCACAAATTACACATCTTTTTCTCTCATCATATTGCTCACTGTGGCTTTTTTATCATTAATCACTATGTTCAACAAAAATGGGAAGGCTAAATTGGTAACAAAAACGTTTATACCAGTACAATCAATTTTACAGGCAAATACGCAGCCTTGCACTCAGTAGGAAGCTAGGGAAATACCTGGAATGAGGTCAAGAAGTTTGGTAAAACTATGGTTTATGCATTCCTAATAGCTAAGAACTTTTTAAATTTTTTTTCAAACAACTGTGAATTTTAACCCTGAAAGGGGGTCAAGCATGACTAAATTTCAATTTTCTTTTACTTTGAGGGTTATTAAACACTGGAACATCTCACCCAGGTCATGTTGCAGAATTTACATTGGTAAACATTTAAGCCACGGATTGGATATAGTACAAAAAGTAAAGGCATAGTGCTGTAATTATTAACATCTATGACTGACTGTTCTGCAACAGACAGGAATAATTTTCCTTTTCGGCCTTAAAGTTTGTGAACCTATCAAAACGTAGTTAGGAAGGCTTCTATAAAGTAATTGTAAGCTATTTGACCATATCTACACATCCAGAGAAATCAACTAGACCTGTGATTTACACATAAGAAACAAAGAAAGAATGTTATCCTAGAATAAAAGATCTGGTTCAAATGGAGAGGTTGTACAGTACAGTATAAAGAGCACAAATTATAACAAAATCTGGAGGAAGTGAATTTAATTGGTGATTAATCAAGGACACACACCAGGGTATTTCACACTTTATAATCTTATTCTGTTCCATTTAGGAAAGACAGTTAAAGCATCTATCAGGTAATGCTAATTACAGGGGTATTAGCTTTGAAATTTATGGAAAAAAGGAAAGTGAAAAAAAAATTGCATTTGACTCCTGTTCATTTTGCTTCACTTGGTGTGCACTTACATAGCAGACTGCCATGAAATTACTCCAGTGTAGTTTTAAATGAGGACATCGAAATCTATTTCTTTTTTGATCTTGGGTTAATTTACCATCAAGACATAGTTACCTATCATCAAGACAGTGAGCACTTCCATTGAACACATTTCTACCTGTCAGATCCCTTTGAAGGCACAGGGAGGCTATTCAAAGACTGAATTGATACACTGAACACTTGAACTTTTAATACTGAGAATACAGAGAGTAGAATAATGGATCTACCTTACTAAAGTTAATTTTCTAAACCTTCCTTGGCCAATAAGGCTCCAGGATCAATGTTATGAATTTTTACTTGAAATACTTAATTTTCAGGAATTCTGACTCTGTAAACCCCATTAAAGGTAATGAAAAATAGTTTTAAAAGCAACAACTGATTAGAAATGTTCCAAGAACATTTTCTCTATGTAGATTTACATGATTACATAAAATATCTACTTTGAAGGAACAGCATCAAGAGACTGTGAATTTCCCTAGAAAGCACAGGGTTTGCAACCTTTATGGCAAATGCAAATAATTTAAATGAGCATTAGACGTGCACAAACAAATACATATTATTTATTTACATTATAATATCAAAACTAATTTGATAGTTTTTAATGAATTATAGAACTTCTTCTAAATAATAAGAGTAAAATTCTAGTCACTTTACCATAAATTCTACAGTCTCATCTCCTGGATATATAATTTGGTCTCTTTAGTTCCTTTCAGTCTATTGTGAAGAATAGAAATTAACATGCTAAATTAAGCTAAAAAGAAAGTTGTTAGTCTTAAACTCAGAAAGATAATTCAGATATTCCCTAACATGAAATCAATCTACGTAATTCAAAGATAAAAGAGTTTAGTCATCTTTAAATTTAGTAAAACAAATGTGTTGCTATTGTGATTTACCAAATATATATAAACCAAATATTGGTATAGCTCTAAAATTATTAGAATATTGTTTCATATGCAACAATGTTTTGTTAAAGAGTTATTCTAAAGCATATGTTTTAATTTGCTTAAAAAAACATGACTGAGGGTAATAGAAAAAAAAAAACCTACATTTCTACTGCAACTTTTATTTTATTCTGTAAACCTTCACTTTTCAAAAAAACAATTTACTCTTTAGTTGAGTGCTTTTCCTTATTACATTTTTATATCTGCAGTTCCTTTGGGAGGAAAAACAAACCTTGCTTACATGGAAAAATCTGCGGGTCAAGAGACAGCATCACCAGCATGTTCAGCATGTTAATCTTAATATTTCAGGAAAAGTATTGTTAATTCTGGCAGCCAGTCATTAAAAGCAGAGCTGCATAATGCTCAAGATAACCATAGGCTTTATTTTCTGTGAAGGGAACATAATGTCATAGGTTTCTTTCTTTCCAGTTGTATGAGAATTTTTATTTCTTTTTTATAGAAATGGTTGTATTTACAACATCACATTTGGCATTTTCTAATGCCAGATTTCATTCATAACGATGTCCCAGAAGATCTGTCTCTCTTCCATTGTCCTTTCCCTCCATAACCATTTTGTTAAATACCACTCTTGTGAACTTTCCCTTTCTGGCAACATCTATGCTTTCTCCAGATCCTTTGGACACTCTCCCATTTGTTCCTCTTCCAACTGAAATTGAAATCATAAGTATTATAGCACATGTATTTTGACCTAAAAAAATAACTCATTATGATTTTTATCCGTTTTTCTTTTCTCCCTCATTTCCTAGTCCTAAAGTATGAAAATCAGGGAAGTTATTGATTACACATGTTATTCCATGTTGTCCCACTTCACTTTTATATATATATATATATATATTCAAAGAGGTAGATATATTTGACTACTAACTCATTGAATGTATATGTATATATGAGTACCTTGAATAACTATATACATGTCATCTGAGGAATCAACTGCACTAAACTGTATGATGTAGATATCTTGGGCAGGATATCTTACTGATTTTCATCTGTAGTCTGTTCCATCTGTGTGCACTGGCTGCAAACTGGCAAAAATTACTACTTTTCTGAATTAATGAATCCTTGTATCCTCTTTGTTCTGATGTAAAGAATTAAAACAGATGACAATGAAAAATAGGACATCTGATGTAGAACCTAGGTTACAGTTGAGTTCATAATGGAAAAACCTGACACAGGTAAAACTGAGGCATGGAAAGCAGGAAGAGATATTCCATATAGTATGAGAAGTTGTACCACAACAACATCATGAAAAACTCTTCGAACTGTTTCTGAATGGCTGAACTATCTCTTTTGGAACTATCTCTTGGTAGTATTCTGCTCTTAAAATGTCAGACTTTATTACTCTCTAACTGACTTATTCATTTACACTGGTGTGGAGTGCCCTCGGGGCTCACCTGTGGCCTGAGTAACAACAGATGTTAAGACAGAAATGGGAATATACACAATGTGTGTCATTGGGACTCTCAAAATTCTTTGTAAGGGTGTTTGCCCTCATCATATAAAAGAAGATGATGACCATTAATCAGATTAAAAAGTAGTTAGGGATTCACAGAATCATTTGAAACTAAGACTTCTGCTTGAAAAGAGGCATAAAAAAACATGAATATTTTTTAACAGTAGGACAAGACCTTGGGCTGAAAGTACCAGCACCTTCTGTCCCCTACCAACACTGCAAACTATCAACTGATGTGATGTGCCTGCCCCCAGATACTGCAGTACCAAAGTGGGATGCGGCACACAGAGACCCTCGCTCAGAGATGTGAACCTGAGCCTGTGGAGTGCTTTCTCACAGGCATGGAGATCAATAAGGTGTTTGGATATGCACAGCTTTTCCTAAAGCTGGAGCACCCTCAAAAGGGATGTGCAAGTAAGGACAGTAACTGTGTGTGTGCCTCTGACTAAAACTTTTCAGGATTAACAACACAAGGATGTTAAGAAAATTGTGGGTAAATATTCCAGAAGAGCCTAGTTAAGTGACTTTCCTTTTGAATTGCAGATAATAGTCTTGAATCTATAGTTTGCTGATTGCTGTTTAATTATGTCATTAGTAAATCAATAAACCACTTGGTATAGTTTAAACTATAGAGAGACTATATTAAGAGGGAGAAGAGGGAGAAGGGGGGGAATATTTGGGGTAATGGCAGTTTTCTTCTCAATTCACTGTTATGCATAATGGAGCCCTGCTCTCCTGGGGGTGACTGAATGGCCCATGGGAAGTGGTGAAGGAATTTGCAGTGGACATTGTCTACCTTGACTTCAGCAAGGCTTTTGCCATTGTCTCTCATGAAGTGCTCCTAGGCAAATTCAGGAAGTGTGGCTTGGATGGGTGGACAGTGGGATGGATGGGACAGGGAACTGGCTGAATGGCAGATCCCAGGGGGTTGTGATCAGTGGTATAAAGTCTAGTTTGAGGCCTGTCGCTAGTGGCATCCCCCAGAGTTCTATACTGGGCTCAGTGTTATTTACTTTGATCATCAGTGACTTTGATGAGGGACTAGAGTGCTCCCTCAGCAAGTTCAGGGATGACAAAATTGTGAGGAGTGGCCAATATCTGAGAGGTCTATGCAGCCCTTCAGAAGTACCTTGATATATTGGAGAGAAAGGCAAAGAACATTCTGAAACTCAACAAAGGCAAATGCAGGGTCCTGCACCTGGGGAAGAGTAACCCCATGGATGAGTACAGGCTGGGAGCTGACCTGCAGGGAAGCAGCTCTGTGGAGAAGGACCTGGGGGTCTTAATGGCCAACACACTGTCCATACGCCAGCAGTGTGACCAAGAAGGTCAAAGTAGTCCTGGGATCCATTGGGAGGAATACTTCAGCAAGCTGAGGGAGGTGGTCCTCCCCCTCTACTCAGCCATGGTGGGGCATATCTGGAGCGCTGTGTCCAGTTCTGGGCTTCTCAGTGAAAAAGAGATGGAGCTCCTGGACCAGGTCCAGCTGCTAATTTGGCTGAGGGTCTGGAGAATCTCTCCTATGAGGACAGGCTGAGGGAGCTGGGCCTGTGGAGTCCTGAGGCCAGTGGAGAGGTGACCACATCAATGTCTATAAGTATCTGAAGGGAGGGTATCAAGAGAATGGAGCCAGGTTCCTCTCAGTGGTGTCAACCAATACAACAAGTGGCAATCAGCAGAAACTGGTGCCTGAAGTTTCATCTGAACATAAGGAAGAAATTTACTGTGAAGGTGACATGAACTAGAACAGATTTCCCAGGAGGGCTTTAGAGTTTCTCTCTCTGGAGATATTTAAGAACCTTCTGGGTGTAATCCTGTGCCATGTGCACTAAGATGACCCTGTTTAAGCAGGGAGCTTGAACCAGATGAGCCACTGTGGTCCCTGACTGATTCCATGATTCTGTGAATTCCTCATTTTCCTTTGCTTGTGCACATGGCTTTTGCTTTCCCTATTCAGTTGTCTTTATCTCAACCCATGAGTCTTCTCATTTTTACTCTTCTGAAACTCTCCCCAGCCCTGCTAGTGGGGGGAGTGAGTGAACTGAAACATTTATGAAGGTACATGCTAACAGAATGCATGAAAAACTTGGGTTTTAGTCTGAAGCATTGAAAAAAGATTGTAGTTTTTCTACTCTTTGCTGTTCAAATCTGTCAGCTTACTTATCACTCCTTTCAATCAGTATCTGATCACTTCCCCTCAAAAAGAGCAAAAATAACCAGAGAGGAAGTGATTATAAAAGAATGCCAGATGTAATGCTTAAAAGGAATAGGGAAAAAAAAAGGAAAAGGAAAAAACACTTTATTCTGACTTCAAAGAAACATTTAATATTTGTGGCCATGGCTGAACCCCAAAATAACACTATGATTTGAAATTTCAGTATGAAATTAGTATCCTCATGTAGAATAGACTGCTCTTCTACATTAGGTTTCTTAAACCATGAAAAATAAACTGTTGTTTAACAAGAAGGTTGCTTTAAAAATACTATAAAAATAAAATGTGAGCAGGAAGAACATGTGGAAAGTATAAAGCTGATGCTAACATTTAACATCTTATCACTCTACAACTAGCTTAAAGGAGGTTGTAGCAAAGTATGGGGCAGTCTCTTCTCCTAGGTAACAAGTGTCAAGACCAGAAAAAGTGATCTCAAGTGCCAGGGAAGGTTTAGACTGGATATCAGTAAATATTTATTCACAGAAGTCCTGGTCAGACAATGGAATAGACCGCCTATCCCTGGAAGTGTTCAAAAGACACGTGTAGCACTAAGGGATATGGTTAGTGATGAATGGAGTGATGGTGGGTTAATGGTTGGACTCAATAATCTTGGATGTCTTTTCCAGTCTTAAAGATTCTATTTGCCTCCAAAGGGAAAGTGCAAACCTATATACAGGTTATGTTCCTTTTGCATTGACAAATAATACAAGCAACAGACTACATTCCTTCATTGCCTCTCCGCAGTGCCTGACAAACACAATGCAGAGATCTGTGGAGCCCAACCCATGAGCAAGACTGAAGAGTTCTCCTGTATTGACTTGACATAAAATACTGGATCTTACAAGCTAAATCATCATATTTTCATCTTTAACTACTTTTTTTCAGAGTCCAATGCTCTGCCGAGGGACATAGAGTCTATTCATTATTAACTGCATACTTATTTCTGAAAGCTTAACCATTTGTTAAATAGATATGGGTTCTATCTGCATTTTAGACTTTACTCAAGTTTTTTAAAAAGGGAAAAATAATTTGCTTAAGACCTTCAGGAAAAGACTAGCAAGAAAGAAGACCAATCAGTGGGCTATGATCCCTGAACCTCCCTAGCAAAATTCAGATTGAAAAACCTCTTTGTCAAAATCATGATGTTTCCCATGTTTCACAAAAGTTTTTAACCATCCTGATTATCCTCCTGATCAACCATTTATTCTTAAGCATCCAAATTATGCATAAAAATGTTAAGCTATTGCTGACAGCAACAGAATCCATTTATCTCCATGCTTAGTAACTGCAGCCGGAAAATCTTAATGTGAACAAAACAAAAAGCTTGAACTGTGATCCTCCAGGAAATATTTCTGAAGATTGATTCAAGTTAAAAGAAGATGATGAGGTAAATATATATCTTGTGGCTCAAAAATAACAGCAAATCCCATTCTTCAGAAGAGACTATGCATAGAATATTTACTTAAAATGTTTTCACAGCATGAAAGAAACTTCACTTGCTTAAAATCTAAGCATGAAAAGTCTTCACTAATGACATTGTTCAGACAATTTAAATGTTTGCTGATATATATTTTAGAAATTATAGTTTTTTCTGTGTATCAACTGGATGAGTCCTTTTAAGTAGGAAAGATTACAAAATATATGCAAATTCTTAACATAGTTCTTAATATTCTTAACAATTCTTATTCTCTTCAAGCTCAATCTGCCATCTAAATAAACTGTTCAGGTGAAAAGAAGCACTCTTCATTGATATCACCCAGCTTGCTTAGAAAGAAATCTTAGTGATTGTGGCTCTGATATTCAATGGACACAATTTTTCAAATTCATTCATCTGGAAAAATTCTCATATTTGTGTTAATATAATTGTGTTATCCTATTATTCAACATACCACAAAGAAGTATAACAATTCTCCATTGACAATATAAGAGGAATAAATGTGAGCCAGTAAACATTAAAATAATTATGCCTTTGTGTCTTAGAAAAGTCAAATTAGCATCTTAACAATAATGGTAATTGCATGTTTTCTACTGCACAAGAGTTTATCAACTTTTCCACAACGCATAATGCAGTCAAACACAAAACTTGCTGATTTCAATGGTTCTTAGAAGATAATTGTGATCAGAAATTTCATTTTGAAGAAAACACTGGAGGGTCAATGATAATTACTCATAAAGCTGTCAGAGCAGTTCTTCAAGGAGAATGCATAGCTGAAACTACAACATAGTAAAATTCCAGGCACTGCAAGTCTCATTGGGTAGATAGGTTAATTCTAACTTGAAGTCAGAGCAAAATTCTTGGCCCATACCTAGTTTCTATATTTCTTTTCTGTAATAAAATCTGAGGAAGAAAAGCACCCAACAGAGTTTTAGTTACATTTAAAAAGGATAGCTATGGGCAGAGTGTAGCTGAGTGTGTGCCATGTGAAATCCACATTTACCTAGTGCTGGTGGACATTACCTCTTTCTGAACTAGATCACTCACTGAAAAGGAAATGTTTGGATTTTTTGGGGGAGAGTGGTGGGTAATGGTTTTTCTTTATTTTCTTTTAGTTCTAATGAAATGTGAAGATTTCCTCTAGCATTTGACCTTCTGTCTGAAGTTAGTTTTGATATAGCAAAGATCTAAAAGACACATTAAGACAATGTATTTAGTTTTTTCATGGTTTTTTTTTCATAATAATAGTCTTATTACTTTCACCATCATAACAATGTCCAAAGAATGGACTAATGCACAAAGAATGGCTGAAATGAAATTAATTTAAATATATTTTCTCAATGTATGATTTTTTCTGTCATTCCAATAATTGGGAAGAAATACCACTGTAATCAGAGCTTTCAAAGTCTAGGTACCCAAGGGTAAGTGCTGACTAATATGGCTGTCGATGGTGAGATAATTTAATTGTGATAAAGATTATTTAATCTCTACCCTTCTCTCTCTTTGAAAATAATTTTCATGATCAGACAATGACAACTATTAATCCATATCAGACTTATAAATGTAGAAATAGTGAAGGGGGAAAGGCATAGGAGGATTTCAAGAGCATTGTCTTAGAAAACATGAACTGATCTAAAATAAAGACAAATTCCACTTTACTTTACAGTGATGCATTGATTTATCTGGCAAATTTAGAAGGAAGCTTGGAACATGACTAATGGCCATAAAAGAATATATATCTACAAGCTGTGATCCAGTCTTACAAGGTTCTGTTCAGAAAAGTCTGATTGCTAGCAAAAGAGACTCACTTTAAAAGAAGTTGAAGGTACTAAGCATTTAAGTATTTAAGTGAAGGCTGCTTGCCTAGACTCAGATGACTGAGGCAAAGCTTCCCCTCTGCTGTTTAAGCTCTTGGCAATCTATGTATCCTAGAAGACATGCAAAGAGCACGGCTAATAGAATGAATAATTGCACCAGTAGTACTGTTAATTACAGAATCAGTGTCTTGCAATAATCGGATGACAAGACAGAATTAACTCAAAGAGATTACAGAAAGAAGAAAATGCAAAATCAAATCCAGAATTAAAAGACACAAAAAAAACAAAACAAACAAAAACCAATAGCACAACAACAAACCCACAAAACCCTATAAAACAAACAAAAAAAAACAATCCTTCCCAAATTTATAAATGTTTCCCATCATGCTTTAAATTGAGTTGTTCCCACATATATACTTGAAATCTAACCACCTATGGTATGGCCTGTCTCTAGAATACAATGATTTCTGGAAAAAATAGCCCAACTCCATGAAGTTGAATATTTAGAACAGTAAAAATTGTTGGTTTTTTTCCTATGCATAGCAGTTATGACTATATATTTTTCCTATATATTCATACAATGCTTTGGAAATCTTCCCTGCTCAAAAGCTGCAGTAAAAAAAAACACTAAATCCACTCTAACATCCCTCTCTCCTCAAAAAAAGCCAAAACAAACCACGAAACCCGACCACAAACTTTTGGAAATAAAATGTGAAAATTAATGTCAAGCAATTATTATTTCACATGTTTTAATTTTAACCCATTATTTAATGTAATAAAGAGTGGTCAAGAATCACTTGAACATTTTTGAAACTATATTGTAATTACATAGTTTAAACAACCTGTGATATCTCAAACTCTGATCCTTGCTGCTACTTAGAGCTACCTGAATCAGTCTTTGACACTTCAGTCTTGAGAAGAAAGTAAAAATCTTAACCAATAGCAATTCAAATATGTTCTCAGGGGAAAATAAATCATCCTGTTTAGAATATGGCTGTCATTTTTGAGTCCATGTTGAACAGTACTGGTATCTCTTTAATATCAGATAAACACCAGTGAAAATTATATTAAAAAAAAGGAATACTCAAACATGAAATTTCAGAAATTCGTACTTGAAAAAACACACTCAAAGATTAATATATTTTAAAATGTTCTATTAAGTTAACAAAAAACATAACTAGAACCTATGACTATAATTTAAATTTCCCAAGCAGCTCAGTAATATCTTTGGAAGTTTATTTTTCTGTCGTCTGTACAGCTGAGCAGCAGGTTGGCAGGGCTCAGTGGGGATAGCTGCTTCCAGGGAAACACACAGTGGGACCTCAGGGTCTGGGCCACCATCCCAGCCAGGAGCAGGCAGCTGGGGGCACTGGGCTGAGCCCAGCCCCAGGATTCAGGCACCTCCTTGGACACGCAGATGTGCTGAGGTCAGGCAAGGATGAGGGTTCTGCTGGGCCCATGGGTTCTGCAGGGGCTGAGGGCCCTGGGGGACTGACAGGGGATCTTTAACCTCAGGCCATGCGAGGGCAGTCCTGGGCTGGGCAGGGACAAGTAGACCAGACAGTGCTTTCAGTACCTGGGCAGGGAATTCACGAAACCATTGTGCAGCAAATGAATTCATAAACTTCATACCTTTCAGAATTTTGATTATAGAACTTTTTACCCTTCTTTAAAACAAAAAATATACACACTAAGAAATAATGGATATTCTAGACAGATATTTGTCCAAAGCCACCAAGAAACACTGTACAAAAGTGGGACACAGATGTGATGCCAGATGCTGTGAGGCCTTTTTGTTCATCAAAACAACAACATTTCCATGTTCAGTATGCTCACATTTTCTACGTAGTCAGAAGGTGAACTAGAGATAAATATCAGGAACCTTAAAAAGTCTTTCTAATTGACACGTACAGTGTTTGATTGAGAAGAAATGCAATTACATTATATATATACATTTACACACAAATATATATATATATATATATATATGTATATAGTCCAAGTCTTATTTCTAATTGTTCTAAAGAGAAGAATGGGCAGTTCTTCTCTAGAGCCAAGATCCCACAGGGAGGAGTGAGATTAAAGTATCTACTGAGTAGCTGACACTTTTAAATTTTCCAGGCCTATGTAAAACTAATATTTTAAAATGTTAGTTTTGTATACATCCTTGTGATAAGTAGACTGTACTCCCCTGGTCTCTGTTTTCTTAATGGCATCAACAGATCAAAAAGTTCATGACATCAATCCAATTCAGAGCCCATGATCCTCCCCCAACATGAGATTTCTGTTTTTATTAACTCTTATTAAAAGAATTAAACAGATTTATTGGGTACTTCACAAATATATAAATTTCATCACCAGAATACATTAAACAAACTTCATCAACCGTTCATATTGTATTGTTATTGTACCTTCTTGGTGGAAAGCTGATTTGCTTTTTAATCCATTAGTGATGAATTCCACTTTTTGCTTGCTCACGAAGTGTTTTTTTATTTCATGTTCAATTACTGAACTTCCAGGTAAAAATATCTCCGGATGAAATCTTTTGTCATGTGCACTGCAACATAAGAATATTTCCTTTATTGGAGATTGTAGGAATGCAGGCTTTGTTACTTGTTTGTGCACAGTGTAAGACATATCATCCACAAAAAAAAGATAATAGTCTGCTATTGAATAACAATATATCTATTTTTTAAAGGAGATGTAAAGCAGAAATATCTCTTCAAGCCCATTTAAAATAATTTTAACTGATATAATTATATTTCTATGCATCTCTTTCAAGTTGTAGTGGTTCTGCACAACAAAACATTAGCATTTGACTGTGGGGAGGATGACATTTAACATTAACTTTTTATTCTCTTAATTGGCTTCATTTTTCTTTTGGTAAGATGAATTCCCATCACTTAATTACTTCAAGTGCACCAGCTGCAAAAACACTTGACTTTACCAGAGGGCTCAAAAAAGTAATCCAGACAGACATTCTATTTAGGAAAGAAAGAAAATCCTCTTTATGTATAATTTTGGTAATTGGGTTTTTTTCAATATAAAATGACTTAAAAAGGAAAAACATTTTCTTAAAGTGCTACAATATAATTAAGTTTTCAAATTCAATATGCACAGAATATACACAGGTTATTGCTTCAATCTAATGAAATTTGAATTTTAGCATTTAAATAATAACTTATTGCTCATAAACTGGAGAAAAGTTACATAAATCCATTCCTCATCTACTCCCACATTCTTGGTTTCAGACTGGAAAGTAAATTACAATTGTGTAATTGTATCCTAAAGATCTCTTCTTTGGCTACCGTTTAGTAATTTTAAACATCTCTACAATCTTTCTCTTTTGCTCTGGAAAATTCTTAAGTGAAAACTGTGTGTGTCTGAATTTGGCACAGTACCCAAGGAGGGGATGAAAAGCTGTAGCCAAGATCATGGGAAACAAGTGCTCCATGCAAAAAAACCCGTAGCATTTTCAATCAGTAGAAACCGGTAAATTATTTGTTAGAAATGTAAGGTTATTAAAAAATCCTATATAACTTTTCATGCCAGATAGGAAATTTTAACCATCTGACAGGAACAACATTTACTGGACTGTGTAATTAACAATAATTAAATTACCAGATGGATCAATATTCAGTAACTCTGCTTGCAGAATGGGTGCTTGGACTACAGACCAACTGCAGTGACAGTATACTCTCCATATGTCCTGATATCCCAATGTCTTGCTCATTCCTGCTGAGATAGGGACTCTCTCTACATGCAGTTGATTTTCTTTGAAAAATAACCTGAACACGAAGAGCAGGTGGGAAATAATTCTGCCTACTTCTAACCTGAATTCCTATGTTCATATCACTTCTAAGATAAACAGGTCCAGTGTATTTTAAAGTATTACTCTGCAATGTAGGTACTTCCTTTCTTCTTCCTCTTTCAAGAAATTTAAGGAGATTAATTATACTTTTTCTTTTTACCAGTGATAAATGAAAATTTCAAGAATATAATTTCACAGATTGCAGAAAAATTGTATTAAATGGAGTGGTGGTGAGCCAAGAAAGCATAATTGAGAATAAGATGATGTGTGTAGTTTATTGGACAGTCAAGAGTAATATTTTTATTCCAAACTTGTATTGGAGATGTGCAAAAAAATACCACATCTCCAAAACACTGCATTCATGGCACCAAGTGACAGAGGACTACTAGCAGTATCTTATTTCAAATGAACCATGCAAACACATGTCATGATTATCTGATCTGTGTTTAGGACAAAGAGTCCTAAACTGGATAATGATGTTATGCCTACTTATATGGGCACAAATGCTATAATAAATTATATTCTGTCAGTGAAAGTGTGCATACTTATGGTAAATCATCCTGGAGTAATTCCTGAGTGGTATTTTACAACTCTTACTCTAAATGGTCTGTTTTACCTTTGAGTGCAGTTTTTCGATGCTGAGTAGATGATTACTGTGGAGTATTAAACTGGTAGTATTCTGTTTGTTTATAAAGCACTTTGGGATCTACTAGGATAAAACACAAAATGCTATTAGATGTCTAGATGTGTCGTACAAAATGAAAATAAGGTCATGAATTACATATTGTGCAATTCCTGTCAGTTTATGAGAAAGCTTTAGGACAAAAATCCTTCTGAGACAGTGGTAGATGGCCATATAAGACAAAACAAAATAAACATAATGCTACTGTGTGCAATGGAAGATTTCCCTTGAGTGATGTATCTTCAGAAAAAAAAGACAAAAACAACCAACTAACAAACCAAAAAACCTCAACAGGTTTTCTTTGAAAAAAAAAAATACTTGAAAAGAAGAACTTGAGAGTAAATGAAAATTTGAATTTAACAAAAGCAGGCTAACCAAAATTTGGCAGAAAAAAATGTAAATTATACAGCAGAGAAGACTTTTATCTATACATAAAAAGGGAAAACAAAACACTCTCCAAGCTCTCTAAAGTAACAGAGAATTAATACAGTTTAAAATTGACAACATTCTGTTCTGAATTAAGGAAGAAGCTTGTACTGCAGGTAGTACTTCATGATCCTCTGCTCAATTAGAGACACTGTTGAGACAGTTCTGAGAGTCATAGACACTCATTATTTAGTTTCTCTTGTCGTTAGCTGTTGCAAGGAAATTCAGTTCTATCCTTGTAAAGTCAGTGAGAGCTACCCTAGACTACCATGGTAACAGCATCAGAAGTACAGATCACAGAACCACTGAGTCATACAGGTTGGAAAAAACCTCTGGGATCATCAAGTCCAACCTTTGACTGACCACCACTTTGCCAACTAGACCATGGCACTAAGTGCCACACTCAGTCATTTCTTGTCCACCTTCCGGAATGGATGCTCCACCACCTTCCTGGGCTGTCCATTTCAATGTTTAGTGATGCTTTCCATTAAGAAATTCCTGCTAATGTCGAGCCTGAACCTCCCCTGGCACAGCTTGAGGCCATTTCCTCTTGTTCTGTCACTGGTTGCTCAGAAGAAGAGACCGACCCCCAGCTGGAGGGTTACATCCTTCTTTCAGGGCATTGTAGAGGGTCATGAGGTCTCCCCTGAGCCTTCTTTTCTCCAGGCTAAACACCTCCAGTTTCCTGTTGGGGAGATATGCATCTGATCCTGCTACAACTGGCGAGTAATGAAGTGATTTCAAGAAAATTTGAATATGATTTTTAAAGCCACATTACCTTTTTGTTTCTTATCTTACTGTTTCCTAGTGGAAAAAAAATTAGATTTTAGAGTGAATCTTAATCTTCAGAAATTTCTGATATCATTCCTTGCTCTCCTAATATATAGATAATTCTAAAAAAAAAAAACCCAAAACCCAAGAATAGCCAATGCCATGTGAGGAGGTCTCATAGAAATAAAAGTATCTCAATATTTTCTAAGAAAGAGATTTACATTACAATAAACAATCCAGGATCATGCACATTAATAATAACAATTATGAAATTGAAAATCTCCTTATTCTTTTGCTTATTACTCGACATATGCTATCTTATAAGTACACAGATAAAATTATTATTAAAAAATACATATATATTTAATTCTGAGCTACAGCCACTGCTTTTCGCTACGACTCTAAGAATGGTCAAGGATCATTATGTCTGTAAAAGACTTTTGTTTGGCAATTTTGACTATTTTGTATTTCTCCCACATGCTGAAGTAATCTCCACTGAATCACCATTTCCTCCTGACCCAAGCTCATGTTTTTCTCACCTTCATGCTATATAGCAAATTGTCTATGAACAGCTGCTCCCACAATACTTCAGTAACAGGACTCTGAAACAAACTACTGCTTTTGTAGACTCACTGTGTCAGACAGTCTAAAAAGGTGGGAGGAAAGGGGTAGGAGGAAGCAAAAATCTCGTAAATTCTGAAATTGCTTTTACAATATTTTTTAGCTATTTTGATATAAATGCTGGAGCATACAAAATGGAACAGACTTATGAAGGAAATCATGTACTTTAAAAAGTAGTATTTAAAGACTAGTACTGTCACCAAAAGTAATATTGTTTCCAACAGTGTCACCAAGTTATTGATCATTTAGAAGACATATGAAGTATACCTCTCTGCCTTTGACATTGCCTGTGAAGGGGACATTTAACTTGTAGATCTTGCATTCCCTACAGCATTGTTGAGAATGAATAAAAAGTGAGTGTCTAAGGAAGATGACATCCAGTATGCATTCTACATGCAGCTGCAGCTGATATGAAATGACATGGGATCTGAAGCCTGTTCATATAGCTCTCTTGCTTTACTGAGTAATGTTTCAGGCAAGAAGAATGTTGCAACAGTGTTCAGAGATCTCAAATTACAACTAATTTTATTAGAACTGTAAATCAGAAAAAAAATTAGACAAATAACTCTATCTTTTTTTTCGCTTCACTGGTATCCCAAAATGCTACATCTTATCATGTCAATATGACAAGCTATCCTAGTCCTAACATTATTTTGAAGAAAGTTATCTACAGCAGTGTTTTTAACACAAATGGTTCTTGGGTTTGTTTCATTTTCTTTTTGATAATGTTTCCATCTATTCATCTTTTCTACTTTTTTCTGCAGGGGGAAGCATAACCAGTGTTTTCTCTGAAACATGCAGTTACAGCATGTAACAGTACTGAATTCCAGTCTGGCTCTTTAAGCATTATGTGCCTCTCTCTTTGACATCTCATAAAGAGAAAAATGTTTGGCCTGATAATGAATAGATTCATTCTGGTTTTGAACTATCAAGCCACCTGTGAGTTTCAGCCACATGATACACTTCAATAAGTTTTTTCCAGATATCTGGAAATGCTTTGAGAAAAATTGAGTAATACACCGATGTAGGTATATTATGGCTTCATTCATACCCATCATCAAGATAGAACAGTTAGTCATATTTGACCACAGCTTAGAATCACTGATTTCATCTGAGGAATCTCAGTTATAAGTTTCCACAACGTTAACAAATATATGCAATGTTTTTTTAAAGTACAAGATTCAATTCATCAAAGTCATGTTGTAATGCATACATAAAAGGGAAAATGTTAGGCTAAAGAAAGAGGAAAAGATAAAATTTATCTATTGCTGAGTCATTGGCTTTAAGGACTATGAAAGGTGGCATCAAATCTACCAAAGCAGTGAAAGAGAGATAGCAAGTAAAATAAAGTAAAATGGAAGTAATTTTCAGAAGAGAAAGACAGAACCTGCAGGGTGCTCCTGTAGTTGTTCAAAAAACCAGAATGGTTAAAAAAGTTAACATCCTTCAACATATGGATTTCTTTCAGGGAAATATAGCCTGAGAGACAGGGTACTCAGAGACAATCAAAGACATAAAAAGGCTACACAAGAGGTCTGCTAAATTAAGTATTTAGGTTTGACTCTAGCAGGTTTTTTTTTTCTTTAACCATCCCTGCCACCTACAAACACCTAAAGTTTCACTGAAATGTTTGAAGTTTCACCTTCTCCACCTGTTGTTGAAAGCTAAAATTTTAACTAGAATTTTGACTTGTTCTGAAAAATAGAAAACTATTCATCTTCACAATGACTGCGCACACCTAGTTGGGTAAATCCTCTTCAGCTCCTTGCTCCAAAATACTTTTCCTTGATTACACAAAGAAAAAGTAAGAAATGAGGAATATGAATCCTCAATATTTGGCCAAATGTTTATCAGTGACTCAGTCTTCAGGGGAAAAAATGTATAAAGACTTAGATATAGGGAAGTGTCATGGTTTAGGAACGTTATTCTCAAATCTAGCTCTCCTACCAAGACCTCAAACCGCACTGCTGCTCGGTCACTCCCTCGCCCTCCTCTTCTCCCTTCTCCACCCCCTCTTCCACTCTCCTGCACCCCTGAATGTGGCTGGAGAAGAGCATTGAAGGCACAAAAGGCAAAGATCACAGGTTGAGATAAGAATAATGTACTGAAAACAATAATGAGATAAGAAAACAAACAGTAACAACAACAATATTATTAATTGAAGTATACAAAAAGAGAGAACAGATTCCCCCTGTTGCCAGGCTTTGTTACCCCAGAAAGGGATGCCTCTCCTTCCCAGAAGAGAGGAAGTCCATCTTCCCCACCCCTGGCAATGATGTAGTGTGGTATTGAATAACAAAGTGTCTTGACCATGCTTCCTCCCACTGATCTGGGCCAGAACTAGGACTGGAAGTAAATTTTAAATTCCTCGTTTGGGGAAAACTGTACATGTTAAAGCAACTAGCGGTTATTTAAAGTGAAGTTGTATTTAATTACAAGTAATACACAGTTTGATAATGTTCTGAACAGTTTTCCATTATTCTGTAAAGTTTGCACAATCACAGATATGATCTTGCAATTTTAGATAGTGAAAGACAGCAACACTGCATGTCTGGAGAAAAGGACAAGGTTGGCACTTAATGGATATTAGACACTGACAAAATGAAAAATGTATCAAAATTTTAAAAACTAGTCTGCTTAACTAATTTTTCCACTGCAAAGAATTGCTTTTTATATGCAAAATAAAAATCTGTAATTTTCAATTTATTTATCAGGAGGATGGCATATCCTGGAACTGGTTTGTTAGTAATGAAACTCCACTGACCTTTATCCCAGGCAGAAAGGAGTATATAGGACTGTCAGAGAGCTGATGCATCATTTTCATCACTGGAGATACCCCTCACTACCATTCTTCATTTCCACTTAACATTTTGAAATACTGAGGTCTTAAAACCCACACTGTAAGGTATTTGAACTACTGTTGCTAGCCAGTTCATAAAGACACATTCAGGATTTTCTGCCCTAATCTAATCTAATCTGATCTAATCTAATTATTAATTATACTTTCCTTGAAAAGGACAACTAGACTAAAAAAAAAAATTTTTAAAAACTGAAACAAAACAAGAAAATCGCAATAACAACCAAAAATCACAACTCAAATCCCCAAACAGAAAAAGAAAACCATTCAGAAATTTTCTTTAATTAAGAAAAACTGCATTATATTCTAAATGGATTACCTATACTGCTAGTACAGTGAAATATCACCATCTTCATGAGACTGAAAAAGAACAAGCAAAGATACTTGGTGTCAAGTAACACCAAAAAGGAGTTACTGCCACCACTAAATTCTCTTCAACATCTTTGTGTAATTCTTCCCACTCCTTCAGATATGAAGTATAAACAGAATTTTTTCTGTCCAACTAGTAAATTTAGCCTACTACTTACCAATTCAGAAGCCAAAGGTCTTTATGGAGAAGCCCCCTGGAAACAGGAAAACTATAAGCAGTAGTAGTACTTGCTACCAAAAAGAGTGCATATCAATTCTAAAAGGAGGAAAAGCAACATGCCTTGTCTCTGATGTTCCAATATGAAATAACAAGGGGTATTAAGGAAACAGAACACCCACTAATATTAATAATAATAATAATTTTCTGGTCCCATTCTAAAGAATCTTATGTTAGCAGTAACAACAGTCCTCTACAAACAGAATAATTTATTTTATACCCTTTTAATTCTGACAAAAATTACATACTTGCACTAGGCAATCTCATTTTGTCTTGTACTTTACAAGCTTGGAATATAACATAGTGTAGTGGGATGTACTTTAAATCAACTGGAATATCTGCATCCAAATCCATGCACTGACAATTTTTAGTATCCAGCACACAAATTAATTTAGTTTTAATGGATAAAAAAAAAATCAGTATTTTTTTGCATCAAAATACATCTAGATATAGAAAATACTGATATTTAATATTCTAGTCTAAAACTTGTAAATTCAAATTATTTTTATGTAACAGAAGAGGTTAAACTGAAATGTATTCAAAAATAACACATTTTTGTCTCAGGGTAATAACCTGGAATAAAGAAAATAATTAATACTGTAATAAGCTAATATGAAGAATGGGCATTTGCCAGAGGATAAATTAGACTTTAAATGGGAGACCATTTCTGAGGCACATGTCATGAAATATAGATGTAGAAAGACAGCTCATCAAAAGTGAAGGGAGTGAAACAGAAAGACAAGAGTCTATACTATTGTTTGATCATAAGTTATTTATAATACTTTTTTATATAATAAAGCTGAAAGACTAATCAGGGCTGCTGAATAATAGTCACTTTTAACTGAATACAGTAAAAGTTACTTTTAATTTTTTCTCTGTTGTTTCTCATATTACTAGCACCTTACATAATTAATAATGTCTTTCAAATGAATTTAAACTTTTCAAGGTAATAAAATTATTTTAAAAAAATAATTTCAAAGGTCCTCCTTTAAATACTTCTATATGTTATTGATTTGAAATAATGAAGTAACTATATTACTTGTTCCATTAGCTCCTACTTTTTCCGTAAACTCTCAGCAGTGATCTTTTTAGATCCCATTTTGCTTTCTATTTACACATGAAATTCAGTCATGACAATAAAAAGGATAGTACTCCAGTCAACAAGGAAGAATATATATAGGCTGTCTGAAGATATTATATTATTTTTTTAAGCCTAATAAGGTATTCTGCCTCTAACCCATTTGTTGTTTTTCTGTCATCTTCCTCCCTCCTACTCCTTGGAGGAAACAGAAATATCAAAAAAACAAAGAATCAGTTCATAGCTATTTTGGGAGATAAGATGAAAAAAATAAATAGCTTTATGTTAAAGGATTGTACTGGAATTCAGACTGTATGAGTGCAATCCTTGCTTTAGCAAGCCATCCATAAACTTCCAGCATGACAAGGCACTTCTCTATGCTCCAATTCCAGCCATCTTCCTTCACCAGTTTTAGGTTGCTCAAGAAAGACTTCCTTGTAAAGTAGACAAAATTGAGCTTTCCAAAGAGCTATTGTAATAACCAATACAAATTCTTCTACTTGTGAGGTATGAAACCAACACCTGAGCAACAGGGGGTGTTTGAGTACTAAGAATGAGATGAAGGGAAGAGAAACAGAGATTGAACATCACTTAACATTACAATAATCTTGTCCCAATTAATGTAAATTGATACATGTCTCATTCCTAATTTAATTCTTTCAAACTGAAACAGCTTCAACCTGAATGATTTTATAATGATTTATAGGTAAAGACTTAAATCTTACAGGTGGAGAGGAAAACTCATATATGTATCCTACTTTGATGCTGTAACCCTCAAAAACATTTTACGTGCAAATAAGGGAATATGATTTTCATGAGACATCAAAAATTTACTACTAGTTTCTTTAAAGTTTCAAAGGCATAACTAATTTATACCATTTTGTATGGTTAGTCCAGTTAAAATGATACTAACATTCATTGTCTAAATTATGTAAATAACTTAGACCATATCTTATTAATACTTTTATATTTATTATATATAAAATTTCTGGTTCTCCCTTTTGTCTGCTGTTAGTCCCTACACTGTTCCCCTGTTCATCTCCTGGAGGACAGTAATGTTAATAATGGAATTTATTTTGCTTTGCCAGGAAGAAATATGTTATTGATTCTGATGGTTTCTTCTCGATTGTGGTTCTGCTTGAGACTGTTTTACTATCTTCTATATATTTATATAGTTAATGCATTTAAAAATAATATATTTATACATTTTTTATAATTTTTTCTTTTAACTTGTAAACTCTGTTCTGTCCAACTCCCAAATCTGCACCAAAATAGCTCACCGTTGTTGAATTTTCCATAGCTTCAGTTTCAATTGCACGTTTTTTTATCATCTCATACTTATAAGTACTTCTCTGCACTATGGAAGCCTCTGTCTGACTTTTATTATCAAGGTCTCATATTTAATTCTTTACAGAAAAATTATTCCTTAGTAGTTCATTTTAAAAATATGGTTATACCAAAAAAATATAAGCAAAAACACTTAAAAAAAAAAAAAAGAGTCAAAAAAATGCTGCTGCATGCAGAGAAACTAAAAAAAAGGGAAAAAAAAGAAAAAAATTCAGTGCAAAAATCAGTGGCCTGTTGCTAGTAATGGAAATGCTTTGTATACTAGTCTACAGGCTATAAGCCTGAGTATTATAGTAGGAGCTACATGAAAAAAAGAATATAACTCTTCCTCAAGCTTTTAAAAGAAAGCCGAATCATCACTGTATTTTTCAGAGGATTTGGTCCTGATGTCATGCTTTGACATGATCCTAGAAAACCCTGTAGGCTGAAATCTTTCAGGAAAATTAAGTAGAGGAGCAAATAGTACCTAAATCCTGACTGGTTCTTAATGCAAGCTATATTCTGAGCCATCCGGCTCTGTCAAGATGTGGTGTCAGTTGTCAAAAATCTTCACAGGAGAAGGGAAGGTTATGGACTGTAGGTTCATCTCAAGGGTATAAAAAATTTTTAGAGAAGGAGACAGATTTTTTTGAATTTCAGTTGTGAATGCAGTTTAAAATATTGTACAATCTGCACTGTAGGTGTGTATGAACTGAAATTAGAGAAGTATAACAAAGCAATGAAGAAGAATACAAATGAGCAATACCTAAAAAAAAAAAAAAAAATTATAGAGAGCATATTATTTAAAATATGTTGACCAAAGCCAAATATGATATTTTGAGACACAAAAGGACATGTTGTGCCATCTATTTCTCACCTCAACATTATGCACCCTGGGATACCATGTAATCAATAAAACAAAACAAAACATTATGAAATATATTAAAAAGAGCTTTTTTTTCCCCTCATCTTAGCTCTAGAGATACAAGAAAAGTGCTATTTGTATAAATGCACTTCAACTGGAAGACTTCTCATCTTACAAATCTTGTCCTATTCTCACTGTAGCCCTATATTTGACATCACTGCTTTGAGAGAAAAACTATTGATGCTTAAAACAAAGGAAATTGTGACTGAGCTTAGAAACGGATGAATTTGGGAAAGATAACAGTCTAAAAGGTGCAGAAAATAATCAGCTGGGGAAGATTTATCCAAAACTGTATGCCTAAGGATTTCTGCATTCTGAAATAAACCACACAAATATATAAGGAATGCTTGAGAAAAAAAATATTAAATATAATGTTTGCTACTTAAATAGTATGTCAATAAGCAAGCTAAATCAGAGACAAGTGTGTTTCCATACCAATATTAAATATCTATGGGAATAAGGCGTCTGAGGAAAGAAGAAACAAGAAAAAACAAACTGAAATATCTTGCTCTAGATGAACACATTAATGAAATAGATGCACCCAAAATTATTTGACAGCCACTAAGATAGTTAATGCAAAGATGAATATGAAAGCCTAGTATGACAAGAAAGAGAACTTTAATTTAAACAGATGAACATATCAGAACAGAATTTTAATGGACCAAAATACCAATCCTAAATGACAATATATATTCTGGTATAACAGCTGTTAGAGAGTGTCTGACCAGGATAATGATATTGATTACCAGATTCTCAGACAAGAATGTGAACAGGCAATAAAGCTTTTCTAGATAGCATCAGCATCCTCCTATCAATTAGTCAAATGCCACTGTGGGAAATTAAACAGATAACATTTTAAGAGACTAAAACTATGTTTGTTCTAAGATCAGCTAATCAGGAAGCCCCTCCAGTAAGAAAGTTACTACTGATTTGATGTGAAACAATTATACTGTTCAAAATCCTATAGAAGAATACGATTTCATAATTGTGATGATTCACTTAGATTCAACAGCTCTACAGAAGAATAAAGGACAAAAAGAAGCTTGTAAACAAAGTCAAAAGTAGGAAGAAATTTCAATAAGCAGTTGGATAAGAGACAGAAAAAAGGAGCTAAGAATAAATGTTCGGTTGTTCATCCATCATTGATAGTAACCTGAAGTCTTCCACTTGGGTTTATGTAATTCAGTATAGATATGAATCATTAAAACAGATTCTGTGAGGGTAAAAAAAAATATGACTTTAACAGTACATACACTTCTGAGTCACTGATCAATGGTATAGCAGGTGAAATTCAAGGTATATGAAGGAAAAACATAAACCAAACCAAAACAAAGCATCTTTTACACACATATAAAACCAGTGTGACCTGAATACAGCCACTCAGGAGCAAAACTCTTGGCTGAACATTAAATCCATGAAAATATAAACTCAACCTGCAGAACAAGTCAAAAATAGAAAATCACTTGTTAAGAAGCATTGAGAAAGAAATCAGGGGAGAGAGAAGAAAATGTCATTATGCCACTATTTAAACACATGGCTTACCCTCAGCTAACAACACTGTTGTTCTTCAGGGGTCGATGCTAGGTCTGATACTGTTTGACAGTGCTGCTGATCTCCATGGTGAAGAAATGCAGACAGATTTACAGATAATACCAAACGAGGAAGAGTGGTCATATTTTAGTCTGTTATTCAGAGGGATTTCATCAAGCTGGGGGTGACAGTAAAAATCTGAAGTTCAAAAATGGCAAAAGCAGAGCATAACTAGTACAGATTAATAAAGGCTGGGGCCTGACTGGCTGGGAAGCAGCTTTACATAGAGGGAAAGAAGGGCTCTTGAACAAGCATGAGGCAGCTGTGTTCCTTTAAAGGCTGTAACTATTCCTATTTGATGTAAGGTGACACAGTTATTAAAGGAATATCATAGTCTTAAATTTGCATTTCTTTTCTTCACAAGTTAAGTGGAAAGTTAAGATTTATGAACACACCAATCTACAACTGAAAAAGATTATTGAGAGTGGCTCAGGGGAAAGAGTCAGAACAACTCACTTCTTAGGACTCTAAGCTGCTTCGAAGGAATAGCAAACAGCCATAGATTATCTCACCTCAAGCACTTTTAAAGAAGTAGGAAAATGAGAGCTGAATTTTCTTCAAGCTTATTAAAAAGGTTGCATAAACTAATATTGCTATCACAATTGTCTTAAGAATTTCTGTGTGACTAGCTATGATCTTTACAAAATATAAATTAGAATGCCTCTTCCATTTACTATGTAGAAGCATGTAGTGAGTGTTCAGCAACATCATCAGGATAGTTGAACTTGGAAGATTTACTATGATTTTTTTCCTTTTGTGTGTTACTGTTGAAATCTTTCTTCAACATAAGCAGAACTTATTGGAAGAATATATCTGTGTGGTTTTGACTGAGATTAAATCTTCTTCTCAGGCCTTCTAGAAAATGTTTGGACTAAGAAAGGGAATGTCATCTCTATTGAGAGACACACATGCACAAGAGACAATACCTGCAATAAGTACATAATAATCTATTTAATATCTTAGCAACTGAAGTCACCTAAATTCCAGACTTACTACAATCCTGGTAGTTTTAGTGAACAAAGGTAAAAAAACCCTTGTGGTGGTGCATCCTGCATCCTTCCTGCTATTTTTCTGTGTATGCTTCATCTATGTACTAAGCTATAGAGTGAACTTGCCAGTAAATTCTGTTAAATCACACTTTCACAAGTGTTTATTAAAACCTGCTTTTTCACCAATAACATTGATGGTGATTATTTAATTGGCCACACCACTCATTCACAACAAACTATTATATACATTAAAAATATAAGGAGCTCTGGATTCATATATAAAAGAAGTATAAAAGAAATAAAAATTATGTTATTTTCATCATTGCTATATCACAAACTTTAAGTATTTAGAAAGTGCAAGCAAAAGTTAGCTCTATATGTTTTTCAGTATCTGAAACATGAAAAAATAAGCTGGCAATGTGGTCTAAAGTAAGGTGAAAACTGCTTTTCAAGATACAGACTCTTTCTGTATAGAATTAATGGATGGAAGTATATGTGATTCTTATTGAATAATAAGAATCAGATTATTTGTAAAGCTTCAAAAAGTAGAAATAAAAAGAATTATGAACTTTGAGGAAAAACTGGTCAAACCATATGTCCTTAGATTTAAAGCTACCATAACACTGTAAAAAATATATTTGCATTCAAGATCACTGGACAAGAAATAGAAGTTACAGAGGACATTTCACCAGGATTAATTTTTTTCTACTAAATACTGCATAATTATGTGAAGTTAAAAGCATAATATATGTACGAAATCACTTGATCAAAACTAAATTGAGGTCAGGATGAACTGTCTGACTGGTAAACAAATAATTGCTGACCTTTTCATTACTTGAGAACAACAGGTCACAAGCAGAAAATGAAATTAACAAAGAGAAAAAAATATTAAACAAAATCTGGCTAACCTGAAGTTCCACTTTATTTGGCTTAGTCAGAGAAAGTGCCTTGTGTCATACTTTTGCCGACAAAAAAATGACTAAACTGTGATCTGAAAAAAATCATAAAGATATTCAGGCCCATAAATATGTCAGAGTCAAATAATCTTAAGGACAGTGCTGGACTTTCTTAATCACTTGTGAAAAACGAATATGAGTTTCTGAGCCAACTAATTTAAAGTCATCAAACAGGAATGGACAGAAATACAAGAAAAAGCTTTTGAAGAAGTAAAGAGAATAATTTCAAATTCTCCATTAATGAAATTTTATAACCCAAAGGAAAGTCTAGTCTTAGAAAATGACACATTACAGAGTAGTCAGAGAACCGCATTAATGCAGAGAGAATGTCTAAAAGCACTTATGAGCTGTTATTTCCTAGTTAACGAATGAGAAAGAATTAGCACTGGACCTTTCGAAAACTGACTAGAACTTTCACAAGCTCTGTCAGGACAAAAAAAGCTGTACAGTGTCATGTCCCCTCAACTTTGCTTATGTTTTAAATGTCTGAAGGCATTAATTTAAGTGGAGAATGGAAAATTGGTTCATCAGCATGCACATTTAACAGGGTCTGGCACAGTTGGGACCTCCTGCAATCCTTGCCAAACCCTTCAACAATGCAATTGTCAGACCCATTCCTTCCATATAATTAGTATCCCCCATAGACAGAAATTAAATCTGAAAAGCCATATTTCATTTTTCTCATCAGTATAATATCACCTCTTCTCTTGAGACCCTCTTCAGTTCTTATATACTTTTTCACCCAAAAGATTCTGTACTCCAAAAAACCCGTGTCAAGCAAACCAAATATTAATACTCATGACTTTCAATACAGTTGCATTTCCAGAGTTAGGTTGAACTTTCACACATTTCACTTTTAAATTTTTGAAGTTAAGGTGCTTCATGGGACAGCTGCTCTCTGGGATTTGGGCCAGCAGGAACTGCCCAAGTCAGCAGAGCAGGGCAGGACTTGGCATCCCGAGCCATTCCCAGCCCCTCAGCCAGAGGCAAGGCAGCTGGGGGACACTGAGGCAGCTCCAGCCCCAGGCATGTCCTTGGGCACAGGATGGAGCCAGGCAGGGATGCCAGCCCAGTAGGGGTCGGGAACAGGCCCTGTGGGGGAAACCAGGGTCAGACATGGTCCCAGACTGGCCAGGAAAGGCATTTGCTGGAGGGTTAGGTTTGATTATGCTCATTCATCAGCTGGTCACAGACACAATGGATATTTCTGAACAAAAACTTTTCTGCACACCCAAAGATAGTTCCTCTGGGTGTTGCCAAGAAATCTCTCATCGCTGGGAGATCAGAGGTAACAACTGAACACCCACCTGCTGGTTTGGTGGGGATATAGATATTCTGCACGATTATTCTTAAATCTCCAATCTAACAGATGCTCTCACAATCCAATTAATAAGTCTCCAATTAACAACCAGGACCTGGTTTATAGCCTTGTTGAGTATGGTGGCTGAATCACAGAGCAGCAGAAAAGTTTCCACTCTTCTCTGTGTGACAACAAAACAGCAGAGATAACAAGTACGGGTACACTGGTTGATTGATGAGAACTCCATCAAAGATATATAAAATTTTATTATTTTTGTGAGATAGAGAATATCTTAATTATAACATCTTGTAGGTAACAGATGTACCTGAAACTGTACCTGTTACCTGAAACTGTAAGATGCAGTTTCAGATTGTTTTCAAAGTCAGATTTTAACCTTTTATGGATAGAATTAGTTTAATTTGTGATAATTCTCTTATTAAACTGAGAGCAGTGTAATTTCAAATAGTTAAGATGACAAAAGGAGAAGGATCAATTTAATGTTTCAAAAATTTCAGATAAAATTTTACCTTTGTAAAGCTATTGCTCAGGAAAATTACTCAGATCATAAAAGATTCAAATCATGAGACCAAGCCAAAATACAAAATGGATTCAGTGTGTCTATAAATGACTTTGTGTCTGTTGCCCTCAGCAATTGCCCCAAAGATCCTTCAAGGAAGAAGTCTAAATCATCTTCTCAGTTCTGAGATCGTCACCTATGGTAGTTATAAATGAGTAAACAGAAAAAAAAGAGGTGTGGCAGCCTAGTATACAGTGCTATGAAACACACACATTTCACAGGAGTGGATACCTGAACTCTTAAGAAATCTGAGTTAATTTTATCTGTTTCTAAATGTGCCTTGTTGTCTGAGGTTTCCCTTCACATCCAAAGCAGTGCAACCTTGGGTCCTGGTTTAGGGACACCTTGTATCACAGCTAATTACATAGATTACACCAGCCTTAAATACAAATAAGAAAAGCTGGCAAATCTGGTATTGAGGGTGACCTCAAGTCCTCTCCTGCACTATGTTCCTAATTAGGTTCACCCAAAACTTCATTTTAGCAAATAATGTTCCAACCTCTGAACACTTGATACCAGGTGACATTATTTAACAAAAACTTTTTCATTTCTTATTCAGGAAAACATGCAATGCTAAAAGTCATGCAGGAAAAAAAATGCTGGAACAGTTTATTTCTTCTTGAATATTCATAAAATTATTTTGGAAAAACATAATTTTGTTATGATTGCTTTGTTATAATCTACCTTAGCACTAAACACATTACAAAATATATATCTTTAAGCAGATAACGATAGGAAAAGTACATTTTTAAGAATATTCTCAGTTACCAAGGACAACCTTCTCTGAGATCTTTTAACATGAAAATAAAGCATAAAAACTGAGGAGAACTAAAAGGTTTTCCAGCTATTTAAAGTTAGATGTCTTCTTTGTATTCCACCCCAAGAGAGTTTAAGCATTGAAAATCAGTAATTTTAAGTGCAGTAACTTTTAGTACAGAAGTACATTGAGATGGCAGGAAGAGATAAGCTAAGAACAAGAATGAAACTGTTTCACCTAACTAGTCATACTACTGTAGCCAAACTCAGCAAGAGCTGCTAAATCAGTTTGAGCAGCTAGTACATATGGTGCCTTATTCTTCTATAGATACAATAATGACAGCACCACCCATACACAAGTCCTTTCAACTGCAGGGTAGGCACATTATTAGAGTTACAACCCACATACAAACATTCATCTGCTTGCTAGTGACAACTGAGTTCTGATTATGTTATATATCTGAACGAAAGACAAAGAACTGCAGGCATTGAATAGCTAACAAAATAATTCATTTTTCAGAAGAATATTGAATGTGACAAATAATAGGTTTCAAATGTACCTAAGACATATTTTTGCATATTCCCAAAGCTAGAAAATTCCACATGACAAAATTTGTGGTTAACAACTCCTTGAGTCTGCCTGCAAGCACTTACATTGTCATCTTTGAGCACAGTAAGAACAACTGAAAAATCAGAGTTGCCCAAGGTTCTCTGAGAAAATTACACACTGGAGAAAATAGACTGTGATTGTGCTTAAAAATCCCAGCAAGTCTTAACCAAAGGCCACAAAATGGAAACAAAAAGTCCCCAATGTGTTTAATGGCTGTGCCCAAACATCTAAAAGGAATAGGATGTAAGAATCTCTCCTTTATTATAACACTGGTATTATTTCAAAATGTTTGTACAGTAATCTACACTTGGAGGAAACTCTGCATATTTGTCTTACTGTACTTGCATAGAATTTCAAAATTTGGCATCAGATCAAATTTTGGGAGGCCATTGTTTTCTTTCCACTGAATTTGATGGCTTACTGATATTCTATTAGACAGCAATAAAAATAAATATAAAATCAAAGCAATAGTTAGAAAATTAGAAAGGCACTTGTCAAAGGCTGTTAGTGTAGGGAAAATTAGTATAACAAATAGCTTTAAGAGCTGCTCTTTAAAATTACAACATTCCATTCACATTTAGCATTATAGATGAATTACCTTATCAAACACCTATCAGACTTGCTGAGCACAGTGAGGACAGGTGAGCACCTGAAAACTTGTGATGGAGTATATGGGAGTGGCATATATTGGTTTGTTCTCTTAATCCTGAACAGACTTCCTGTTATGTGCCTTAATATAGACATAAATATCTAATTTTAAGCCTCAGGGTCTGAAGGGCAGTTATGTTTCTGCTTGAAAATGACACTTTGTATATCAATAATAATCTACAAAATTGAGATCTACAAGAAAAAAAAAAAAAAGACCTGATCATGTTGAATATATGAATATCTCCAGACTTGCTTTAGGACTAGAGCCCTCACATGAACAATATTCTACAGATGATGAAGTGATGCTTTGCCAACAGATACCAGATGGTTGTTAAATGACAGATGAAGGTCTACATTTGAGAGAGTCAACAAACCGGGCTATAACATATGTAAAACTAGTAATCAGTGTGCATGTTTCAGAGACTAAGAACTCACTGATTATTATAAAAAGTTAGTTCAAAACCATCCCGTTTTCAAGATTTACTTTGCCTCAACATTTTCCTGGTTGAAACAGTGTCGTTATCACTTCCCTCCAAGTGGCAAATGCTAATAGCCTCCTCTGTGATGAGGGAGAGAACTGAGTGGTCTCATTAGGAAAGGCTTTTTCTTTTCACTAAATGTGATTCTCTCAGTAAATGAAAAGAAGATCATCCCATTGACTCACACAGGAATTCTGTTTGATATTGCAAGACATAATGACTGATCAGCATTTCCATGTGGCTGGTAATCAGAATAAGGCACAGAATAACAATACTAGGGCATGCAGACCTGCAGCACAGTGTTACCCTGATCTGCTGCTTCATGGTTTGTTGATAAAAGAAGAAAGAAACATTTTCATTTTTTAAGTATATATTTCTTGCAGGTATTTGTGGAAAGAAAAGAAAATCAGTCATCATTTTTGTAGTCGAAACACTTTATCTAATTAAGTTGTTTTAGTAGCAGGAGATACCGTCTAGGAAGATGTATCTTTATTTCTGCAAGGGGTAAATTCTGGTATCAGTTAAAAGTTCTTTTGCAGAAGTTAAGATTCAATAAGCAGCTGAAAAAATGTCCAATTTTCCCACTGTGAGAAAGTATTTGGGCTATTTTTTCCCTTTTCTAATCAGTAGGAGGTAATAAAAACTGTTTCCTCTCCGCATTCTGAATATGATTTTGTGTTTTAACTACTGCTGAAACATTTATCTGAAAACAAGCTTGTGAAATTTCTTATTACTCAGTTACATCCTTCAGCTTTGCTCTGGGGTTTAAAATACCAGCTGAGGCACAAGTCAAAAATCTGTGCACATAGACTGGTTTCTTATATTCCAGAGATTAATATCTGTATTCCATTTCAACAGAAGATTAAAAATACTTTTAAAGATTACCTTGACCAAAGAAAGCATATGAGTAATTAATTGTTTCTTCCGGAACTCTGGTAAGTGAAGAGAACTTTATAATGACCGACAATATTGCAGAGAATATAAAAATCATATACTAGTTTTGACAGTGGAACCCCCAGGCCTTTTCTGTTTTATTTTCAGATTGATTTAAAGTCCATTGAGTTTTGATTGGCTTTTTTTTATTTTGTAGCTTAGAAACAGAAATGTGCAAGATAATTTTGTTTGTATATGGTTATTGATATTGACTGGATTTTTTTTTACACATGCATGTTAGTATGTGAATTTGATATGGGATATAGCTTTAGAGTGCTTTTCATCCTTGTATTGATGTTGAATTCTTTTAGAGCCTTCTTTTAAAAGTACTCATGCATGAAATTATAATTTCTTGCTGTTCTTTCATTTATCATTTATCTTTCATTTATCCCTGGTAGTATTTCCTACCTGTTCTGAGCCCAAGAAGCTTCTTACTGTAGGGAGGACAGAATAATGATCCCAGTTAATAATAGATATGAAAAAGATAATAAAGAACAGGGTCAGAACATGACATTGCCCTTACTCCTTAGACTGCAAGGTGACCTCTCCGCACACCAAGTGAAAGCACTCAAGGAGTACAACTCTATAGATTTTATGTTGTTTTTTCTGCACTGTGTTAGTAAACTGGAACAGAACAAATTAGGATCTCAAGAATTGGAAGAGGCTGAGAATTCATACAAGTATTGCATATCTTTCTTTGTCACTGCCTGGGTCCTTTGTTATCATAGTTGTCATCACACCCTGGGGAGTAGATAGTGTCACCAGAGCATGCCAGCAGTTTAGGAGCAACAGGTGTGTAAGGAAATATACTAAACTGCACCATTGCAAATGTAAAGATGAGTCATGTATGGCAAGGCCCAAGAGGAAAGGCCATTGGTGTGAATATCGCAGCTAAGGATAAGAATTAGAATGCTTCTTGCTGACATTAAAGGCACACATCAACTGAGACTGTTTATATGATTTAAAGCTTCTGTGATAGGTATAAATATACACAGAACATGTAAATTCTATGTGTCTCTGAACATACAGATCTAACTTTCAATATGACAGAAAATCAGGCATCAGAAAATGAAACAAACAAGGTGGGTGTAGCAAAATTCTAGGAGAGTTCTGGGAGGCATGAAGAAAAGGATTTTGGGAAGAAAGTCTACTGCAATTTGGTAAAAACTGGAAAGCCTTGGATCTTTATAGCAGTTTTCAGAGTGAATACCAAAGTAATGGGGAAAATCCACAAGAATATCTTACTACAGCAGTGTGGACAATACTTCAGCACAGACTGAAATGCACACTCAGTGTCACCCTGGTCAAGGAAGCTACACATTGATTCCCTCCTGAAACTCTACTTTACAACCTGTAAATTGTAAGTGTGCCTCAGTAAATGATCTCACTCATAATTTGTCTCATCATGGCCACAAAAATATTTCTTAAATCAGTGGAGTTGGATGACCATAAAGATCTATAAAGTGCCCAACATTCCATAAACAAGGCAGAGATATCTAAATATGTTTCCTTTAACATTTTTTTTAATTGTTTCTTGTATTATTAGCATAAGCTTCTTAATTTCTTGATTTTTTAAATGCAGAGTTTAGTGGAAAGTCAGTTTCTACTTGACATCTAAAAAGCTTTAATGTGACTTTGAAAATCCATATACCACTCACTGATATTGGCAGAGATCATGAAAAGTGACAAAACGACATTTTAGGAACATGAAGGTTGCCCAGTCCTGCATTCAGAAACGTGAAAAAGTCTTCATCTCAGCTCAAAACTGAGTATATAGAATCATGCTGTTTATTTACCCCTCTGTACTCCAGCTGCACACTCCCTCCATTGCCAGCTGCATTGCCTGAGCAAGGCAGGGTGCTGGGAACCCCAGTGCTCTCCATGCTCTCCTATAAATATTCAGATACATGAAATAGGCAACTACATTTTTAGATGGCCACAACCTGGTCAAATGTAACTGGATTTTGTATAGGCAAATATACTTTTCCTCTAATAAGTACCATTCCTTTGAAACACAGCCGGACATGCAAGAACCTATTTCAAGCGTGTACCCAAAGAATCCTTCAGAAATCTTGTAATGTTTATTTTGAATGGGAAAATTTGCCTTAAATTCAATCTAAGTTAACATCTTCTGCTGAAATTATGAAAATTAAATTTATGTTCATAAAAATCTCATAGAAATTTTGTCCTGAAATGTAACAGAGTTCTTATCAGCTGAAGAAATTTCTTAGAATGGAAGGTGTCAGCAATTTCTACCTGCCGCCCTTATTGTAAACACAATTAAGTAATGTTGCAGCTCTGTAAATATTAGTGTTTGCAAAGTACAAGGGAGCATGTTGCAAGTACAAACCCTGATAGTCATCTACCAACTACCACTGCTATCAGCTGGTTGCAGCATGAAACTGCAAATGGATTATTACACTTACCACCCCAAGTCTGGTAGGCACAGCATAGATCAAACAGAAATAAAAACATTTCCTGGTTTGACAGCAATTTTTTCAAGATATATCCTGTAATTTTCATGTCTTCCAGTTTAAGCAGAGGAGAACATAGGAAGGGATGTACCTGCTAAAATAAAAAATGTTCTTTGTTCATGGTTGTTATTAGTTCATCCCTGATGATCTGAAGGAAAATTGCAGAGGGCAAACTCAGGCTGAACACTACATCTCTCAAATCATGGTGTTCTGACTGGGAAAAGAGACAAATACTTAGCTTCTGAAAACTGAGAAAGGTAGTCAACTGCTTTTTTTTTCATTTTGAACTCATGAAAAAGTGCCTTTGTTGAGCATTTTTCTGAGCACGGGTCATGATATTTTAAGCTGTTAAATTTTTGGGGGGTTTTCCCCTTTATAGCACTTATTCCTGCCAAAAACTACAGCCCCTGGGTGCTAAATCATTACATTTCCTTCCTAGAATATTTTTTAATAATTCTCTGATGTGAAAAATAATGCTTTAAGAATGTTTTAAATAATGCTTTAAAAGTCTTAAAGAATCCCCCCATCTCAAAAAAAACCCAAACCCAATAACCCAGAAACCTCACCCTGCATACAGTTTCTAAGGTGTTTCCCATTAGAATAGATATATGATATAATATATAATATATGATACCATATATGATATATATGTTGGATAAGGGTTTCGTAGACTGCAACCTCTTTTGGAGGTATAGATCTTTAATTAAAGATATAATTTCCCTCTTGATTAAACAGATAGCTCTATTGCTACTGCAAAAATAACATGGTTTATTTTTGGCGTGCTTCATTTTCTTGGTAGGTTATTTTTTTAGAAGCCTCAGTTTCTTACCTACTTGCAGATATCTTCATCAGTTGCTCAGTTATAAGGATCAACACTGTAGTGATGGATCACAGGTTTACACCTCAGACTCAAGAGCAGGCATTTTTACAGCAACACAAATCTTACCATGAATTCAATAATACACAATACTCTAAACATTGTGGGTTTTTTTTTTTTAACAGGAAATAAATACTACAAAAATTCATTAAACTCTAGATTTGAGGAAAAGAAGCTACATTTTGGGAGACAAAAACACTAATGTATATAAAGTAAATACTAGTGTAAAGAAGATATTTAGGAAAACACAAGTCTTAAAGAACAGTGTTAAAATACAGAATAGTATTCCTTCAGAGCTTTATTTAACATATGTCACTTGCATTTTGTTAATTAAGGTATTGTCAAATAATTTCTCTTGTCATAATATAACTACTACAGAGCATTCCCCAAAATATTAGAGGAAAATATTGAGTATTTAATGTTATTCATTAGCTTAATTAGCTGTTAACTTGCACATTGCATTCATTACTCTTCTCAATGTCTGAAACACTGATGTATTACAAATATTTTCTGAATTCAGTCACCAAAGAAGGTATTTAAATTGTCATAATATTAATTAAAAATTACAAGAATTCTTAATTGAAATTTTCTCCAATTCTACTAAATATCTTTTCCAGTTGTATTTTATTTATTCTGCTGTTAACAAAATCTTGTTATTTACTTGGAGCAAACAGGAAACACACAAATGACTTCAATAATTTTAAAACTTTTTCAGAAAAAAAATTCTGTGCTAAGTTTTAAAGAGATCACTTAAAAAATAATTCTAAAAAATGTGCACTATGAATTATTCTGAGGGAAATATATCCAATAATTTAAAAAATTAACCAATATGTAACTTAAGTATTTATAATATTTACTTGTCAGAAAATAGTAACATTCTAGTAGAATTCTGTTTGAAAGATTTCAATAACAAATACTGGTGTCACAGAATTATTCACTGCATGGCATAGTTTCTAATGTACTTCACTAGAGTATGCCCCTCCACTTGAATTCCACTTCTAGATTATATTTTTGTAAGGAAAGTCAAAACACAGAGACAAGGACTTATGACACTTTAGGGTTTTTTCCTTAGGAACATAACGATCTGAATGTCCTTAAAACTTATTGTAATATTTCTTGCTTTGATCAATTTCACTTTAATGTTACTTTGACTCTACTGTTTCTTAAAGTCTTGCAGAGAGTCTTTTTCTACTAATTCACAGACTTGTTCCAAGTACATTTCTATTAAATTCCAAATTACCTTTTATTCTCTTGCTGCTTCGATGTCTGATCAATTTTATAGTCAAGTTTAAGGACTTAACAAAAGTAGGATTATTTTGATGGTCAGTAGAGCTAGATGGAAAGAAAACAGATCTGCAGAAGTATATGGCTTTGATGTAAGTTGCAGGTGTTCAGATAACACTTCAGAACTCAGCACAAGAGACTAATTCAATGTTCAGAAGACTTTGAGGAAGACCTCAGAGACCAGTTCTTATAATTATCTTATTTTACTTTTATGAAAATGTGAAATGCGTAGGTATGAGTTGGGAATGTCTTCTAAAAATGAAAACTATTTACATGGACAGCTTCTAAATAATTGATTGAGAGATCAAAACATAACCTATATAAGCTTCTAAAAGAGATATCAATCGGATTTAAACTGCAAGTTTTAAAACTCGGAAGTTTCTAATAGTGAATCATAGAATTATAGAATATCCTGAGTTGGAAGTGATCCAAGGATCAGGAATGGCCAACTCCTGGCCCTGCACAGCACCATCCCCCAGAGCCACATCATGTGCCTGAGATTATTGCCTAAACAATTAAACAGTCCCAAACTTGGTGCTGTGGCCACTACCCTGGGAAGGCTCTTTCAGTGTCCAACCACCCTCTGGGGAAAGAATCTTTTCCTAATATCAAACCTAAATGTCCCCTGACACAGATTTAATGAGAATCCATAATCCTGAGATATATAATCTTTTTCCAGTCCAAAGTCCTGACTAAAGATCTAGTCAAATTTTAACACTGAAAAATATTACATTAGCACTATGTTGGGGTCTTAAGACTGTTGATTATCTCTTATTTATATACTGAGACAGAAATTGCAGGGTTCCTTTTTTTGGCTTATGAGCTATTCATGGTTTTATTTCATGGAAGTGGGGGAGGAGTTCTGCCCAGGAATTTATCTTTCAGTGGAGCATCAATATTTGATTGTTTTCCATTTACTTGAAGGACTTCTAATATATTTTTCTCCCGTGCAGACGAATAAAAGCAGGATATTGTCCTTGCAAGATATCACCTCTTCTGAGTGCTATATCAACATTGCCATTTTCCTTTCCTATGATAAAAGCAATTAATGCAATGTTGTCTGTCAGGAAATTGCCAAAATTGCTTGTGAATAGAAAAGAAAATAGTTTTGTTATTTGTAGAACAGCCTTGCACATTAGAAGGATGTCCTCTTCAGCCTCTGTTGCCTTGCTTATTTTTTATTCCATTTTCTTTCTTTTTTCCTAAACATTACATTTTTCTGGATGGCATTCATTCTTGTTTTACTGCTTTCTGCTCAGAAGAATAAAACTAATAATTGCTTCCACATGTATTAAGTAATCCACTTCTGTTGTGGTTTGGCCTGAATGGACAATTTTGTAATACTTCCATTCCAAGTTTTTGGAAGTAAGATATAGACAATTTTCTTACATGAAGTTTGGGAGAATAGAAATAATATTTATTTTCTTTCCTCCCACCTTTCTTCCTACTGAAAAAAAATCATGTTGAAGAATTCTGGAAAAAAAAGTTCTAGAAGGAAAGGAAATGAGAAAGCAAATGGAAAAGATAACACCTAAGATTATCTCCTAGGCTTTAAGGGATCATCAGGCAGCAGTTAATCAAGAGAAGAAAAATGATCAAAATTAAAATAGATTTCATTGTATCATTGTCTGTAAAAGGGAATTTAAAAAATGAACAAAAATTGCATGCAAATGAAACAAAAAAATCCACAGTAGAATTCTATGTGAATACTTTAAAATTTTCTGGCCTATTATGGATAGATTAAATATGACATAAAATAGTGTTGTAATATATTAATTCTAATTAAATTCAACAAAACCAGCAAAACCCAACAGAATAAATGAGAATAAATACATAAAGAAAGAAACAACGCAATGGAAAAAGTTAAATCAAAAGAAAGGGGTTTAACCCCAACACTTACATCTCAAAAATAAAATTAAACCTCCCATGATTTTCATAATTTTTGGGAAGAACTTTCTAAACTCTAAAATACAAGTATTGTAGCTCAGAGATGTTTATTCCTTTAAGTAAAAAGGCAAGCTGAACACACTGCTTGGGATTAAGATAACTGCTAGTGAATTCCACTCAAAAATACTACAAAATAATATCTCAAATTATCCTTATAATTAATTATTAAAATTAACCCTAAATTATTATAAGATGCAGATTTTTCTGAAGTTTGGGGTTTTTTTAATTCATCTTTTTGCAACCTGAAGATTTTTTGTGGAGCATAATTCATATTATCCATTGACACAATAAAGTATTTAAATTCTTCAAAAAATGTATGTATGTTGTGATGTTAAAGAATTATTTACTTCTTACTCATGGATGTATGAAGGCTTAAAGTTCTGTCTGAAAAACATTTCTTTTCCATTTAAAAAATCTATCTATCAAAAATGACAGTTTCTAGAAATGCCCCATGGACTTGAAAGTAGTAATCTATATTGCAAAAAGACCATGGTTCTCCTCTTGAGGAAAAGTAACCCACTACAGCCAAAATAGACACCATCATTGCCATGATCTTTTAAAAATCCAGAAGAGAGAAATAAACAACAAAAATATTTTTCTTTTTAAAGTGTTTGGACAAGGAAAAAACAATGAGAAGATTCTATATTCACAGACTTAGTGATATAATCTGCTTGCTAGATAAACAGGTTTTGAATATCTGATTACTATAATAATTACTGTAGTTGTTAGGAATAATTCATGGACATACAAGTCATTGAGATGTACTAATGAAGATATTAATTTATCAGAAGAGCCAAGACTTTCTTACAGAGGGAACTGACACATTTCTCTTACTTTAGACAGATCAGCTATCTGACTTGCCTGTTTTTCAGAAATGTTTTTATTTGACACTACAGTATTTTTAGGCAATAAAAGCACAATATGATTGCCACAAGCTTGATGAAACACTAAAAAATACAAAATGAGTGTGATACCAGGAAAGTGAGTGATACTGCACTGGAAGCAAATTGCTAATGGAATTGGGTAAGTACGCATGTGATACTGTCATCATTCACTTTGCCACAAAACATAGAATCTTCTCAAAACTGTTACAGAAAATAAATAAAATAATAAAAAGAACCAAAAACAGAGAAGATGATGGCCCCATGTTTAAAAGAATTAAGGAAGAAAATTCAGTACCTGAAATCAGATGAAGTATAAAGAATAGATTGTATATACTGTATATTTTTTAAGCATCTTTATCTCATGATAACTTTTTATGTATTAGCCTAGCCAAATTTTTTTTTCAAAAATAGTAAAAATCAAATTAATATTTCATAATACATATGATTTAAACTGTTATGAGTAATGTAGGTGTAGGGTTTTTGCAAATGTTTTGTTGATCTAAATACAACCATGAAATATGAGCACTCAAGGCTGGGATATCAGACTCAGTGCTTTCTGTTATCATATCCCATAATACCATTTCATGTGAAATAAGTAGCCACATTAAGTACAGCCAAACAGCTCACTCATATCCAAACCTACATACCCACACATGGCAAGGAGCACTTCTGTTTAGTATTTCTAATAGAATTTATTATCTCTATTGCATAATTTGTACATCCTCTTTAACATTACAGATGTCTTCTGTGTGTCCCTGTGTATCCCCTTCATCTTCTTCTAAAAAACAGCTAATTGTTGGTTTTGGAAAGAAAACACAAGTCAGCAATAAGTTAAGGATAGGATCAGCTCTCAGACTGTGCAGCAACCAGTAATTTTTGTCGTCAGCCTGGAGGTCACACTTCAGACCAGTACTAAGTAGTTCTGAAGAGGCACCTCTGAAAGAGTGGTACCTCTGGGGCAGGGCAAAGCGGAGAATACTACAAAATTGTAGCTTCACTTAAGACAGCCTCCTTCATGCATTCAGCCTCCTGAAAAGTGATTGTTCTGATCATGGGTTTAATTCTGGCACAATGTGCCTTTCCAGAACAGTATTTTGAGCTTCAGAGGGAAAGCCGAACAGTAAATACTACTCAAGCTGCACAGTATTTTGAAGATTAAAATATCTACCAGTTTATTGCAGGATCTGCTAGTCATGTCCTATCTTGTTACCTCCCAACAAGAACAGTTAAACAGTCTTGCAGTGGAGTGGCCACACACTGAAACACACATTAACAAAACTTTCAGTCAGCTATCCATATCCATAAATTTTTCTAGAACATTTCCAGGCTGTTGTTAGGCTAAATTTGATCTCTCATGATCTAACTTCTATAATACTAAATATTTAATGTAAAACTGAGATTGAGTAAAAGTGCTTTCATGTGAGCAAACATCACAGAAATTCTTTCTAGAGTTAGCAAGGATGCATTTAGTTACCCAAAGCACTTGCAGGGAAAGCCGTTACCTTCAATCTTGCGTTGTGGTTTAAAAGTTTTCAATGTAATTCATTCTTGAATTAAATCCATGCAGTCAAGAGTCTTCAAAAGGTCATCTTGTTGCTATGCCCTTGTATTTTGGCTTGATGGGTTTTTGTTTGGAGTGTTCATGTTTTTTTACTGGTTTATTTTGTTTGGGGTTTTTTGTACTTACTTCATTTTACAATCAGTTCCTTTTATTTTTTCCCCCTTTGAGGTGTGAAAATCTGGTTTAATGGAGCTGATTCCCTTCTTGCAGCCAACATGTGCTCTGACATTACATCCCCTCAGTCTGCAGGGCCTTTCCAGGGGAAAGGTTGAACTCTGCAATGGTTCCTGTGAAGTGACAGCCAACAGCAGTGAAGGCAAAGCACACAGACACGTTCTCTGTGCTGACCAGTCCCTGTCCTTTACAGAAATATGTAGTGCTTCTGCAGCGAACTGCGATAAAAGATTTAAGAATGCCATTTATCACATATGCAAATATTTCCTACCCTCTACCTCCCAGAAATCAATTTAGTATTCATAAAACAGAATCTGTGAAACTTGCTCCTGAGGGAAATGGCTGATATTGTTCCCAAGCCACTCTCCACCATATTGGAAAGAAATGGTGATATTTAAAAAGGGGTGAAAGGAAAATCCAGGGAACTACAGCTTCATCTCTGCTCTGAGGAATATCATGGAACAGATCCTCCTAGAAGATAAGCTAAGGCACATAAAAGACATGGAGGTAATTCAAGTTAGCTGGGATGGCTTTACTAGGGGTAAACTGTGCCTGACCAATCTGGTGGGCTCTCTGGGATGGAGCAATGGCAATGGTTGACCAAGGAAGACTGATGTCACATATCTATAATTCTGTAATTTTTTGATAAGATTTCACGTGACATACTTATCTCAAAATTGGAGTGACCTGAATTCAATTGATAATGAATTGACTTGATGGATGATGGATGTAGGCAGAAAGTTGTGGTCAATGGTCTATGTCCAGTTGGAGATATGCAACACCAAGTGGAGTCCCTCAAGGCTCTGACCTGTGCTTTTCACTCTCTTCATCAAGGGCACAGACGGTGAGACTGAGCCCACCCTCAGCAAGTTAGCAGAGGGCACAAGGCTGAACTGTACAGCTGAAGAATGGAAGAAAAGGATGTCATCCAGAGGGACCTGGACAAACATGACAAGTGGACCTCTGGAAATCTCATTAAGTGCAACAAGTCCAAGTGCAGGGTGCTAAGCCTGGATTGGGGCAGTCTCAAACATGAGTACAGACTGGGAGTTTAGTCACTGCTTTTTAAGCATTCCTTTTGCTTTAATCATTGTACAAAAAAAATTTCAAGATATGGAAAGAGTTGATTCCAGCTGATGAATGTTTTAAATAAAAAGATATTCCATTTAGTACTGAACATTAACTACAAAGTTAACTATTGAAATCACTCTTTTCTCCGTGTGTGAATAAATGTAGATATAGATAAACAATGTCTTTCTAAAAGAAAGTAATGATCATGATCAGTGTCTATTCAGCTGTGGAAATAATTTCTGCATGTAGAGTATATGTTTGTACAGTCACATCTGTACATTTGAAGGACAGCATATATTTTTCCCATTCTAGACTATTTAAATTCTATACAGCTGTTAAATACTGTATCTCCAGTTTAATAAAGCTATGGGACACTTTTAAATAAATAATAATACAAATTTATAGACTTGTGACTGTACACTTTATAGTTACATAGGTCTCCAAAGTCTTGAATGCTTATTTGAGAGGTTCCATGTCTTAACTACTTTTTTTTGCTACAATCTGAAATGAGTCATCCTGCCTGACACTGAGATATTGAGAAAGATTTATGTTCACCTGCTTTAAAACATAATATATTACCACTTGGTATGGAAATAAGATTCTTTTGTGTAATTCTAGTAAAAATATTTTCATAGAAAGTAATAATTAGGACAAAGTATATTTGAAAAATTCGGCTTTCATTTCATGGACTGAGTAATAAAAGAAACAATGTGACTATATTCTTACATTAACAGCAATATAAGATGATGATTTAAGGGCCTTTTAATTTGAAGTTGTCTCAGAATCTAACTCAATTTTTAAGATGAGACATATTGCTGTATAATTCAAGAAGCAGAGATAATTCCAGTTAATTATCATATGGGTTCATTAGGAGCCCGTATGTGATTCATTCAACTAATTTTAAATCCAGAAAATATATTTTTCTTATAATAATTATCCATATATATGCTATTCATTCCTAATAGTGTCCACAATTATGCCAAAAGTATGAGATATATTGACTGACGCTATTACAATGTATTTTATAATATAGTGTCAATCAAAATCAAATGTCAGCTATACTAAGTACTGCTAAAAATCACAAGTTCACCAAATGAGAACATGAGAGCTGAAACTGAAGCTGTTACCTTTCTGGTGGCAGCAAAAATATTTGACTCTTCGTGGAGCAATGTCACTGACTATCACATTCTTTGATAACTGTGTTATGATTTAAAAAGACTGAATGGACTTTAAGGCTCCAGTACCTTTTTTCCTAGATATTGCAATTAAGTGATCCTGAATCTTCTCTCTTCCTTTCTTGTTTTGTGTTTTGTTTGCTTATGGTGTGTTATACCTACACATCATTTAAAGTACCTGTGCCTCATGAAAGTAAATTGCTAAAACTTAGGTATTTGACATATAGGCTGACATAGCTGAATTTAAGCTATTTTTATGTTTGTGTTTCTTTCTGATATTTCTCTATTCCTTTTCTCTCTAGTTATAAAAAAAAAAAAAAAAAAGGGAATTTTAAAAAAAGTATCTAAATGGCTTCACAAATAAGAGAGGTTAAGAATAAGACATCTTTCACCAAAATAAAATATATAAATTAATTCAGGATGTGATTTTATGTGAGAGGGAGATTAAGTTACATTTCATACTTTGCACTCTTTGTCTTTTATCACTGCTGATTGTTTTGCTTGCACTGTGCCATATCAATGACGAAGTGTTGGAGACAGTAACTGTATGCAGACCTCATCCTGAAATACTCCCTGATTCAAAATGCCCTTTGAGTTCACTGGTATTCCCAGGCACCAATACAAATACTTAGCAAGAACCCATATATTTAACTAAAATCTATAGCATCCCTGTTTTCTCAGAGGAAATTAGAAATGCAATATTACAGCATGAGTACTATCTGGATTACCTCTGCTTTCTATTCAAGCAGAGTACTTCTAGGTAGACAAAAGCAGATGTACAGAATAAAGGGAAGGGAAAAGTATAGTGCTGCCCTGAGCCTCAACAGGGTTTTTGGATTAGCTTTTCAAGGGCCTCTTGAAGTTTCAAGCTGTATCAAGGCACAATTAATCTTCTTTTTGCCCAATATAAATTCTTTTTTTTCCTTTTTTATTCTCCTTTCCCCTCTAGTTTCTAACAGTATTTTAGGTTTTCAGTGGAGATAGCTGATCTAAATGAAGCTGAGAAAGAATGTAGAAAAACTGCATTATTGTGCTTTAGCCAGCTACATTAGGACTTTCAACCATGCTCATTTAGAACAAAGCAATTTTGTTCCATTTTATTCTCCTTCTGTTTATTAGTTCTTTTTTCCACTTCTTTTAAATTGAGGATACATTTCTTGACTGTATGGTGGTGCTGAGTGCTACTTCTTGTCCATTCCTCAAACAGAATTTCTTCAGAAGAGCTGTGCCCTCCTCATTCCAACAACTCCTTATTTCTTGGTACTAATAAGAAATAAGTTTTTCTTAGAGGTAGTGTAAAGATTCAGAAATTATGAGTACTCTTAAGCCATAAGCCCTTTAGATGTTCAGAGAACTTTTTCAAAGCTTATTCTTTAAAAAATAAAAATATAATTGCTGACAACATGCTGTGTGAAAACCAAGCTAGAAGGAGGCCTTGGAGATGAGTATGAGCCTGAGGAGAGATGTCACCAGATGTGAAGATGCCTTCATGAGGTCCAAACTTCTCCTTAGAAAACTAGGAATAACAAATTCCAGGAAAACAAGTCCAACTGAAATACTTCATATTTATAATCCAAGTGGCAATGGTAATAATGCTGTAATAAAAATGACATAAAATAAATAAACCCTTTACCTCCCATAGGAAAACAGTAAGATAGAAGAACCATAGTATCATCTGCTTTTCTCTGTGAGCTTCATGTGTCTATTCCAGATATGAAATGGTGTAAACTATGTTGTGGTGATGCAGGGCAGTGGTGGTGGTTGCTGAAGGGTGTGGATTTTTTGTTGTGGTGGTGGGTTTTTTTGTCACTTTTGGTTTGGATTTGTTTTAACCTCTTGAAATAATGGAGCAATAGAGACACCTACTGGTATTTTTGCAACATTGAAAATTAATAAGTCTCTTGGGAAAACACTAAAATATTTAGTGTACCTTATAATATTTTGCTTCCTAGTATAGATTTTGAGATTTAAAAAAAAAACAAAAAATATGAATTTAGGGAATAAAAAAATCACTGTTTACATTAAATTCATAGTGTTCTAGGTATGTAATGTCCTTCTGAAATTCCTATTTTTTGATCAGAATATATTTAAGAATTTTTAATGAAGTTAGATTTTACATTAAGAGAAAATAATTCTTTCATTTATTAATGTATAATTTAAATGTCAGGTGACCAAATATATATTGAGTATGGTGTGGAATATACTCATTATGATGCCCTTAGACTCTTTTGGATGCCTAATGCATTCTTTTTTTTTTCCAGTTACTGACATAACTTTTGAAACTAGTAGCAAAATCCTGTATTTTCCTTTCAATCTTGGAAAAAATATCATACTTAAATAATTATTGTCTGCTTCTATTTCCTTTTATGATCTTACTGACAGCTTTTGAGCGAAAGAGCTCAGTTTTTGCTACTACAGCTTTCTGAAAGATGTGGATAAATACCATATTGAAAAAGCCTGAAAAAAATGTTAGATGTTTTGTAAGCAACTGGTGGCTTTAATTTAACAGACGGAAGGCCAGTTTGATCATTTTTTGTTTTTTAAAGTTCAAGAACAAAAACATTTTACTTTGTAATTCTTTGTTACCTGACTTTTACTCAATTAAAACCACAAACTGATTATGTACTAATTATGATTCAGAACATTTCCCAGAGGGAGTAGAGGCACAAATCTGATCTAATATGGTGTGACAGCTGGCTGCTATTCCTTTCTTATTATTAACGTCAGTTCTCAAGATGGTCTGTGCCATAGCTTGTTTTATCTGGGAAAAAACACTGGGAAAATTTGGAGGAAATGTAATATCCTTGAATTGACCAGAGTCCTAATCCTACATCAGGGATAGCTGGGTTTAACTCAAATTATTACACTATATTCTCAGAGTGAGAAGAACTTGTTAAATCCTCATATTCACCACTGGTTCCAAATACATTCAATTTTACAGGAAATATTTTTATAAAGAATGTTTTATTTGTGGTTGTCTGCTTGTATTTGACCCTGGTGAGACTGCATCTCAAGTACTGGGTTCAGTTCTGGACCCTTCACATTTAGGTGCTGAAGGGGTCCAGAGAAGGGCAGTGAGGCTGGTAAAATGTCTGGAGCACAAGTCTTATGAGCAGCAGCCAAGGGAGCTGGAATTGTTTAGGCTGGAGGAAGCTCAGGGGACACCTTATCACTCTACATTTCCCTGAAAGGAGGTTGTGCTGAGGTGGGGGTCAGACATTTCTCTCAAGTGATAAGTGATGTGACAAGAGGAAATTGCCTCAATTTGCACCAAGGGAGACTTAGATTTGATATTAGGAAAAATTTATTCACTAAAAAGATTGTCTAGCATTGGAACAGGCTGCCCAGGGAATTCACCATATCTGGAGGTGTTTAAAAGACATGTCAATGTGGTACTTAGGGACATGGCTCAGTGGTGGAGTTGACAGTGCTGGGTCAATGGTTGAACTCTGTGATCTCTTTTCCAACCTAAGTGATTCTAGCTAGGTCAATGGCTTGAACTCTATGATCTTTTTTCCAACTTAAATGATTCTATTATTCTATGATAAAAAAACTGTCTAACAATTTGTGACTAGGGATTATGCTAATTTAATTGAATCTTAATACCTCCTTCATGTTCTGAATATTTTCAGATTTCTAAGAGGCATTGACCTCAACCAGACGTTTTCCCAGTAGCTGAGTTTTTGTCGTAACTCTACTTGATTACTTATTTCAAGAAATAAATTCAGGAATTGAATTTTCATTAAGATCTCTATGAAAGTTGTATATGAAAATTAATTGACAGATAATAGAAGACAGCATGTCCTATGAGGTCTTTGCATGTTTTCAACAGAAAATGTTCCCAGTACTAAAAATAGTGATGTCCAAACTTCATCAGAGATAATCTTTTCTATGGTGAATAGGTCACATGGTATAGTATTTGATTTAAAGTTTCTCCTTCATCTGATATGATCCTCCTGGAGTCCTAAGAAATAATCTGCGTACACATGAGTATCTGAAATAAGTGAAAAGCTTGGTTACAGCCCACCAGAGAAACTCACAGGACAGGGTAATATTCTGCCTACCTATCACAAGGCAAAATGAGACTGGTACCTCAACTGCTGAAAAGCAGTTAGAGACCTCTTCAGGGTACAGACATCAGTATCTGGTGGATGCTATTTACTAGAAGACCCCTCAGGTGTGACTCATCTCCAGGAGCATCCTGATGAAGACTTATTTTGAAGGACACTGGTTGGCTTGTACTAAAAGGGGATAAAACATAGCATTATATAATATAGCCAAGTGAAGGACCAGGGAGTGAACTAGGCAGCTAAATAATCACATGTGAAAATGCCATATAAATATCGTGTGGGAATTTATAAATTTAATTCCTGTAAAACATGGACATATCAATTTAAAGCATTAGAAATTATTTCAGTTTCCATAGAACTCTTGTTTTCATGCCTTATGTGTTCAGTTGCTGTGAGCAGGGCATTTCTTCCTGTAGTTTCCATATTATTTGCTTTTATTTTCTTGATGTTTAGTAAAGTCACTGAACATTCTAAAGTACCAATTCTGGACATACACAAGTCTGAGTCAAAAAGTTTGTTGAACCTTTAGTAGGAAAGATAAGCTTCCAAATAGGAAAAAGGGTTTAGGGGGACAAGAAAGGGATTTTTCTATCTCCTTTGTTCATAAACAGACTTTAACTTGGCCATCAAAGACCACCAAGAAGTTTTTGCCAGAATATGCTGCATTTCATCTTGTGATCTCTTAAGGAGTCAGTTACCCCCAACAAAATTACATCCTTGCACTCCAGCTTTGCCCCACAGTATGCCAATCACAGTATTTCTACAAACTTTGTGACCCAGCTTCATTCTTTTCCTTCTCACAAGTGAGAAATCACATCATCTGCTTGTGGGATAGCAGCTCTGAGGTTACGTCTTAACTTGTTCATAATTTCACTTCACTCTTTCTTTCATCCATTAATATCAGGGAATATACAACAGAAAGCAGTAAGTTTTCCAGAATTTTTTCAGACTTGAAACCTCAACTGGACAAGTGGAAAAAATATGAAGACCTAAATTATACCAGCCACAGTATCTGTCAAACACATTTTAAAAACATGGATCAGCATTGTTATTTATGAATATGTATTTTATAGCTATTAGATATGTCTCTTTTTTTTTTTTTGTAAGGATCAAGTACAGGGTTTTACACAATTCTAAACTTCATATGTAAATATATCTTTTCATATTGTCCACATGTGAGGATGTTTTTCTGTCAAAATCAATGATTCAGCACAAAAAGAACTATGAAATTTCCTTTCCCCATCAGATTTCTATCTACTACAAACACATTTCTTTCTGGAAAAAGTCTGAATAATGGTACAATATTGAATTTGCAGTAGTTCTATATGTATATAATTTGAATATTGGTTGTTGAAACAGAATGAGAAATAATATTATCACACATTCTATCATTATTCCTCTTTTGTGAAATGCTAATTTCTGAAGACACTTAGATGCGTTTTTACCCTATTCTGTGAAAAAAGTATTTTTCAGAAAATTGTATATAGAATTATACCTGAAATTTTCAGAAGGAGGTAGGAATCAGACTTAGAAAAAAGCAGTGTGATATGGTCTGCAAGTCCCATTCATCTAGTGTTACTGATGTTTTATATCATCTCTTCAAAACAAGAGAGAGATATAATTTTTTTAGTCTCAACTGATGCATGATATATATGAGAACACTCATATATATCATTCAGTTTTCTAAGCAATGGTCTATGAACTACCTATGAAATGAGTATCTAGTAAAAATTACCATTTCATATCAACCTTTTCATACCACAAGGTTATTTGCATGTATTGAATGAAACACTTTAAGATATCAACAATATGTAAAATAGAAAAAAATTACAATTCTTCAATTAAAGAGTTCTTCCTAATTTCTGAGACACTATTCTTTATGTGTCAGCTATTTTGATTTGCTTTGGACTGCATCATAAATAACATCATGAATTTATAAACGACTGAGAGATCTAACATTCACATACCTAAGATCACTTTTCTCTATCTAGTTTCTGTTTCTCTGCGTTCTCAATTTTTCTGTTCATTTTGGTTCCCTGCTTCTGTATTCTGTATTACCAGTAGTACACTGATCTATTTTACAATTAGAAACAAGGACTTTGGGAAGAAAAGGTTACAAGGGACTTTCTCAGATAATGAAATCTAGTCTATGTCATTACAAGTAACCAATAAACATGAATATTGTTAAGAGTATTCTCCGGAATATGCAGGATAGATGCTGCCACCTTTCTTGTTGCATAAAAATACCCCTGTACCCTGGAGGCAAATGAAAGACCAGAAACCACTAGAAGCTAGAGGAACTACACTAAGCTAGAGGAAGAGAGCAGAAACTTTATGAGCCTCAGAGTTGTTCTATCTCAGAATGGAATCTGTTCGCAAAACCTCCAAGGTAATTTTAGGATATTACAAAATCTGTGCTACAGAAGAGGGCGAAGTGGCAATCTGAGCTGGGGATTAAAAACTTTCTCTTTTTTTTCGGAACAGCAATCCAATTAAGATAGAAAGAGTAAACAGATCAGATCTATATATATTGTTATTAAGCATGACTAATAGCCACTTTCTGGAGAATAAGGAAAATAAAAACACAGAAGAATAAGAAAAAAAATGAGCCTAAGGGTAGAAGAACTCAAGAACTCCTTTTCTTCCTGGCTAATACTGACAATCACACTGAGAGATATTTTGAGATTTAGGATTAGTTTACAATTGAAAAGATATAGTGTCTTTTTCGAACTATAGATATATTAAAAATCATTTGATATCTGAAAATTCAAAGAAGAAACTCTTAGTTTGTTCCCCCATTTATTATATTTATTAAATAATATATAATTTATAATAATTTATAATTTATATATTTATTAAATAATAAATAGTATTTATTATTTGAAATATAACTTCAAGGATCCCTTCCATAAGTTTATAATGGGTGCTCCTGCCATAATTTTGTGACCACATGTATCTGTTTCTTTCAGACTGTTTTCACAATTAAAAATTGCCTTTTAATTTCTGCAACTTATCAAAAAATAGAAGAAATTGTAATAACTACAGCTTATGAAGCTTNAATTGTAATACCTACAGCTTCTGAAGCTTTAGAGAATAATGTAACTCTTAATCAAGGTCAAAGTATAAAAGCCCTTGATTGCTTTCTCTTCTCTTCTTTTGCTTTTATATGTCACAGAGACATAGGAACTCACAAAAAATTTGAAATGAGATGCTACCAGTCAAGGAAATGAATGCTGTGTTTTAAATGGTGTGTGTAGAATCTCTTTCAGAACTACTGGATACATTGGACGTGGTTGATTTAGAAGCCAGACATTTTTAAAAAATTTTATTTTATTTTTTGCTTCAATAAAAGGAAAGTGATTATTTCAAAGCCACTAATATTAATAACAAGAAAATAACAAGTATTTAACTTCCTTAATTTAAATTAAATATCTTTTTGTCCCTCAGCTTCCTTTACACATTTTACATGTACAAATAAGGTCAAGCAGCAGCCTACAATCATGCAGAAGCACCTGAAGCCTGGAACATTTGATGATGCAGGTAATGATGACGATTAAAAATAAAGACACAGCTGTCACTTGAAGAATGGCTTGAATTTTTGAGACTTCTACTATGTAGTTCATGTAGCCTCACAGACTTACCATATGGTTACCTCTTGGGGCATGTCTACACAAATTGGTTTATCTAAAACTGAGATGCATCGAAGCAAAAGCTGCAGTGTAACTGCTCTGATGCAATTGCATCTGAGATAACTGCCAAAGCATGCTACTTCTCAAATTATTACTTCTACATGAGGGAAATTTATCTCAAAGCACGTGCTCAGCCGTGGTGCATACGTTTGCCTTGTTTCTTGAGCTGCTGCCTTGTCCTGTCTACTGTATGATTTTTGCTGAAGAAAAGGAAGACTACTCCAGTTACACTACTATTTTAGACAGAAATCATATTACTATTCTTATTCATGCCAAAGGCCTAAAAATTCATAAATGAGAAGACTTCTTTATAGAGTTCTTATAGGAGCATTTAGGACAGCTGAGGAATGTTGTCTTGATTTTTCAAGCTTTTCTGATGCACTTTCTCACTTAATGTTTTCCTAGTTCTTAGTTCTTTCTTACACACAAGTGTTATAGTTAGAAGCATGTTTATGTTAAGACAAAGTTGTTGAAATTCTTTCTCTTGGTATAAAAAAACAACTAATAAACAGTTAACCAATAAAATGGGAGAGGTGTCCAACTTCTCCTCCAATCCCTGGTCTGTGTAGAAATACTATAAATTTTAAGTCAGATGTTTTAATAATTAAATTTTAACCTTCTCACAAGCAAGTATGTCCATGTGTTTCCTTGTGTGTCCCACAGCAACAGAGGAATACAGCAAAATTTTCAGGAAATGTGTTTTTTGGAACAAGATGGAGAAGAAAAGGTAAGGATTTCTTTCTCTTTATTTAGAATTCTCTACCATGTGTGCTGCAGCCTTGCACTTAGTATCTGATTAACGGATAGACTTGAGTAATGAAGAAACCAGCAGCTGTGGGGTGACAGTGCAGTGTACCTTCAGGAGATGATTATCTAGCAGGCAGCTAGGCAGTGACTCAATACAATAACTGTTAGAGGAAAACTGAAGACTTTGCTGAAATCTGGGAGGCAAAGACCGAACAATGTGACCATCCAGGGAGTAGCTTGCCTGTATGTGACATCTCCTGAGGGCATATTATCTTCTATGCTTTTTATTCCACTGAAGAGTAAATATTTTGTCTATAGGAAGGTACATTAGTATGCTGTACCTGTCTTCATGATTTTTAAAATTTAGATTACAGCATAAAAACAAATATTTCAGGGAGGTCAGTAGAACTTCAGAATTTGTTTCTCAGCGTCACTGAGGGACCTCATACGGGTTTAGAGACATCTCAGTTCTACATGAAGGGCTGTTATGCATATGATAAAGATTTAACATTCTTTATCATTTGAGAAATCATAGGCTTCCTGTCAGGAAAAGAAAAGAACCTCTTTGCCTTTCAGTAAAAAAATAGAAAAAAAACCACAACCCAAGACTTAAAATCAACAAATGTGAATAAACCAAGATGTAATTATTATTATTTTTCCAAATAAGACATTAACACAAAAAGTCAGTCCTCTTAGAGATTTTAGAAGAGTGATACACTTTTTTCTAGGTGCAGGTAGGGTCCATGTTTTTGCTAAGGAGAAAAGACAGTACCTTATCCATTTAAATTTCTGTAAGAAAAAACTGTATTGAATAGGTCAGAAGTTGGAGTTAAGGAATCACTTCCCTAAATAAGCTGAGGTTTAAAGCAATAGTGAAATATACAGGCAGCCTGTGTAGTCTGACATAAGTTAGAGGGGCTCATAAGTGTATGTGTCTCTTTGTGAACAGTTTCCTTTGTCAGGTAGGACTCTGGAGACCAAAGCCTGATTCCAGTCTGTTGGAGTCACACAAGTAATATAGGAAGAATTGAAGTAAGAAAAGAGAGATGGTGGATTAAAGCATTGAACATACATTTCAGATATACTTGTTTTTCATAATCCTGTTCATCAGCTTTGTGTTTTTATCCTGATCAATCCTACATCTGCCAGTTAGGGAGTTTCTAATTAAAATGAGGTCCTATTCTATCAGATGCAGGGTAAGATTAAATTCCAATCTTAATATTGGAACGTATATCCTTGTCCCATAAAATGAAAAAGTAAAGATATCTTTAGAGGGTTATTTTGACAGGGACACAACTATCAGTTTGGAAGCTAATAAAAGACAATTTCAGCCTATTATTTAAAAATATTTGGTAACATTTATTAAATTTGAAATTCCATTTTTCATTCCTCTTACTCTGTATTGCAGATTTTTTGATAATATGACAATAATTTCTTAAAAAGATAGAGACATGTATGAAGGGCAGCAATAAGCTCAATATGCTGTCTCTTCTCTTGGTTTTCCTGCCTGTTTATCCCATAGATAACACTCATATTCTTTTCATTGCAACAGATTGTAAACAACATTGCTAAGAGATTATGGATAATGACCTTGAATATTTATTGTTTTGTTAAATTTATACCTTTATTGATTTTCAAAGACCCAATACTTTAGTGGGAAATCACTAAATTTTGTCTAGCTTCTTGAATTAATAACTATTGCTACCAAAATTTATTACTTACTTTGTTAAACAGCTATGCTAAAGGATCTGCTTTACCACTGTTTCACATCCAAAGAAATACACTACACTGAAACTTGAGTGTTTTTCCCTGTGTCAGCCTTGCTTATATCTTCAGACTGATAAGACAGAAATAATAATATTGAATTTTGAATTCCACAAATGAAATGAGGAAGCTCACCATAAGGACTGGTAAAGGACAACAATGTGCTCAGATACACTCGATGTACCCTCATGGCTGCTGATAACTGATCTGATAATTGATAAGCAATAACTTTACTCAGGTATAAAGCATTGAAAGTACAGTGTTAAAACCCAAGAGTGACAGAAGAATTCAGTTTTAGATTGAAAAACATATTTTGAGAGAAGTTCCATTATATGCAATCTATTCTAATGTAATCTGCTGTTGAAAAGGGCATTTTGCTGTCTTCTACCTACTGCTGCTTTTATTGCTGCCCCTGCACCTATCTACAGGACATGACATCTAGAGAGTTAGTCTGGCCTGTTCTGAAAGTAATAATTTAAAATTAAGTTTCTGTTGAATTAAGAAGCTTAGTATCAGAGACTATGCAGAGTTGGAAGGGAACTCTGTGTATCGAGTGCATCTTCTGTCTTGTCTTGCCCACCCATTCTTGTTTGATCCAACACACATGATAGGGTTGAGATGAGCAGTCTAATTGTGAATCAGGAGTAGTTTACATCTTTTGAAAAATTTAATCATCTCTCCATAAAATTTTCCTGCATCATATTTGGACTGAAGATGAAAATACAGAATAGAATAGAATAGAATAGAATAGAATAGAATAGAATAGAATAGAATAGAATAGAATAGAATAGAATAGACCTTTCCAGTTAGAAGGGACTTTCAGTTGGCAGATCTAATCCAATTACCTGACTGATTTAAAAAATGTTAAGACTTATTATCAAGAGTATTGTCCAAATGCCTCCTTATCACTGACTAGTTTGGGAGTTTGACTGACCATTTTTAGGGAAAGCCTGTTCACTTCAAATTGAGGCAGCGCCTTCACTGAATACAGCAGCTTAACGATCTCTTTTGACAAGCTGGTCATGCTGTGTTTGATACACTCCAGGATGCAGTTTGCCCTCTGGGCTGCCAGGACACACAGGCTTCTATTGAGCCTGCTACCCTAGATCCAGCACTGTCAGGTCTCTCTCTTCAGGGCTACTCCCCAGTCAATGTCCCAGTTGTGTCCAGTGTTACTTCCTCCTAAGTTCAGAATCCACCATCCTGCCAAATATCATGGAATTTAATTGTAGCCCAGTGCTCCAAACTATCTAGACCCTTCTTCAAGTCTCTTGTCCCTTAAGAGGAACAATAGAACCTCCCAGTGTAGTATTATCATCAAACTTGTTAATGGTGCCTTCAACACCTCAGCCCTGCTGCTCAGTCAGTTCTTCGCCGAGTGCACCGTGTACCAGCTCACTGTAGCTGGATAACTGACTAGAAGGATGCTTCAGGGACAGTATTAAAAAGCCTTATGAAACCCCAGAAATACTACACACGCTGCTATGTCTGTGTATGACCTTATCAAAGAACAATATCAAGTACAGGTAGAATATTTTTAGAGCACATCTTGCTAATAACGCACTTATCAAAACCCTTGATATCTGGGGCACTGGTCAGTCTCACCCCTGAGATTGGCCTTTCATGTCTTCTCCCTGCATAAGTGAATCACAACTCTGTACTCTTCCTGTGAAGCTTTGCCTTCTTCCCTTGCTTCCCGAGATCATACAGTTTCATCTTTCCCTTGAGCTTCAAGAGGACTTTCCTGGTCTGCCAAGCTGGTCTTGAGCTCTGCTTGTTTGATGTAGGGCACAGTGGAATTGGCTGCTCCTGTGCTTCTAAAAGGAGGTTTTAAAGACTGACCAGCATTTGTGGACTCCTGAGACCTCAAAAGTATTCTCCTGGGATACTCTGTTAAACAGCTTTCTGAATAATGGCAGCTTAAAATTTGCTCTACTGAAGTTCAGAGTAGTAACTCTGCAATCCTGGAAATAAATGGAAATTTCCTGTTTTGGCAGATAGAATTAATCTTTTGGTCAAAATTGACCATATAAGAATAGAGAGGTAGTAAGCAAAATCAGTCAGAATTTCTGCAATTTTATATTAGATACTATAACAAAATGATTATTCCATTTTAAAAAATGGACACATACATTTGTCTGACAATAAAATGACTGTAAAATAAACTGGCAACAGTCCTGGTCTGCACTCTTTTGTCTTAGAATTTGGTGCTCTCTTGCTAATCAGAACCAAGAGCACTCTGTGCACTTCATAATTGTGAGATATTTATCTTATACTAAGTATTTTTTATTATTTTTCCATATTGTCTTGAGAAAAAGAGTGAGACATATGACAGGTAACTGAAAATAAACACCCTACTCAGAAGTCATAGGAGCCAAATTAAAGTTCTGCAAAGACCAAGAAGTACAGGTCTTTATGGAGCAGAAGTTTTGATGGGAACATACAACACCAGCAGGTAAGAACTGTCACTACACGCATTTCTTCTGACTAAGGATGGGGTTTTTGTGCTTGTGTATATATTACCTTCCAGTGAATTTAAAACCGTAAAGTTCAATATCTGAATGTTACAATTCATTGGACAGTATGACAGTGATTAACACCACTTTAGTAGTGGTATCTCATATATTACAACTATGGTAATATGTTCCAAAATTCCTGTTCACTAAGAAAAAAAAAAAAAAGAAAAATAATCGTCACAAGATAAACACAAGCTATCTATATGCAGCTAAGAGGATCTAAAACCTTTTTATATGAACAGAGTCAGATAAACTACGTTTGAAATAATATCCATTGAGAAAATTCTTACTAAGATACCTAAAATATTATTTTATACAAGAAAATTCTCCAAAGTTAATAGCAAATAGTAATTTAATTACTACTCAGGAAAGCCAAATGAACAAGAACAATATATTTCTAATTTTAATTGGATCATATCTCTCATCTTGAGATTTGTGTTGCTGTTTTCTTAAATGCAATAGCATTAAATTGAAAAATGGAGTACAGATCAAAATAAGAGTTCATCTTTCTTTAAATTTATGCTGCAGGGTTTTGTTCCACCCCATGAAGCCTACCAAGAACTCAGTGAGCAGTAACATTTAACCTTTAAAATAAATTATCATTGAATTACATTAATATTAAAAATGCCTTTTATGCGCAAGCAAGGTACTTGGAATTCAGATTTTAAAAAGCAGTGGAAGAACAAAAGAAAATCAAGAAACAGTCTATAACCATACTTACTTTGCAAATTAAATTAAAAAAAAAAGAAACCCTGGCAATATTGAGTGTATTATATTTTTCTCCATTTAAAAAATATGCTGATATACCATACCTAAAAAACTAGAAGTGTTATAAGTTTCAATGCAGATTGTTTAAAATATAGAATTGTTTAAAAATATTGTATTCAGTGAAGCATATGCCTTGATTAGGTTTTAGAGACTTTACTTTCTTCTTTGTTTTCACTTGAATAGCCTGTACTTTGGGAAAAATGTTCTGGCCCCACTGAAAGCAACACGAGCTTTTGGAAACCAACGGGAGTTCCTACCCTACAGCTCTGTAATGAGTTCAGTGCAGCTGAAACTCTGCATCTCCCTGATCTCAGCCAGGTCAGTGGCACTTCAGGTCAATGCAATGGACCACTAGTACAAAGGGTATTTCAAGATAATTCCCAAAACATCATTCCTGCAGAGAAACTCAGATATACTTAACTTTAATGCTGACTTCAACAGGACAAAGAATATTTATAAGCTTGCATGACTTTGCTTGAAGTTCAGGAGAGAAAATAGAACATCTATAAGAAAGTCTACTTTTGCAATATATAATCTAAACATTTTTTTGAGGTAAGGAAATGTATATTCAATGACTCTCTAGTTTTTTTACTTCATATTTAGGCTGACCATGCAGGCCATACAAACACATATTTAGTTTAAATTTAATTAAGATAAAAATTATTTACTAGAATTTAAAGTCTTGAATTCCTGATTCTGATGTCTCACACTACCAATCCCACAAGAAAAAAAAGAAAAAGAAAAAAGAAAACCTAACCAAAAATAAACAAGTCTTTTATTACCTGATACTTCAAAATGCGTAGTTTTGGATTCAGATGAAAGGTAAAAATTGTACTCTCTGCTGTGTTATGTTTCAAGTTAACTTAAAAGGAGCAATTGTTTCACATTAATCTTCTGTAAAACCTGAGCATACAAAAAGATTAAAGTGTTACAGGACTGTAGTATGAAATATAACCATATTTGTAACACTGTCTTCCGTGTTTCATATTAGTGCATTTTGCACTCTGGCCTAGTCATAATTGCTTTTATATGGAATGTCATCAGACATGTTCCAGTATAATGAGTGCATCTAGCCCAGACATGGAGAGGTAGTATAACAGCTAATGATGCTGAGCATAACTCTTATTTTTGGCTTTCAAGTGAGATGTAAAATTTAAAATTTTCATCTCTTTCAGCTCCCTCTATCGTCAGCAGAGATATTGACAACTTTAAATGATGATACAGTATACCTGTTCTCATTCCCTGGCTGCATTTGTCTTCTGAAGTTAGTTGGTGTGAAGTTCTTCCCTCATCTCTGAGTGGCAGCTTCTTCTGGAAAAGAGAGTGACTGTAGGCCTATCTTGTATTTCATGTATCAAAAAATAAGCAAAATATATTTTTAAAGATGGATAATTTTGTAATTATTATTTTTAATTTACTAAGTTGTTTATTTGTTTGTGTGTTTGTTTTCTTGCAACAGCTGATTTGACCACACAGATACATATGAACAATTTTGGTTCAGGTCTACGAGAAAAGTTTAAGGAGTTTTTTTGTTTGTTTTGGTTTGTGGGGTTTTTTTTGGTTGGTCGGTTGGTTGGTTGGTTGGTTGGTTGGTTTTGGTGTTTTTTAATTTCTCTTTCATTAGTGTAATTGGTCTGCTTGTTTCTGCTTAAAAAAAAAAAATATTGTGAACAGCTTGGTTTTTAAGTCTGAGTTTTACATGAGAAATTTCACTGTAAGCCAAAACCAACACCTACTGAACAGATGTCAAGAAAGTCAATAAGACTGTTTTTGTCAAATTTTGAGTTTTGTTAAGACAGTAATTTCAATAAAGCAAACATCCCTGGGACTATCAATATAGTACTCTTTGCAGACCTGTAGGCACCTACTAAGAACAATTTAGTTCTGGAGCACTGTTTTTGGATGTTTGATCACGGAAACTATCTCAATATGTCTCTGGTCTAAAGAAATCCATGAGATGTGCATCAGTAAACTATAATTTCTTGTCATGATCTTAGAGTGTAGCCCTTGCAACTTTATTTACACAAGCCTATCTTGGAATGGGGAAAAAAAAAAACAACTATCACACAGAGGGGGCAAGAGGTTAAAGGACAATGTTTTAAAAGGCAAAATCACTTTTCTTCAGTGGGACTTTGGTTTGTATTCAACAACTGATTGTAAATTTGGTACATTGTTATAATCTTGCTATTAAAAAAGTGTAGAGCTAGAATATACCCAAACCCTGACAAAATATAACCTTATATTTTAGATACAGGAATTCTTGTAGAAAAATTCAAAATTCAGGAAAATTTAAGTATTTTTTTAAATGGTATAATGAGTGAAATTCATACTTTCAGAACTAGATTCATTTTAGGATATAGCTTTAAAAAATGTAGAATTTAAACATGCCCTTATTTTCATAAAGAGTGATACTGGAATTATGCAGACAGAAACCAGTTGATAATTTTGTCCTCTAGGCTCATCATTGACATTTATGCAAATAAAACTTCATTCATAAACTTGGATTTACTCCCAATTTATATTTGTCCTCGTGAAAAGAGGATCAGACCCATTGATTTTGTGACAAACTGCTACTATTAATGTTTTTTTAAAGGTGTCATGCTTTTAACTGAATGTAAGGGTTGATTGCTTCCATACTGCATACTTACTGTTTCCTTCTGTCCTTGACCTTTATCTAAGAGACAAAATTTCAGGATGACTTGGCAAGAGACTTTCCAGAAAAACTTGCATCTGATATTCTGCAATTTTCCTTTGATTTATATTTCACAGGGAAAAAAATTAAAAGAGAACAAAAAAACCAAGGAGAGTAGATTAATGATATTATCATTTATAGATTTGTATGTATGTTCAATTGGCTTTAAAATAAGTACACATAAAAATGACAAAAATGGATAAATGGAAAGTGTTTAATTAATTCAGGAAAACTTGTTTTATTTGATACATCAATTTCCTCTGAGGATTATAAATCTCCATCAATGCATTGCTTTGTAAGAAACCAAAAATATAAAAAGCCTGCTTTCTTGTCTGATGTGCACAAAATACATTGGATATTTAAACAGTATAAACAAGGGAAGATTGTTTTCAAAGTTCACTAGTGGTTTTAAAGCTGTACGTTTTGAAATTTTTAATCTCATTCACAGTATTTGGGCTTATATCATACAAAGTGTTATAACAACCTGGAATTTGTCAGGAGATTCACAAGAAGAATCAGAAAGTGTCCAGCACCCATGCAACACAAAATCTCTTACTGGTAGGAAAAATTAAGGACTTAAGTGTCAGGCTTGTCTGCCCATGACAATATGCAAGTCACCACTCATCTGCAAGTCTGTCCATCTCTCTCGATGATTTCTGATCACCCTGTACTTAGGTTAAGCTATTTGTTCCTCTGTTCAGTTAGCTTCAGCCTCTAAGAATGAATTGCCAGTAATTTTACAGTCTTGTTTTTTAAAACTTGCCCCTAAAAGTCAGGAGAAAATGTTCCTTGGAACTCCTGCATATTTTCCCAACATATTTTCTTTCATTCCTTTCCATATATTTAAGAGTGATTTTTTTACCTTTGTCCAAACCACTATGAATCTTTGTACATTTCAATACACGATATCTGTTGTTGCTGCATTTTTAAAGAATTGCCAATGAGTTTGATTTATTTTTGAAAGAATGTAGCTTTGCATTGTAAATACACCATGAACTTTCATCATGATCAAACGTATAAAATAATTAAAGGTTAACCCCTTCTACGCAAGAAATATATCAAATCTTTTGGGTATAATTGCTCCATAGAAAATTACCAAGGAACATTTGAAATGCATAATTTTTAGTGGAAAAAGGTGTAATTATATCAGATTGGTCAACTATGATTTTCCCTTGTGGAATCCATGTTCACTACTCTTGATGACCTTATTTTCTACCACATGAATTGTGATAACCTCCAGAATGATCACTTTCCAGAGGTGGACGTGAGGCTGACTGGCCAGTGGTTTCTTGGGCCCTCCTTCTAGTTTATAAACAGTGTTGACCAGAATAGATTCATGGAGTTCCAACCCTAGAAATTTACTATTACAGTCCAATTTCTCTTTCAATCTTCACTGAAAATGCTCGTAATGACCAAATCTTCAAATCTTTCTCCAGTCATCATCTCTAAACAATATTTCATGCAAATGTATTCTTAATGCTTTTGCTAAAATACTGAGGCTAAGACTGGCCAGTCAAGACCAATATGTTATATTCATTTTCCTGTTCTTCTTTTGTAAAAACCTTTTAGATTTTTAGCTGAAATATATAATAGGTTTTAGATATTACATACGATTATTCTACATGAAGATGTCATAACAAATATTCCACAAGTTAACTTATTGCTGCATTTCTTTCACCATGGCATAAAGAAACCATGTGAAGGAACAAATGTGGGACAATAAAGGCACGAGGGGATAAAAAAGGGTCTGACCATCTGTAAACAGTGAGCTGGCCAGAATGCTTGACTGTGCCTGCCCTGGTTAGTGCAGTCTGTTCTGTTTCCTAATTAAATACCATTTCTAACTTCCTGAGACAAGTCTCTCTCCTATGCCCTTGAGCATATATGGGGCCTGCAGAAGGACCAGCCAGCTGTGTGTCCAAGGTGCCACAGCTGGAGTGAGGGTGGGTACAGAAGTCCGGCTGGGACTGCTAGCAGAGAGCAGACAGGAAATTCAGCAAAAAGGGGGGATGGCCTGGGAGCCAGGGCTGTGACTATGTCTCTTGGAATGAGGCACCTGGACAACAGGGACTGCAACAGTGTCCAGTCCAGCTGCTCCAGGGACAGTGGAGTCTGGGGGTAGATGGAGAGACCTGCTCACGTGTGTGCGTGTATAATCAGAAAACCCTAAAAGCACTGCAACAGCCTGCCTTTTTTAGACATAATCCTTTAAATGCTGTAAGTTCCTCTTGAGATTTGTGGAGAGAGATAATCTTCTGTCAAGATAAACCACGAGAACAAGTTTCCATATTCCTTTGGGCAGGTTGTCCGACTTAAATTTGGAGGACCACATCTAGTAAACTCCCTAAGGAGGTTTTTACCGCAGCTACTTGTAATGTGGTTGGATTTAGAATACATGAAGCATTAAGGCAATAAGAGTTTCAGAATATTATGAACTGGAGGGGAAAAAATGCGGTAGCTTTATCTGATACAAGCAGAATTTGCAATGAGAAAAAAACATCCCAGAAATGTCAATTAATGATGAGTCCTTCTTTCAGAGTCAAAGACTTATCAGACCTTAGGAGAATTGTTGGTATGAATTTGGCTTTCTATATTCCAGATGAATATTTTAATCATCAAGATATGATCTCAAGCTCTCCAGAGTAAAATTCATGCTTAACTGTTTTATAGACATTCCAGTAGACAGAAGAAACTGAAACAAAAGTTGACTAGTGGCTAGGGAGTAGGGATGAATCTTACTCAGAAAGAGAAAAATCCTACACACTATGAAAGCCTTTCTAGTTCTTATTAACCTAATATTTAGAAGAAAAAGTGTTGAATACTCTCATTATGACATATGTATTTCAGGGAGTAAAAGCTTAATTTTTCTCTAAATTTGATTTTATATTTGAAAGTAGTTTCTCACTATTGCTTTTTGTGCATTTCTACTTCTAAAATATTAATTTTACACACATTAAGATGTCATAATAATTTGTATTCATTATTATCTATTATTTATATAAAATGTACAGAATCCTGAGAGTCGACATAGTAAATGGATGTCAACCACAGCACATTAAGGCTGTTTTGGGAAGCACAGCTGAGTGGTCCATTATTTATTTCTTAAAATCTCCTGTGTTTTTTCTTTAGCACAACACTCTGATGTTATAATTTATCTCCATGTAAAGTCCATAAAACACTGAACCCTTGCAAATGGCTTCAATGGTATTAACAGAGAAAAGAAAAAAAGTAAAAATAGTTGAGTTGTCTGCTTTCCTGAAGATGTCTATGATGGCAAGAGATTTTTGATTTTTGTTTATTTTTCATATAACTATTATTGTATAGTTATATAGTTTCTTAGCTAACCAGTATTTTTTTAGACAAACACATTCCTTGAATCCTCTTCTAATCCTGCTTTTTCAGTGAACCAAGGGCATTCCACTTTCCCATGTAGTTAGACACAAGCAATGGGGGGCTAGAAGTGAGAGGGAAGGCTTCAGTAGAAGCAAAATCAAGAAAAGGAATTACTTCATTAACTGTACTTTTACTTGGGCATTCTTGTCAATTATGCTAATTTGCTAAACATAAAAATACTGAAACTCTACATCATGCATGCATTCTGCCATAAATGCACCTGGAGGACTTTCAGTAAATGGTAACCACTTCTTCTCATTTTAATCTTGTTTGGCTTGTTATTTCAGGGCTGATAAGGCATCTGCTACAATAAGGAAGTGGTTCAATAATATGCATCTCGTGTCTCTTCAGTACTAAAGAGAAATATTAGCCAACACTAGGTTTGATTCTCCTGCTCCATTTTATTTACTTTCTGAATTCTATTTATTCTTTCAGATTATCTAAATAAATAGTTTCATTACCCAGAAGAGTTTATAGTGCTCAGTTGAAAATTAATATTCACTGAGAGTCTAAGGAGATAGATTTGAATTCATTCTTAATTGACACAATGCTTAGCAAGTCTCACTTAAGTGAGAGTTACTTCCTGCAATGAGTACTTGATATTTTGAAAAGTCTAGCGGTAGAATCTGACTACAGAAATATTCTTAATATTTAAGTATGCAGGCTGCAACCATAACCAGTGGCATAGCATGATGTGTGCCTCTACATATGTGCACTTAGAACTTTCATCATGTTGAGGGGAAAAAACAATTATTTGCTTTATTAGAGAAGAAGTGGCCTGCTTGCCAGAAATGCTTCTATACAAACCAGTTTCAAGTTTACATCTTTCCTGTCACACCGTGCAGGCAGTGGCAAAAGAAATGCCAATGAAATGGCAAAGGCTCATTGATAAAAGCATAAATATCACATTTTAAGCAGAGTTTTCAATGTTAAGTATTCTGATTCCTTCTTCTGCTTCAGCAACAGGAATCGTAAAATAAGCTAAGTCTTACAATCACAGCACAAATCTATGATAGTCTACAAAGTTTGCTTATAACTCTGTTCTTGCTGTTAATTGAACTCCAAAAATTCTTGCTTATAAGGTCTTCATAACATATGTCATTATGTGTTATTTATTTCAATTTAAATTCCATTTTCTTCACATACACATGATGCTTTATTCTGTAAATTTGCTCTACTTTGAATTAAAGGCTAATCTTTTTGTCATTCCTAATTTTCTACTTTTTTTTCCTGCTAAATTGTGGTCATCTTTTACAAAAGAAACTTATAAAAAGGTACAGGTCACTGTTGAGATAGTTTAGCCTTCTCTTGCAACAAAAACATGGAAGTAAGGAAAGTCTGATTTCACGCAGAATATTTTTTCCTTAGTAGCTGAGTAAGAAGACAAGAAATACTGCTCATAAATTTCCTGTTTAATTTTAAATTAAACATAGCAAAAATATGCATGGAAAAAGAAATGTCTAAATTGCAGAGCCAAAGAGGCAGTTATTTTAAATTTTGCCTTTTATTCATACTAATTTTATAATTCTCAGTTTCAAATTTCAAGCTTTGCATTATTTCCAATGTTACTTCAAAATTTAAGCTGATATCCCCCAGAAAGCTATTTTCTGCTGCATTTATTTGTAATTGCAAATAAAATACCTAACGGATTGTTTGGGTAGTAAGGGTTTGGTAGCAGGAGGGAGCTACAAGGGTTAACTTTTGTGGAAGCTGCTGGAAGCTTTCCCCACGTAGAGCCAATGCCAGCTGGCTCCGGGACTGATCCACCACTCTCCAAGGTCAAGCCCATCAGTGCTGGTGGCAGTGACTCCGGGGTCACATATAAGAATTAAAAACCCTGTACAAACAAAACTGTAGCAACTGCAGCAGAACAGGGGAGTGAGACCATGGAGAGAAACAGCTCTTCCAACACGAAAGAGGAGCTCCCAGGGCAGGAGCAGAGAACTCCTGCAGCCCATGGTGACGACCATGGTAAGGAAGCCGGGGCTGCTGCAGCCCATGGGGATCCACAGCGAGCACAGATGCACCTGCAGCCTCTGGGGAAGCCCTCACTGGAACAGGCAGATACGCTTGGAGGAGTCTGGGAGCCCTGGGGAGCCCCACACTGTGACCCCTGGGGAAGCCCACACTGGAACAGGTCTGCTGCCAGGACCTGTGATCCCCTGGGTCCCTGTGCCAGAGCACAGGTTTGTAAAGTCTGTGAGAAGGATCCATTTGGAGAAATTCATGGAAAATTGTCTCCTGTGGGTGGAACCCCAACACTGGAACAGGGGAAGACAGTGAGGAGGAACAAGAGACAAAGACAATTCCCATTCCCTGTCCCTTTGAGACAAAGCGGGGAAGAGGTACAAATAATCAGTAGAGGGACAGGGGGAAGGTGTTTTGAGATTTGTTTTTATTTTTCATTATTTTATTCTGATTTGATTGATAATGAATTTAATTAATTTCCCTAAGTCAATTCTGTTCAAACAGTTCCTAATTATAGACCTTAAGTATACAAAAAAACCCTTTAAAAATCTTGCTTTAGAATTACTATTTTTTCATGGATAATTATTATTCTTCCAAGAACAGTGACCCAGTTCAAACTTCAAACTACTAGAACATTCATGATGTGCCAGAGTGACATTTGTGAGAAAAGACTCCAGGATTTACATGTTGTAGCAAAATTTTTTAATCTTTAAAACAAAAGAAAAATCTCTTGAGTTTGAATATTATACAAACACTTAGAATAGATGGAATGAATTATGTTAATTACTGGGTGTCTTCTCAGATTGTAGCATGGCCTAGAGGACAGGATGCACCACCACAGTCCACCTCATGACTAAAACAAACTTCTCTGTGCCTTGTAATTGTTTTCCTTTGAATGAATCTAAATGAAAACATTAAAAAACAGATATTTTATTCCCCCATGCCTACCTGTTAATGCTTTCATGAGAGTATATATGTGTTCCATATTTGGACCACTGCAGCTGGAAGATACTGTGAGAAATATAAATGTGCAGAGGCTGTTGATCTTCCTTAAATTAAGTGAATGGATGGATTACACAGGTACATTCAAGAGAGAGAGAAAATTTCTGCCACAAGATCACATATGCAAAGCTTTTTTGAGAGATTATCTCCCTTCCAAGGCTACACTGAAAAAGTAGGAAGAGCCAAACTTCATTAAAGACACTGAACTTACATTCCAAAAACATAAGCCTGAAAAATAATTTCCAAACCTGCTTTTTGGAAATATTCCAAGGGTTGATCAACTTCAATACAGTGGTTCTTAGAGATAAGACATTACTTTAAAAAAATAATACTCTGGCAATTTTCAGAAATTTAGAACCTAGAGAAAATATTGCACCATAAAATTATAACATTTTCTATTGATTTTAGTATAAAATCAAATTACTGGTCCCCCATAGTGGTCTTATCATTTATTTTACTAATACTTTTGGCTCCGACTCATGTCTGGTCCCTCTAGCAGACATGGAGCAGCAGTGGTCAAAGGTTGTTCAACTTCTCCCACATCTTAGAACATGCTTCTCAGCTTTGTCATACATACTCTGTTCTCACATCTGACATCCTCATACCTAACTTTGCTCTGGGTGAGTGCAGTCCTTCATTATATCTCCCTGCATACTGCAGAGGTACCATTCAAATTAGGTGCACTGAAGAAGGGCTACGATCAATTACAGAACAGAAAAAGGAAAGCTGGAAAAACATGGAGTCCCAATTGTTAGCTTTATGACAGCACAGCTTGGTTGTATCTTTGTGTGCTTCCAGTTCATAGAAAAAAAAGGTCAAGAGAGTAAATAAGTGTTGCTTCTCTCCCTGCTTCCTTCAAACAAAAGAATAATTAGGTAAATAAAATTATTCCCTAGGGCACCATAACACAACTTAGAGCTCTGGCCATGATGGAGTAGTTTATCTAAACACAGTGAAATGTTAATTATGAATGTTTAAACAATTTGCAAAAATAACCTGTTCTATTTCTTTTCATATCAAGAATGAAATGCATGTGTATACATGCAAAGTTACACATATTTGCATAAAATCCCCAAAACTTTCATGTATTACAGGATAAAAATATTAAATGAAATGTCTTTCAGGTTTTCAAAAATATGATTAATTTTAAAATAGAACTTGTATTTCAATTTTTCTACATAGTGGTTTTATAGCCCTGTAAGACCCTTAGCTACAAATGTCATGTAAATGATGCCACACCAAGTATTATTGTTTTGGATGTTATTCATTATTAAACTTGTGCTGTAGTGTTTGAGTTAATTTAATATATTTCTTTTTGTGTATTTTCTAACTAATTCAAGAGAACACAGTTCTCCCATTTAAGAAACAGTTGATAGCTTACTACATTACAGGAATAAAAATGAGTATAAACAAGCTGATAAAAATGAACTTGCATTGTTAAGTTTCACCTAGCAGGATGACCTGGCACCATGAGAGAAATAGTGCATGACTTGGATTACATTTATTACTGTAAAATGTATTTGTGCCTCAGATGCTTTCAGATATTATGAGACATGAAGAATGTATCATTATATAAATACGTGTGCACATATCAGCAAGATATACAGAATTTGCAATAAAAGGATAGAAATTTCCCTTCTTACTAAAAGAGTTGAAATCCTTGAATTATATGATGCATAACTGGAGGTTAAAACATTTCAAGTCAGCTGTGTATTAAATTAGGACACTAACCTTCCTAACAACTGAAATTTGATCATGTATTAAACAAATTTTGTGTAATTTTTGTGACCATTGTCTCAAACTTCAATATGAAACTCGTTGAGGGAAAAAAGATAGCTAGAATAAAACCTATGGAACGTGTGAATATTCTCAATTTTTGTTTATCATAAGCTTTATTAGTAAAAAAAAAGGTCTCTGGTTTCACATTCAGGACAGGTAGGAACGTCCAGGCATGTTCTCTAAGTGTAGGGGAGTTTTGCACTGTCTTTTGCAATAGATTCTGGATCTGTTGCAACACTTGGATCATGTGAAATCCTCTGGTGGAAGGCCTCAGGAAAGAGCCTGAGGGCATTTTAGGGGACTTTAATGGTTTTTGACACCTTTTAAGACATCAGAGCTGCCTCTCACATCAGCAGTTGAGTCAGTCATGTCCCATCAAACCTTCCCCTGGGAGGAGGGAGGAGGAATTTTACATCTGAGCACTTGTGTAGGGGAGGACAATCACCTTGATAAAAGGTGCCATCCCACCTTGTAGGATTTGCCTCTTGTCAGTGTCAAAGGCACTCTCTTGTGGGAATTTTCTTCTGTCTTGTGGGAATTGCCACCACACACCCAAAAACTTACCCCTTTTCCCCCAGGGATGCAGGCCTGGCCTCAGCAAAGCCCCCTGGCACCTCCACAATTGTTTTGAGTCATTAACCATGAGCAGTGCAGTCTCTCAGAAGGTGGAGGTGTGCGAGGCTCAGTGGGCATCTGGCAACCAACCAAGCTAAAACATTCCAAATACGTAAAATGAGTGAAAGTAATTAATTTCTTATCAGCAAAACTATAAAATCATTTGGCTTTAATCTTCTTGGTCTGTAGTTTTATTGGCAGAACCTTTGAAAAGTGGAAACAAAATGAAACAAATCTAAAGTTATCTACATAACCATTTTGACAATATAAACCCAGCAAACTACTTTTTTTATCAGACCTCAAGCTTGAATACTGAGGTTGATGGAGACACTAGTCAGAATTGCTTTTAATTCTTTTGTGTAATTATATGGTGTACAAAACCAGTTATTTTCTTTTAGTGTTTGAGATCTTTTTTACAACAAAGAGGTTCTCTTCCTCTGATAAATAAACAATATAAAAAAATAATTATAATTATTTCCTCAACTTATCATCTTTAGCTCTCCAGCCCCTATTTAGAAAAACTCTGCCCTCCCTCCTATTTAGATTAGTTTCCTAAAACTTTGAAGGTGACTAAATTTAGCTTCTGTTTTATAACTATGGAAACAAGGCCATCTGAACAGAAACTACTTTGTAACAGAAAGTTACATAATAATGTAAAAGAGCTCGAGCAGGGAGTTTGTGAGAGAATAGCAAAGACAAGAGAATGGCTTGCAGTGGGACACTGAGATAATATTTATCAGCCTGTCAGGAAGCAGTCAGAACATATAGATCATCTCACCTTTGTCAAGATCTTTAAAGGGTTGCCACAGGAAAATTTTGATGAGAAATTTGAAGAAACACAATGCTGCATCTTTGTAGGTGTTAACAGAAACAAAGAAAAAAAGTATTTCATCTAAAAGTGAGCACAGGTGTGCTACAGATTTTGTGTCTTGGACTCTTTGCTTGTAAGATTAACAGTGGATCAGGTTATTGTAAAGAAACCAAGCTATTTCTGCTGGATATTACAAGCAGGTAGTAATCTTCCACCTTGTAATATTTCAAGGGCATTTTTTCCACAAAAATAATTGTTTTTACAAAGCATATTAGGGCTCACCATGGTAAATAGCAAAAAGGAACATAGGCTGTTGACTCTTCCAAAGCCCTCTCTCCTGGTAGGACAGTGGTTTATTAATAATGAAATAAGTAATCCTTACTGAAAAATAAAATAAAAAATTACCAATCAGTTTAAATTTTGTTGCCTAGGAAATCTGGTGGAGCTACAGTAATTGAGGTTACCAGATGAAATACAGGTGAAATCCCATAAGAAGACACACTACAAGTGTGTATGAGGTGTAGTTGTTACTGCCATAAAAATTTTTCATTGTTTTTTAGTTGTTTTTGGGTTTTTTTTTAACTTTTTATATTGAGCTCTTTAGTCTTATATGATGTTTTAACATTTTGGTTTTGCTTCTATAAATTTTAAAACTTTCATAGCTCAGAAAAGTAACTAATTTACTATGATACACAAGGTTAAATATCAATGTCTCTAATTCTTAATTAGTACAACAATACATTTACTGAAGGTACTGAACCCTTATGCCATCCACACCAGCAGAGGGATTTAGTTTCATGCATGATTGAGTTCAATTTGCATTATGCACCCTAAAAAGTAGCCAAGGAGCTAAGTAGCTACTGACCAAGTAACTCCCCCACCAAGTCTGAATAATGAGACCAGCTGCAGTTGGAATGTTTTTTGCTTTGAGGAGATCCTTCATGTCAAACTTAATACTGTCACGTGTACTCCTATTATCCATGCTTAGCCAAGAGAAAAAAATATTTTAAAAAAGTTTTCCTGTGAATACATCTTTAAAGTTTTAATGAGGGAGAATCCCAGTGTTGCCTGTGTAGGATCCATCTTTGAAAAACAGTTCAATTGAGCTGGGTTTTATGTTTTAAAAATAATTTCCTTGGAGCCAAGACTACCTGCAACTTAGGACACATTATTTGAAATGGCTAGGACTATCTTATCTCCAAGGAAAACAATAAGAATGTCTGTGTTACCAGATGGCTGGGAATAGAACATAAAACCCGATTTAAATACAGGGTGATAGTTGGCACTCACTGGCACACACTCCATAGTCTCACAATCTTCTTCAACAGGAGATTGCATGCATGCTGGCATGATGAATAGCCTCTGATACACCTATTTTCTATGAATTGGTCTAATCAGTGACCTAATCAAAATTTCAGGCTTCAATAAGAGATTCTGGCCCTGAATCTCCCCCTTTAATTATGTAGTGTGAATAAATTTTTTTTGTTTGATTATTCCACAGGGTGCCCAACATTTTTTTTGTCAAAAAGTAATCATATCTCTATTCACTCTCTCCATATAAATCATGAGATTTTAGATGTGTAGATTAATTTTTACTTATTTTTTTTTAATTCTTTATTGCATGGTTTATTTTTACATTGCAGTTATTTCATACTTCAAATTACTTTTTTCTTTCTTTGAATATTTATTTCACAGACCAACACTACTAACTCCTTTCAAGAACACAAGGCAAAAAAAATTGTAAAATTAGAGGTGCAGGTGATTTAAATAGATTTACATAGTTTGTTTTATTCACTAATACTTTCTTAGTACTTTATAGTAATATATTTCTCATTTTGAACTTTACCAACATTTGACTATATATATTCAGAAAGACATGATTCTGAGGTACTAATGTTTTTCTAAATAAGATAGTTTAGAAGCTATCTTTGTGCATTCGTACATTTACTTGGTTGAAAAATAGTGAATAGTGAGTTTGTGGGGTTGTCCTAATATCACCACCCCCCAAAAAATACTTTTTTTAAAAATTTTTTTAAAAATTAATTAACTTGTCTCTCAATATCAGGAAATTCTTCCAGACCTTGTGTTTTGGTTCTCCTGAAACACACTATACCAGCAAGTTTCAGTACTCACTGATCACTTTCTCTTCTGAATGATTTAGGTACAAAGAATAGTAGGAATTCCAGTAAAAATAGATGTAGTGGTTTGTAGTCAAAATATTTCTTTCTTTCTTTTTAAATATAAAAAAAATTCCCTTTTACTTATAAATCAACTTATCATTAATTTGAAGGTGATAAAGTTTTCTACCCATCCCTGGTTGATTTTTATTTCTATGTGCGTGTAAGTAAGCAATCTAATATATAACTTAAATTAAAGCACTGTGGGAAAAATTTTAATAAAAACTTCATGGAAAAAATAAACTAAAGGAGTTATGCCAAGCAAGTTTTTGTGCCAAGATATAGAGAGAGTTTTAAAATTATTAAAAATGACGGAATTTAATCTTAAATTAAATTTGGTGATTTGGTCATATGTGGTCCTAAGAGAAACAGAATAAGTAGAAGACTATCTAAAATACAAGGAATATTCATGCAAACATAAAGAGGATTTTTTTCTGTGCATATAACATTCTTACATAGATAATGTCATTGAATCACATTCTATTTGAAAATCCTAGAATTCTGTATCATGACAAAACTGTATTTTATATAGAGCAAAGTCTATTTCAGTAAGATGAAGTAATCTTAAAACAGTTGAATAAATACTATATAATCCTCAAAAAAATTTGACACATTATTCCTGAATATTCCACATCACAAAGTGCTATCTTTTCTTCCTGCTGTGCAATACAAAGACACAAAGAACAGGGACCAAAGTAAATAAGATGAGTTATTATTTTCAATGTTCTCTAAACAACTCAGATGAAATTAGATAAAGAAAAGATGTTATTGATGACAGCAACTATAATGGCACTAATTAAGTTTAATATACTTAGAAATCTGGCTTAGTCCAGCTTAAAACTAAAACGGACTATGCTTGGCTCAGAAAACAGACAGCATGTTTTATAATAAAGTAATAAAGAAATTAAAGCAGCAATGTGTTCAGGTGAAAACATTTCAGCAGTCATGGACTGTCAGCCTTAACACAGGCAGCCCAGGAGTACCTGTGGGTTGTTACTTTTGCTTGTTTCCTGATAGTTATTTTTCTGACCAAATAAAAAACTGGAAGAGAAGACAGACTTAAATGACTTCCAGTTTAAAACTGAATAAAGATTACTTGAGCTTTTCATCAATCAAAAGTGAAAATTGACATCAGCTCTATTTGTGCTTGGGTAATTATTTACCTGTCTCTAAACAGATTGTATTTCATGTTCAACCAAAATATATCTTATTCAGTCATAAATAGTCATTTCCTATTTTCAATATTCTCTCTTCATTTCATTAAAAAACGTCTCAAACATAAAAGAAAAATTCTTTGGGGAATATTCATACTCATGCAAAGTTAGGTTTCCATTAGCAGAAAGCAAAAAACCCAAACAAACAAACAAACAAACAAACAAACAAACAAACAAACCAACAGAAGAAAACCCAATCAAACTATTTCTTCAGGACTTTAATGAGTATTTTTACCTCTATGTCTTTACAATACAGGACAAAAAAGCTGTGTTCTGTCTGATATTGATTTTTTTTTTTTAACTTTGTTATATTTATATGGCTAATGTTGATCAATAGCACAGAATTAGACCTGAAGTTGACTGTTCTTTGAACAGATAGAAGAATTATAAACTGTGAATAATGATTTATGAATAATGCTATGTCTGCTTATAATAATTTATGGAATCTCAGGCATTCCATGTAAACTCTGATAGGATAATCCTGGAGGAGGTTATATTTTTTTTTCTTCTTGTTTTAGTAAGAAAACACAGACCTGAGAAAGAAATTTTATGATAACAAAAATATTTAGTAAAAATAACTGATTAGCTTAAAATGAAGGATCAGAATGGATGGCTGCCCTGAAAAACCTGCAGATTATCTTTTAGGCATCAACACAAAATATGAAGTAAAGGCCGAGATGATTGTGCAGACTAATCTGGATGTTAAACTGGTATATCTTTGAGTGAGACATTTTTATATCCATTCTTCTTTTCCCTGAAAGACTCTGGGTCCAAGAGGACACCAATTAAAATAGAGGGTTTTTTTTTTTTTAAAAAGCAACAAAAATATTAATTTATTTCGATATAAGCCTGAAAAAATTTGTACTAGGAATGAAAAAACCTTATGGAAATTGTTTCAAAGAATTTGGATCAAAATGTGACTTTCTGTAGAAGCAAATCAGAATGGTTAAAATTGGAAGACACCAGAGGGTGTCATCAAGTCCAATCTATCCTAGAGTACATTCCACAGGATTTTGTCCAGACAGTTCTTGAATACATCCAATGAGAGAGATAGAGAGAAAGAGAGAAAGAGAGAAAGAAAGAGAGAAAGAGAGAAAGAGAGAAAGAGAGAAAGAGAGAGAAGGAGAGAGGTCCATAACCTCTCTGGACAATCTCTTCCAGCACGTTGTCAACTGCACAATAGACTATTTCCTCATATTGAGATGGAACCTCCTGAAACACAGGACAGTTTACCTATTATTTTATCAAATAACATGCCTTGTTCCTAATCTTTGATTACTGACATATTTTTATATATTGCCAATGAGTTTTTTACTGAAAAATACAGCAACATTCCCCTCACTCTCAACAACTGAACTATATTTTGCATTATGTTGCAAGATGACTATATTTATTTAATTTCAGTAGCTGGTATTATATTAAAGTTTTTCAATTCAAGCACATGATGCAAATAAGAAAATGTTTATTACAAGTCTAGTTGATAAATTGCACCAATAAAAGAAATTCCTAATAAAAAAGGAATGAGTCTGAAGATTAAAAATGAACTACTGCTATATATAACAAACAGATAAAAACTTGTATTTAATAATAGACCTTGTGGAGTCGGCAAGATGGGTGTCACTGTCATCCTGGCTGCATTCTCCCAGTCTTGCTCTCAGCAGAATTTTCCTGGGTGCACATATAGTCATCCCAGAATCTGTAGAAAAGTATTGAGTATCCCAGCTTGCTGACCCCTGAGAACCATGGCACTGCTGCAAGAGAGGAGAATCCCACCACTGGGATTTGCTCAGACCCCAGCACTGCAGCCAAGAGCAGTCTGAAGCAACCTCAGGTAAGTCAGTGGAGATGCACAGACTTAGAAAGATAAATCTATCCAGTGGAGGATTTCGGGAGGTCTTATTATATACTTTTCTGATAGATTAGTTGGAGTTGTTTAGTTTTCATTTTGTTCTGAGTTGTTATTTAGTTTTCCTTAAAACCTCTGAAGTCTATGGGCATCCTAGTACCTTTCATCTGGAATCTGAGAAAGAAAATAGTAACCTCTGTTAAAAGTTTAAATTGTTTTACCTTACTCCACCTCCAGAATGATTAGAAAAACTCCAAATAAGAAATGCAAGATAAATTTCCTATTTTGTGCATATTTATTCTTTTCACTATTTGAATTCATAAAATTTTAAATTTTTGTTCTTCATCCTTCATAATAAGAGGAACATCTTATGGAATAAGGTCAAAATTAGAATACATAAGTAGTAATGTCTAATTTCAGTTATCACTTTTGAGTCTATCCTTTACTTCTTGGACATCCTAGTGGGCCATTCTTTCCATGACAAATTATTACTTGCATTACTTTCTAAATTTGGGAAATAGTGGATTAAATTATTTTAGTCTGTCCATTTTAGATATCAAGTACAGGAGATGTGGAGTTTTGAACAAGTTATTTTTCATCTCTGTATTTGGTTGTGTTCCAAATGGAACCTTCCAAATGGAGGTTGAGTATAGCTTGTCCTTTTGATTTATATGCTTTTACACACAAAAAGTTGCAGCTGTATACATAGGGACAGAATTAGGTCCACTGGGTTATTACTATTCATTGAAAAAAAAAAAAAAAAAGCAGAAAATCTGCTGTTATTGCAGTCTACCTAATTTAAAACCTGTTACAAGTGGAAGGTAAAATCCATTTATGGACTTTAACTTATGTTCTTTGGAAGAAGATTCTTACTTTTTGTCTCTGATGTCATTTAAAGGGCAAAGTGAGAACATATTGAAAAAAAATAATGTATCTTCATTCCTTCAAATAAACCAAATGACCTTTTCCTGAAATTTGAAGTAATATGTTTTTCATTAAGTGTTTCATATTGTACAGTTTTCATCATGTGACTCAGCAGTGGGAATAGAATTGTTACTAATGGACAGATACACATGATAGCTCTACTTAAAATGTAAAGTCAAAAAGCTTAAAAACCCAGTTGAAATGTTAGTTTTACTTGAAACATGTCATAGAAGATCATGTGCTAGAATCATACCACCTTAGTTCTGAAAAATGTATTCTATAAGCTTACCTTCTTGGGGAATTAGGGAAATAATATAAATTTTATTTTCTTCTTCCTGTCTTAGTGGCTAAATCTCCACTCTGTCAGTGTGCAATGTTTTTAAAAATAAAAAAAATTATATTATAGTTTTCATATGTGAGGGCAAAAGTAAGTGGAATAGTATCTAAGGTCAGGCTAATGTAGAAGAAGGAATAACCTAAGCACAGCTGACAACTAAGCAGGAAAACATGCCTTAGCCACAAGTCAAATCAAATTGCCAAAAAAGAAAATCAAATTTGAATAAAGAAAAAGAAAGTCTTGGCCTATATACACAACCAAGTTATATAAAAATAAACATTCCTTATGTCCCATGAAAGAATAAAAAGTGAAAATGAATTCTTACAATGAAATATCATAGCTGCACACAAATGAACACATTCCAAAATGATGGCAAATGCACTCCAGGGAATCCTAGCACCTCAAGCAAATTTAATACAAATAAATAAATAACAAAAAGAGAAATGAGAGGAAAAGGAAACATTAATGAGATCTCCAGACAAGCTAGTTCTAAGAATAGCACAATATGATTTACTGAATTCGCTTTCAGTGATTAAAATATAGATGAAAAAGATAAGAGTTCTTGCTGTCTTTTTCCATCCCACAAACAACAAACGATAAGTAAGACTTCAGAAAAATTTAGTGTAAGTTGTCTGACTTCATTTCAGATCCCCAAGGAAGTTCTCACAACTAGACAAACCATCTTTCACATATTAACTTTAACTAATGAGAAGAGTACTTGTATTTGAATCTAGAAAAAAGAAATAATCAAATCTCCTTATGTATAGGGGACTCAGAAGTAATACAGGCATGTTTTCCAACTTTTCCTGTATTTGCTTCAGAAGGGACATTTGTCCACAATAAAGTCTGTGAAAGAAATAATGTAACAATCATCTGTAAAATATTGATATGACAGCAGGAAACAAATAACTGTCTAATCAAGAATACAATACCCTGCTCTTGAATTACTTTATCTGTGATTTTCTTAACCATGTTTTTGAAACAACCACATGGTATTAACACCACATACAGTAAGATCACTAATTTATGTCCTACTATAAAAGAAAAAGGATTTTGCAATCAAAGACAATAAGAGAAAAAACCAAAATTTTCCCCAACAGATAAGATCAAAAAAGATTTAAAAATTAATATTATTTATAATTTGATTGAATGCATATTAAAATTGGTAGTTATCAAGATGTTTTGCTTTGAGAACAGAGAACACTCTTTATCTAAGGAGTTTTTTCCTCTGTTTCAGAAGGATTGTTCTGCTTTTGTTTACACTGTTCTCAAAGCAGAACAACAAAAATTTTGGTTTTGAATATAATTATTCAAGAATTTACACAATTAAACCCAGTAGAAATGAAAATAAATCAACACTATCCTTCTGTTACAGTTTTAATATTGGCTAACTTTTTTTTCCTGTTTTGTTTGTTTTAGGGTTTTTTTAATATTAGGGTTATCTAATATCTAATCTATTATCTAAGCATTATCTAATCTAACTCTTCAGAGTTACAAAATTATATGTGAAACTTCTCGTCTTTCATATAACATGCATCAGAACAAAAGGCAGACTAGACACAGAAATAAATTTTGTGCCTACATCTTGATAGATCAACTGTGCTTGCAATCACTTCTACTGAAACTAATAAGACCATACTCTGTATCTTGTCATAAATAAACAAACAAACAAATAAATAAAAAATAAGTAAATAAATAAAAGAAAGGCAATGTGCATGACTGAGTAGATTTGGGTTTAAGAACCATTGTCAACATGCAAACAAAGCTATGTACTTCTATATTTAACATTGCCTTTTCTACTGAGCAACAGTAGCTTTGGAGAATATTGCTTCTCAGGGAAAGATTAGGATAAGGGGCTTAGTTACCATGGCTCAAGTATTTAGTATCCATATTTGATAAGATTTCCTATGTACTTCCTCTTGTGTTACAACTTTAGTTTTATCATTTTATTTCTGCAGTAGAAAGGAAAACTAATAACTGCCAAAAAATTACAATACTTCTAAAACAGGATTTAGCTTCCCTTTCAAAAATCTAGCCATTCACAGCTTCCTTGCCAGGTTTTCTGTGTTTATGTCTCATAAACCTTTAGCTTCATAGGCAATGAAAGGAAGAATATGGAAATGTGTCTTGCAAAGACATCTTGAATCTGAGGATAAAAGTGTGGAACATAGCTAAAGATGGAATATCTTCAACTTTTGTTGTCAAAAAGAAGGTCTTCTATTTTCTATTGTACTCACAGGGCTTACAGCAGAATTTTCAGGTACTGAACTGAAAGCAGATTTACATCCTTGGTTCAATAAGTAGCCATGTTCATATACCACCTCCTGTACTATTACAAAAAACAGATAGGGATTCTCCTTTGTAATACACCACAGGTATTTTGTGTAAATGGTTATCACCATGAATTCTTGAAACAAACAAACAAATAGTCCAAAACCCCCAAACAAACAGGCAAACCCCTCAACAAAACTCATTTAAAGCTGCCTTGGTTCAAACACTGAATAAAATCATAGCTTGCTTTTATAATTCTGTATGAGTGGTCTCGTTTCTCTTGACATTAGATGAGATGATGTCAACAAGAAGTTTTTGTTCTAGGACAGTAATTGTCCATTTCAGAGGGATATTGAACTGAATATTTTTCCAAAATCCTAGTCAGCTTTACATGCTTGAAATATTTTTAGTTAAAAATCATTTTTAAAAAAATTGTTATTTATTTTAATTCTTTGAATAGAATGATTGAAAGAAGAAACATTTTTTGCATTTTTGAGGGTTGGTCTTTTACGTGCATTCAGGAACTTTCAGTTATATTGTCACTTAAGTTCATTTGCCTTCCCTTTGATAGAACACAACTATATTTGACTGATGCAAAAGAGGAGTGAAAACATTATAATGAAGATTCTATAACTTTTTGTATTGGTTTTGAAGGAACTTTTTCAAGGCAGAGCAAAATGAAGCCCTGTGGGAGATATATGAAAGTCTCCAATTCACAGATGCAGGCTCATCATTATATTTTTACCAGTGGAGGAAGAGAAACATCCACAGCTTTATGAACCTCTAATACTGAAAAACTATAAGTAGAATAAGTGAAAAATCATGTATGTGAGAGGTTTCTTTTATTTAGTTTTTTTTTTTTTAACTGCTAGGTGCACTAATGTTTACTTTTGAAGTTTGCCTGAAGGGATTAGAAACATACTGGGTTTAAAATAGAATGCTTAAATTCTCATAAGAATATATCAAATCGGGACAGAGTTTTCAAGGGTAAAAAAAGAAAAAGCTGTTGAGATTAGAAATAAACTAAACTGAAACGCGAAATACAACAATGCTGGAGAAGCAAACGAAATTAGATCACCCAAATCTGACAAAATGCCTTGAATCATCATGAGTTTCAATATCTTATAGACATCTGAAACCTTTATGAACTACTTTTCTATGTATGTTTCCTAATATATTTAAATATAAATTTGAATACTGAATTTCCTCAGTCCTTCAGTGACTTATATGTTGCTTGTGCACAGAAAAGACAACAGTTGATAAACAGGTGTAGGAATGTTCAGGTATGTCAAGCAAGGCCATTTTGCTAAAAGATTTCAAGAGAAAAAAAAATTTAAACCCTGTATACTGGATTAAGTACAAAACCTGAGAAATCCTATAATAGGAACTCTCTTTTACTTCAGCTGCAGATTCAGAGTTATGGGGAAGAAACATATTTTACTGTATGACAGTATTTCAGTTGTACAGTGTGTTATTATAAAGTACTAATGACTAATATGGGACTGTTTAATAATTTCGAATTTCCTTTCAGCTTTGCCTCTAAATTAACTAAGAAAATTATATCAAAATGGTCATGAAGTCCTCAGGTTTCTAAAAGTTCCAGCAAAATTAAAGTAGAGGACTAATTTCTGCTCTATGAGGATTTCAGGGTAAAATGCAGTTTGATTTATTCATTAAATATGCATTTAAAAAGATGTCCATGTGTATGCTCCTATCCTGGATGAATTCTAACCTACTTTCTCTTTCAACATGTTGAACTTTACAAGACCCTATAAGCCTTTTTGAACTCAGCATTTCAAATGCATAAAAATTGTAAAATCAAATACAAAGCCCCAGCTCTGTATTAGATTTTATGCATAAAAAATATTAGAATAAAGTAAAATACTCCTCTCACCCCATAATTTGAGTAATAGAATTAATACATATTATAGGCAAAGCTTGTCAAAAATTTAATTCTTAGCTTCTGTTTTCATATTTACCTTGGGAAAGAAATTAAATCATGGTCAGTTTCATAACAAGCCAGTAAACTAAAACACTGCTAGAGCACTAAAAAAAAATTAAAAATAAAAAAATGCACCATTCTATATTTGTGTTTGGTTCAAATTTAATTGTTTGTCAGCCATAAGGTTTTTTTTTTTTAAAAACACAACAGCCACACTTGGCTGTTGGCCTGAAGTGTCCAATACAGGATGTGGAAGTGACAAGAATTTAAATGTATGGTGGACCATTGCATTTCTTGATGATAGGAGATGATGAGTCTTCATAATTTATTTCCTTAGTCCCTCACCTCATGCACACTCATAATTTATTCTTATACCATATATTGAAACTCTGAAAAGGTGTCAAAAGTTTCACTACGTTTCAACTTTCAGACTTTGCATGTAAACTGAGATGATCTACATAACCTGTTTAATACCAAATGAAATAGAAAAATATGGAAAATTATAGCCAACTGTTTTGTATATGTCCTCAAAGTTATGTGCCCAATGCATATAAAGCACAATGTAATGGAATATGAAGCCAGTACATGAGCCAGCAGTGTGTATGGGTGGCCAAGAAAGCCAGTGGCATCTTGGTCTCTATCAGGAATGGTGCAGCCAGCAGGACCAGGGGAGGGATTGCCCCCTGTACTCTGCACTGGTGACGCCACACCTGGGATACTGTGTTCTGTTCTGAGCCCCTCAGTTTAAAAGGGACATGATGTGCTGGAGTCCAGAGGAAGGCAAAAGGTTTGTGATGGGTCCAGGAAACATGCCATATGAGGAGCAGCTAGCTGATGGAGCTGGGTTCATTGGTCTAGAGGACACTCTGGAGGAACCTCATTATGTTCTACAAGTACCTGAAAGGAGCTTGTAGTGAGGCTGGGGTCAGTCTCTTCTGCTGTGTCTGCAGTGACAGGACCAGAGGAAATGGTCTTAAGCTGAGACAGAGGAGATTCAGTCCAAATATCAGAAAAAAATGTTGCTGTTTGGGTGCTCAGATATTGGGATAGGTTGCCTGGAGAGATTGTGGAGCCACCATCCCTGGAGGTGTTTAAGAGGTGTCTGGGTGTGGTGCTGGGTCACCTGGTTTAGTGGTTTAGGGTGATACTGCCGGGTTTACAATGATAGTGCTGGGTTGATGGCTGGACTTGATGATCTTTGTCACTATCCGCTAGTACAAGCGGGGGTCGTGATGGTTTGTTTTTCTGATCTCAGAGTGCAAAAGACACACACAATAAAGGGGACTTTGAGTTCAATTGCAACACAACAGTACACTTGTATCAATTGCTAACAGCTCAGTTATGCGATAGAAGGAAGAGCGAGAGAGATAAAGAAAAACAAAGCAAAGAGAGAGAAAGAGGGAATGGGGGGAAATAGCTACCAACAGAGGGGATGATGTCCTCGAGGCCTTCTGCCCATAGACGGGTCTTCCTTCCGCGGGGACATCTCAAAATCTTCTGCAGAAAAGTCATCTTTTATAGTCCTCCTTTTCCAAAGCGAGTGGCATCTGGCTGAGCAGTGACCAGGCAATCTGTGCCTTGCTCCAAGCATATCAGGTACATCCCCACAGAACAGCAAATCGAGCACTCCAGCTGACCAGTGCTATTGTGTGGAGGAGACCCATTGTTTCAAGAAGCAGATGTACTCACCAGTACCCACCTGGAGCAGCGTGCTGGGGCGGGACACTGAGCGCCTGCAAACAGTCACAGGCGAGCATCCACCTCGACCCGGCCAGAGCCCCTGTCCAAGGCAAATGGAGTCCCTGGGGTCTCAGTCTCTGTCCTTTTGACAGTCGTGAGGCAAATGAAGGAAACTTTGTACTGTCTCTTACAACCTTACAGATCTCTTTCAGCCTTGATGATTCTATGATTCCATGAAATACATTTGCTCTTACTCATCAAAATTTTTAGATCTGCTTCTATTTTGCATAAGCAAAATGAAGACGTTTTAATTATTGATCCACCTCTGTATAATCTGGGTTTTTTTGTTTAAAAACTCTTTATTATTATGCTGCATGTAGTAAAACACACTGAGCTTAATAACAACTGTTTATTATTAGCTTTTTCTTTTCACAAAATATAAATATAAAAGTTTCTATTATATTCTAGATTTAATTTGACCCAGTGTGGCTAAAAGCCTACAACATCAGTGAAATAGAGGTAAAAGACACTCTTAATGGAATAAAACACCCTCAGTATTCCTCACACACTCACTAAAATGTACAAACAAGGAGATATTTCTACCTAGTGCTTAAGCTATAGCATCAGAGAAACAGCAACAAATCTTATTATATTACTTTAGTTTTTTTCCTGTCAGAGGCTTTACTCCTGAAGCAAACTGGTTGGAGCAATTAGATGGATTCTTTTTATCTTGAGAAAGATTCTTTCACTGGCTTCAAACAAATTGCATTTACACTTTTCCTCTGTTCCCTTGTCTGCACAGAGCCTCATCCACAGGAGACCGTCCTCAAGGAGCTTCTCCAGTATTAGTAAATCCTGTGGGCTGCATTTGTTTATGAACTGATTCAGCATGAGTCCCCCACAGGGTCACAATTCTTGCCATCAAACCTGCTCCAAGGTGGGCTCCTCTCTCCACAGGGCCACAGGTCCTGCCAGGAGCCTACTCCAAAGTAGATTTCCCACAGGTTCACAGCCTCCTTTGGGAACACCCTTCTGCTATGGTGTGGGGTCCTCCAGGGTGTGCAGATGGTTTTCTGCTCCACTGTGCACATCCAGGGGCTGCAGGGGCACAGCTGCCACTCCATGGTATGCGCATTGCGCTGGAGAGGAATCTCTGCTCTGGGGCCTGGGGAACCCTGTCCCCCTCCTTTCTCACTGATCTTGGTCTCTGCAGGGTTGTTTCTCTCACATATTCTCCATCTCCAGATGCACTGTTCCAGAGGCTCCACCATCACCACTGACAGACTCATCCTTGATCAACAGCAGATCTGTCTTGGAGTCAAGTGGGATTGGCTCTGCTGTACATAAAGGAAACTTCCTGCGGTTTCTCACAAAAAACAATTTTCATCTCATCCACCTCTAAAACCTTGCCATGAAAACCCATTTAAGCAGTTATCCACTTCTTCAATTTTGTCTATAAAAATAATTTTTAATTGCTTCATTAGAACTGCATAAGAATTATTTTTAGGAAATATTACTAATAGACTCATTCAATATAGCTAGAAATCTCCTAGAGTTCACTAGAATAGAATTTTCCTCTTTCTAAGTTTAACAAAATTCTGATGAGAATGTGTAGATGGGTAAAATGTGATCTTCATAGACACTAAGAATCTCTTGCTCTCTCCTTGGTAATAAATCACATTATAAGGAAGACCTGAAGAATTTCAATTTACAGAGAGTGAGAAAAGGAAAGAAAGGTTAGAAGCAACATGAATTTAAACACAAGAAATGTTAAGCTGTATAAAAAGAAATACTCGTGTCTTAAAAGTGCATGAATAGCCAAAGGGAAAAAATCAAGCTGTGTCAGAACATGCCCTGCATTCTGTATATTCTTTGAGAAGTCTGACACAGGAACAAATTAAAGAAAAAAGAGAGAGAGGAAAAAGAAGGTGTTCTTTTTTGTTTGCTTGCAGCTGTAATACCAGGCATAAAATAGATTTAGTACTAGGCAGGTTTAAATGGAGTTCACCAACATTAACAGAAAAAAATGTAATTTATTATTGCAAGTGTCATTTTATTCTGCGTATTGGTTTTGCATGGCTTGGCTTTGGTAGTGGGGAGGCTACAGGGGTGGTTTCTGTGAGAAGCTACTAGAAGCTTCCATCATGTCCAGAAGAGCCAATCCTTAGTGGCTCCAAAGATGGACGTGACACTGGCTGAATCGGGGACAATTAGAAGGGGTAGTAAAATCTCTGTAATAACAGATTTAAGAAAGAAAAAAAGTCACTGCCCGGATTTTATCATGGCCAGAGAAGGGTGGAGTGAGAACCTGTTAGAAGGACAATTCTGTAGACAGCAAGGTCAGTGGAGAAGGAGGGGCAAGAGGTGCTCCAGGTGCCAGAGCCGAGATTCCTCTGCTCTGCAGGTTGTGGTGAGACCATGGTGAGGCAGCTGTGCCCCTGCAGGCATGGGGTCCATGGGGATGCAGAGATCCACCCACAGCCCATGGGATCCATGAGGGATGCAGAGATCCACCCACAGCCCATGGGATCCATGAGGGATGCAGAGACCCACCCACAGCCCCTGGGGATCCACGGGGATGCAGAGACCCACCCACATCCCAGGAAGGAGTCCCACACCAGAAGAGGCAGATGTGTGGACGAGACTGTGACCCTCTGAGGCACTCGTGGATAGAGGGGCCCTGCTGCCCTGTTGGAACAGCCAGTCCTTGAAGGACTGCTACCCATGGAAGAGTTGCCCACACAGAGCAATTTGAGGAGAACTGTTGCATGTGAGATGGATTCACAGTGGAGAAGTTCATGGAGAGCTGTCTCCTGTGGGAGGGGACCCAATGGAGCAGCAGCAGAAGAACTTCTCTCCCTGAGCAGCAGGAGAAGCCTTGGGTGATGAACTGACCATAATCCCCACTCCTTGCCTCCTTGTGTTGCTGGAAGAGGAGGTACAGCTGGAAGGAGGGAGGGGTGGGCGGAAGGCGTTTTCAAGGTTTTATTTTACTTCTCATCATCCTGCTCTGATTTTGTTGGTGTAATAAATTCACTTCATATCTCTAACTTGAGCCTATTTTGCCCTTGACAGTATTTGATGAGTGATCTCTCCTGGTCCTTATGTCAACCCATTAACATTAAATTCATTAAATTTTGTCTCCTCTGCCTGGCTGCAGAGGCTTTCATGGGTGCCTGGCATTTGGTCAGTGTCAATGCATGGCACTTGGTTTCCTTAATATGCAACAAGTTATTTCAAATATCAGACAATGAAAATCATGGAAACTCAAAAGGGGTTTTAGAACTACATTCTGAAACCTTCCTTTTTGTTTATCATTTGCCCAGTGGTTTTTGTTTTTTTTTTCCTTGCAGTGCTTCAATAAATCAAAGAAACTTTGACTGAATGAGTTTTTAGATAAACAGGAAGAAAAAAAAACCCAAACAATCTGGAAAAAATGTCAGCTCAGTGCTAGAAATAAGAACAACCTGTTCTTGGCAAAGTTAGAATCATGTTTTTTTCATTGTTTAGAATGATTCATCTGAGTTTTCTAATACTTAGGATATCAATTGGGTATACTTGGGCTGACCTCTTTTATAGGGGTGAATGCTTGCCTACACAAAACAAAATTTCATTTTGCCCCTGGATATAACTGTCTTAGTATATTTCTTCTGAAGCTTAAAAACTTTTGACCAAATTTATCAAACCAGGTCATTATTTTGGTAGTGTTGCTAGCATTGGAAGTGTCTCAAAATCTGTGCAGGGAACAAGCAACAAGCAAGGAGACAAGTAGAACAAAACTACTTTATGGAATAGAAGTTCTGTAAAATAGAACCTAAGATGCTTTTCTTCCTGCCACGCAGACTGGAGAAATGGAGCACCAGTTCTCCTTTTAATTTTTTGGTTGATGTTTTGTTAGGCTTAGGTTTTCTACCAAAAGAAGCTAGAACTAAGGGGACAGTGCATCCAATTTCTTAAGGCAACCAAGATGTTTCTGGGGATCTGAAACTGGCATAAGCATCTGCACAGACACAATCTTCTTGATCTCGCCATCCTTCCCCTCAAATTTTTCATTATAGTATCTCCCTTGCTGTGGGTGAAATTCACTCAAGATGTCCTGGAAAGCCAGGTGTAGCATGCAATTTCAGAAGTATACCTAATACATATGAAAAAGCGAGAACATGCAGAGTAGTATTTCTGCAATTAATACATGTTGTGGGAAATGCCCCTGTGATGGCATTATGGAGATTACAGCATGGAGAAGCGTGACTGGATTTTTTTGAGCACTAATCCAAGAATACAGTCTGCAATAGTTGTGTGGCCTGCATATCCTACTACAGCATATACCACCATCCAGGTGACACTTGCCTTGCTGCAATGAACTGTAATTAACATTGCAATGAAAGCTAAGGAATGTCACATTCCACAGGTGAATTTGCTTTGCTAAATGGAAATCTCTGGGTGTATGTGGCTTATATGGGGTTTGTGCTGTATTCAGGTGGACCAATTCAGATAGAAATATTTTATCCTTCAACTTCAAAACATGTCCTCTGCTTATCAGTATCAATTTACAGCTTGAGATTCTTCTTGCTTGATTGTCTGTTAAAATATAGGAGTAAAATTGGCATCTTTACTGGCAGGCTCTGAAAAATGAAGTGATTATAATCTTGACAGAGTATTGTGGAAAAGGTTGAGCTTTCTGTTGTTGACGTGGGAGATTTTTGTGCTCTGGGACTCCCAAACCAGCATGCTTTAAAATCAGTCACTTCACTCCATCTAACCACATTATAAAGATAGCTCTGTTAAACACAAAATCTCAGAAGAAACATAAGATATTATACAGAAATCTTTCAATAACTTATATATTTTATAAAAATAATTTACTTCTAATCATCTTCCTGAAAAGATTTTCAGATACTTATGTATAAAAAATAAATTGTAAAACTCAAACCCAAAAATTCTATCAGTCATTGTCAATCCTATAATGTAGACAATTACGAGATTAGATATTTATATGACTACAGGAAAGACTTCCAGTATTTCTTATAAAGAGAAAAGTAAATGAATGAGGGAAGGAAGATTAGAGATAATGCATATAAAGTCCTTTTAGATTGCTCTACAGAAAGGACTATCAAAACAAACAGGAAATAACGGGGGTTTAAATGTTAAGATTGGGTAGGATATTAATACAGGTTTTGAAATCAATAATGGTTGTGCTATAAGTCAGAACTAAAAAATATGATTGACAGATGTGTGATAATTGAAAAACAGATATACCATTTACTGAATATAAAAGGTTGGATATTTTTTTTTCTATGTGGCAGATCTACCAGGAAGATTTTAGAGTTCTCAACTATAGTCTTTCCAAACACAGAATACAGGAAAAATAGAATGGCCTCTTAGCCTGCCAGATTACATTTACTTGCTGAAAAAGAAGAAATGCAGAGTGACACTAGCTATAATGTTAAGTTGGCTGGTTAGATGTGTTTTTAGAGAATATTTAGATGTTTTGAGAAGAGATCCTCAAGATACACTGCATCATTCCAAGGAATGTATTTTCTGTTCCTTGTACCTAAACTGGTACAAAACCCTTGGTAACTTCTAGGACAAGAGAAGATGGCCTCAAGTTGCACCAGTGGAGGTTTAGATTGGACATTAGGAAAAAATTCTCCACTGAAAGGGCTGCCAAACCCTAGAACAGGCTGCCAAGGGAAGTGGTTGAGTCACCATCCCTGGAGGTATGCAAAGACCTTCAGTCAAAGACTTGGCAATGCTGTGTTAATGGTTGGACTTGATGATGTTAAAGGTCTTTTCCAACCTAAATCATTCATGATTCAATGATCTCATTTGGAAGTATAACTTATTTACATAATAGCACTGAGAATTTTATTTTTGGAGAGCTCTCTTAGAAGGCTTACAGCACCTGCTATGCTATTGATCTGCCAGAGACAAATGTTGTCAACTCTAACATGATGCTGCAATAAAACACTAAGGTAGCCATAGTCCTGAAGCCCAAGAAGCCAAAAACAGCACATTATTTTTTAGATGTCTTCACACAATGAGTTACAACACAATTAGATTACTTAGTAACTATCATTAATAGAAAACAAACAAAAAAAAAATTGTTAGGTCACAACAGGTTACTCTCATCAATGATCGTAATAATACATTTGACTTACATTGGCCATTATTTTTTAAACAAATCTCCTGCTTTATGAAATAGTAATTTCCTGGATGGATCAATACAGTAAAGATAGGGAAATAAACACTGCTTTTTACATTATCATTGGTCAAATGCTTATTTTCTGAATTCCAGTAGCATACTGTTATGGATGGTGCCTCTGTCAGGCCAAATCAATAAAATTTCGAGAGTCAATTAAAAAAAAATAACAGAATTTATTTTAACAATTAAAGGAAAAAATGACAGAGTCTTATGCCAATTAAATGAACAAAAAGGATAACAGCGAAACAAAATGACAGGGCTTATCTGCCACGGGAGTTAACAATACTCGAGTATCGGGTGAACCAGGACTCTGCCCCTGTCACAGTAGTC
>VYXF01002200.1:350083-375218 GCA_013397295.1 Polioptila caerulea
TATATATTTTTTTTTTACTTTATTCAATTTTGCATTAAAAATTGGCTCAAATATATGTGACAATTTTAAAGTCCCAAAGTTGGGTTGGATTTTACTTGTATTGTCACTCCTTGCAGTCACCAGCCTCAGGTGTTACCAGCCAGAGTCCCCCAGCTCCCCCTTCTATTCATCTATATGTGTCTTCCCCAATTTCACACACTTCCTCCACCTCCAGGATCTTTTCTCCAGCCAGGAGCTTTACGACTCTCTTTCTAGATCCCCTCTTTCCAGGGCCACTTTTTTGGTGAACACTTCTCTTAGGCTTTTGTCCCTGTTTTCCCCAATCTATCCAGCAGTTTTTATGTGCTTAGACACAATGTGTGATCAGTTTCCCAGGTGGTGTTTCTGATTCATGTATCTTCATTATTTGGAGGATTCAGGAAAAGACACTTGATTTGTCATTATTTATATAGTTTTTTCCTAAACCCAGAGTTTGTAAATTTTAAGCTGGGAAAGGAGAGAAATCCTGCCCCTAGGGAGGAACACCTCCATACACCAGTATATGCTGGGTGCCAGTTGTATGGAAAGAAGATTGTCAGAAAAAGACCTAGAGGACCCAGTGAACAACATTAAACATGGGCAAGCAAAGTACCCTTGCAGTCAAGAAGACTCGTGGGATCCTGGACTCTGTTAGGAAAAGTGTTACTACTGGGTTCAATGAAGTGATCCTTTCCTTCTTCTCAGCACAGGTGAGGACACACCTGGGCTGCTGTGTCCAGTTCTGGGCTCCTCAGTACAAGACAGGCCCATAGGAGAGAGTCCAACTGCTAAGATGACTAAGGCACTGCAGCATCTCTCATATGATGAAAGACTGGGAAAGCTGGGACTGTTCAGCCTGGAGAATGCTTGAAGGGAGGACCTTATAAAATACCTGGAGGGAAGGTGCAAAAAAGATGGATCGAGGCTTTTTTCAGCGGTGTTAAGTGACAGCAAAGGGCATAAACTGAAACACAGGAGATTCCCTCTGAACATCACAAAATACAGTGGCAGTGACTGATCTCTGACACAGACTAAGCAGGGATGTTGTGGAGTTTCCTTCCTTTGAGGTATTCAAAAGCCATCTGGACATGATCCTGGACCATCAGCTCTACTCTCCTCTCTTAAGAGGAGTTGGGCAGGATGACTTTCAGATGTCCCTTCCAGCATCACTGTTTTGTGTCTCTATGATTCTGTGATTTTACAAAATGTCTCTGTGTCAAAAGGTTAATTGATTTTAATTTGAAAAAGAAAAGGAATGTTATTGCATTTTCTATAAAANAAAGATGGATCCAGGCTTTTTTCAGCGGTGTTAAGTGACAGCAAAGGGCATAAACTGAAACACAGGAGATTCCCTCTGAACATCACAAAATACAGTGGCAGTGACTGATCTCTGACACAGACTAAGCAGGGATGTTGTGGAGTTTCCTTCCTTTGAGGTATTCAAAAGCCATCTGGACATGATCCTGGACCATCAGCTCTACTCTCTTCTCTTAAGAGGAGTTGGGCAGGATGACTTTCAGATGTCCCTTCCAGCATCACTGTTTTGTGTCTCCGTGATTCTGTGATTTTACATAATGGCTCTGTGTCAAAAGGTTAATTGATTTTAATTTGAAAAAGAAAAGGAATGTTATTGCATTTTCTATAAAAAAAAAAAAAAAGAGAGAATAAAAATACTGCAGAAAACAATTCTGAAGCCTTAAGGGCACAAATAACAAGGATTTTTTAAAGTTTACTCATTCTTACAAAATTTTCAAAAAATATTTTAAAATAGAATCCACTGAGATTAAGGAGCATATTTTACCTTCCCTAATGTCCAAACTTGTTTCAAGAATCTCAGAATTTATTTTTAAATTTTGGAAAGAGCTATGTAGCACTAAAGAGAGAGACTGAGTGAGACTATTAGGACTCTTTAAATAATTATATCTGATTAAATTAGAGGGTGAAAAAATTCCAAATTTATCATTCATATTGGAAATATGAAAATAAATCAAAGTCTCATGTATACAGCCTTGGAGAGATCAAACTGAAATGTCTACTCTGAAGCATATTTCATTATTGACAAACCCTGTAAGAAATATGAAATGAGTGAGACTCTAAGGGTTGCCTTCAGCACACCTTAGCTGGTAGGCTAAAGGTGTTGAGGTAGGGCGTGTGACCGTAGCTTGAGTGTGAAAATAGACTCTTCACTCTGAGTGACAAATATTACAAATGATCCCTGAACACTGAGTTACTTGCCTAATTAATAATTCTAGGAGAAATTGTATCCTCCAGGCAAAGTCTCTCTGATTGAGAGGCTCCCATGGAATTCAACATTTTGATAACTTGATGTATTCTAAAAAATAACATTTTTTTTTAAAGTTTCCAGCTACTTACCTAAAACTTACACAGGCAATTTTTTTTATTGGTTCTAGAAAAAACTAAACACAACAATTCAAGAATTGTTTGTGTTCAAGTATTTTCATCTTAAATTTTTGTACTTGAAAGAAAGCTTAGTCAAAAGTCTAGAAAGGCCAGAATAATAAAAACTACCTAAAAAAGAAGACAGGAGTCTTTGTCAGCCTCATGAATCATAGCTTTGAAGAAAATAAGGCAGAATTAAGAACTGTATGTTATTTGTGTCTTTCTTTTCACTGATCTGGAATTTTGTTTTTTATTTTGATCTTATTGAATATAGAAAGTAGTCTTGTATGTGTCAATTGATATAATGCTTCCAAATTTCGACACAGCAGTTAAGTAGGGCATGCAAATGCACCTATAAAAATGAAGACATACACAACACATAACCACAGAGGACATTTTAAAAATAGCTATCAGAGTAGCCTTTTTTGTTCCATTTGCATTTCTTTTTTAGGTACTGGGAAATTCCTTCCAGGAATTTGGTGTACAACCAGGAGGGAGGTTGGTCCTGTGACCATCCTATCCTGAGACAACAGATCCAGACAGGGAATACTTTCCCAGACATAAATAATTTCACTTCCTATCACTTCATAAAATAAGAGAGAACACTGGGATCTCTTCAGGAAAAGAAACAGCATCTTTCTGCAGATGTGTAGAAATGAGGCAAGTCTTTGCTGCCTGAACAAACATTTATAGCCTGGAAAGTCAATGAGTTAGTTTCATGAAGTTCTAAATTGACTTGCATTCAATATCCGGAATTTCTTTAAAAGGAAGATTCAGATTTTGAAAAGCCTGTGAAGACAGCTCATTACTATTAATTTCTTAAAATCCAAAGGTTTCTTTTGAATAATATTATTTGAAGAATTTAAAAATATTTCATTTCACTTTCTTCATTCATATTTATTTATCATTTATTTCTTCATGCATGCATCTATCCCTGTAGAGATATTTATAGAAGAAGATAGACGGCACAGAAGTGCTGCAAGGTTTTTGCTGCTTCAGGGATGAGTAACGGATGAATTCTGAAAGCACAATTGCAACATTTTTCATAAAAATCAACAGAAGGCTTTGACTGTCAGTTGTTGAGCTACAGGATTTAGTAGAATGGGTTAGGAGCCATCATCTGCTGACAGGTCATAGCACCTTTTCTCTTCAGTCGCCAATATATTTTAGAGCTTTTATGTGCTGTAACATCTTCTGCAGAGTTGTCAAAATAATGCTAATGCCTGAGCAGAGCTCAGGTCATGTAATCTCTACCTCTCATCTTCGTCAAATGAGCCATATACTCTGGCACAGATAAGAAATGTTGAAAAACTAAACCATAAAATATTCAGATGGGTGATCGGTATTTCTGAAGTGCCTCACTACCATCAACTTAAAGGGAGCTCCTCCAGGCTGATCATTTCTCAGTACACTGTTACCACTGCAGTGTAAGAGCAAAACTTCCAGTTAAAATAATCCTGAAGCTCTTTTTCTGTCACCGTTAAGCTTCCAAACAAGAAGCCAAAAGAGTAGAACAAATCTTCACTGCTCTGTTGCCATAATTTCCCTCTCCCCTAGCCTTTGGCTGCTTTGCTTTCAGGAACTTTCATACCTGCATTACATGAGAATGACTGAGTTCAGCTTTCACCCAAGATTTTGTCTAAATATCTTCCAAAAATTATTTGTATCTATGACCATCCTAGCATCCTGAAAAAGAAATTCTGGGCTTCTGAATCAGTTAATTACTTTCACAAAATTGCTCTTTCTCTGTGATAAGGCATCAAACTATAGTTGAAATGTAGAATTATTTAACAATAATCTCATTGGCTACTGTTGCATGATTCAGCATACAGACCGTTTTTGGTGAGCTGTAGTTGAAAAAGTACTTAGGTGTGTAGAATGTAGGAAGAAACAGCATGAACTTCCTATAAGTGTTTTTCTTCAATATGTACATATGTTCTCCATATTCTTTAGTTTTCTGTTTTCTAAAAGCAATTCTACAAACCTGCAAAGCAAGAAAATAATATTTCCATCTCTAGAGACTTTCATAAAATTCCACAGTACAAGTGTGGTTGGATCTGATTCCTTCAACCCTGTTTGCTCAGCCAGCTAACCAAATAATAATTCTGATTAAACAACTCTCAACAAAAAAAAAAAGAGTTTTACTGGGTTTGGGTTCTTTTTCTTTTTTGAAAAAAATATCAGTTCCCTGAAGAGCAAATATCTAACCAGAAGTTAGTTTATGGTAAATAAGAGGAAGACCTAATAGGCTGCCAAAGATTCTAAGGGTTAAGGCAGCCACAAGATGTGGGAAGATCAAGTTTCTGGTAGTTTTTACTCTGTTGAACTCCCTATCCTCTAGTAAGTACATGAAATAATTCACTTTTTCTTGTTTGCTGTATTTGGCAATTTTTCTACTGATGCAAGTCATATGACAGATGCAAAATCAATCATTTTAAGAATCCAGAAAATTGTAGTGGCATTCCAATATCTGTTGATGTAAAATATTTTGTAGGATGTATGTTTATGTATGATAATGGATGTTTTTCCCTAAGCATTTCTTCGGCTTGTCATTTTATCTGAAAAAAAGATTGTGTGAATTCCCCATACGATGATTTGAAAAATATTTTAGAAGATCAATTCAAAATTATTACTATATATATATATGTGTGTGTGTGTATGTACATAAAATTCTTATAAATTACACTCCATGCTAATCAAAACAAATAGAAATTATGAAGCTTTATTTCATTTTTTTCCATACATATACATACATATGTGTGCATATATATATATGTACATGGAGGATTGTGTTAAGTATTAATCCTTAAAACGTTTTCATTGTAGTAGAGCTAAATATTCTGCTGAAAAGTAGTTTCAATGCATTTTTTTAGTGGAGTTCTAATTCATTATCTTATTACTGACTTGAAGAATAAGATCAGTTGCTAAAGCATTATTAAAACATAAGGAGAAATGATAAATTTTAAATGAACACATTGTTCAGGATGTTTATGTCCTGTCAAAGCCAATGAATGAAAATCAATCCAGGTTCCATTGTTGAGCAGCTATTTTCCACTCCCAACTGAGCAGCAAATACTTTAGTCAGTAATAATACAAAAACCAATAACATTTTTAGGTGTTAAATGAGACAAGTAGATTTTAAATTTAGCCCCAAAGCTAGAGAGTTATATTTTACAATAGAAAGAAAAAAACTTCCTCCTAGGCCTAGAAATCTCAAGAGTCAAGGAAAAGACATGGGTTCAGGACTAAAAGGTCAAGAGAATGGATGCTGCCAGTCTTAACAGCTGGGTTGAATTTCTCATTTGGATATTACAGCCCCAAATTATATGACACGTGGTGGCATTTTTTTAGTTTGTTTTCTTGCAAGACTAAATTGACTCTTTAAATTAAAAGTATAAATTAAAAATGCATAATAATACTAAGTATGAGCTATTCTGCTGTCCACTTATGTGGAACAAGAAAAAATGTTTAACTTTTTTGAATAGGTCATTAGAGATGGGTAAAAAATATTGACAGAAATGCAGTATTTCAGGATAATACTAAATTATATCAATATTTCATATGGAAATCAAGGACTCAAATAATTCCGTTTCCTAAGTCTTCTTAGGAATAAATTTAGAGTGATTTTCCCAGGCTCCTACAACTCATTTTACAAATTTCTGCTGCTCCCCATCTGCTGAGTTGTTTGTCTCTCCAATGCTGTGCACATCACAGCTGTTATTCCTGTGAACCAGCCAAAAAGGCCAAAGCAGTGGTGAGCAAAGCAGCAGAGGTCCCAGGGAGGCAGACAGCAGCATACTCAGGTGTCAGGGCACGAGCTTGACCAGGTTTGCAGGCCCATATTTAGTTCAATGCATTTCACAGGCAAATGTTTCAAGGCTTCTTTAGCCACTGTTTCTTTTCTCCTGGACTGCATATTTGCCTAAGCATCTCCCAGGCCTTCTGGATGGCTGCAGCAACTCCCTTCTGACAGCTGTCCACCTCACTGCCAGGCTCATTGGATATTGACATCCCACAAAGGTAGAAATAGTTTTTCTGGAAGCAGCTACATTCTATTAGCAGCTCTAGAAACTGCTATCCAATGCTCCCCTTGCTGACTCATAGAGCTCACTTAGCTAACATGCTGGTTTGCAGAAACCTTGTAAGGAAGCAACTCATTACAGAGCAGCTGGAGAAATTTGGGAAACTCAGTGCAATCCTGTGGGATTTCAGTTCCACTGAACAAAACCTAATACTTTTTAGCTTTTCATGGTTTGAATTTAGTTGCAGCCATTGTTAAATGTTATACACGTTTTGTAGGTCAGACATTTTGTTTCTTTGGCAGCTTATGCAAGCAAAAACTTAATGGCTTTGCAGAGCTATCTTTGGGAGAAATAAAGAAAAAGTAGGAAAATTCAAAGTCACAGGCCTTTTTTTTTTTTTTAGTATAAGTTATGTAACTAGCACCTTGCACTGATGAGAGTTACTTATTTTTCAGTAGATTCACTTAATGATAATCTGCGCCTTTTTTGCCAGTCATTCTGGGATGGATTAAGATAAACATCCAAATCCTCGCATTTATATTTTCTTCCACCCTCTTATAGAAAAATTTCTTGTCTTCGAGTCTTACTCTATCCACATTAAGTAGGATTTACTGTTACTAATACTGGTTACCACTGTGTGGTTACTGATTCTTCGCCTCTCCCCCATGGGATACCAAACTGCTGGATATTCCAATTTTTTGCCTGGGGTTTTAGAAGCATTAGCTGTACTACTCAGATTGTGCAGCCTGAAGTCTGATGCACTCCAGGTCTTAAGTCTAAGTGCCTATATCACTATATTTAATTAGTTGTCTGAACTCTACCTACTATCCTAACCTGTCTTCTTATCTGCTTAGTACTGTAACTGCTTTCTGGGAGAGACACCAAGCTGCTTTATCTAGCCATCACCAATCATGAGGTGGTTTCTACAGCCAAATGGATACATCTAGGGACCATAAACATCTGCTCAAGTGTTCTGATAAGCACCTCTTTCCCTGTATTGATTATGACTACAGATAGCATTTGCTGAGATGAGTATTATGTGGAATAATTTGTCCCAGAGCTCATAGAAGATACAAGTGCAAGATTCATCTTATTGCTTGTAAATTAAAGTCTTAATTATTAAACTATCTTTCTACTTCATCCCTGTATTGTTTCCAGTCTTTGTGTTCTCTTGCTAGTCCTTATTTTCTCCTACTTCTTCAACAAATTGTACTCAATTTAAAGAGACAATAACTTCCTTAGAGTCTTTAGAGTCATTAGCTAAACCCTTTCAATGATTATTGGAACACAATAAGGCTATCTTTTAACTTTTAATAATATTTTAACTTTTAATGGTATGCATATCCCTAGTTTCCCAGGATACAGTTAGCTTTCTTTGTTCCTTGCTCACTTTTTTAATTCATTCACTGCTTCACTAATATGTAACAATGGTCACTGACAGAAACTCCAACAATCCCCTTGTGTGAGATATGAATATATCAGTGTATAGTTTTGTCTAGTAATAGTAATGTTCTAGCAGAACACATACAGCTTTTGTGCAAAATTTTAATTGGTAAAAACCCCACAATATTCAGGCCAGGATACTGTAGCAAAGATCACAAATTTTATTTTTGGACTTGCTCCAGCAGTTCCATGTCCTTCTTAAGTTGGGGCCACCAGAGCTGGAGGCAGCACTTCAGGTGAGGTGTCATAAAAGCAGAGCAGAGGGGCAGAATCACCTCCCTTGACCTATTTTCCATGTTCCTGTTGATGCAGCCCAGAATACAGTTGGCTTTCTGGGTTGCAAGTGCACATTGTCAGCTCATGTCATTTTCCGTCAACCAAAAGACAACCAAGAAACTAAAACATAGACTCAGTAACAACTCTATGACCCTGGGTCACAAATTGAGCTGCTGAAGGAGAAGGAATATGGGGTACCTAGCAGCACTAGAACACTTTCAGATCACTAAGCAAGGTGGTAGTCACTCAAGATAAAATACAAAAGTACAGGCTCCATTTTTCTTGTCTTAGTTTGAAAAATATATGTAAGAATGTAGAGATGAAGGTAACAAATTGTTGTATACTGCTAGCAGCTTACTGGAAAGCCTTGAGAGAAGGGGTAAAGATATTTGGTTATATATCCTACTTAATAGTAAAATATATTTTGTATCTTTGAGATTATAATACTGCTCAATACCTGCAGTGTTGTAATTAAGGAGCAAACTGATTTCAATGTATTTCTTTTCATCTTAAATGCTTGCATGATTTCCTCACCTAGTTTTATTTTTCCTTGTGCAGATGTAAATAGTTTTTTTCAAAGTGAGTATGAAAAATTTCCAGATCTGATTATGAATATTTTACATTTATCCTAAAAAAGTAACAGGACTCCAATAAGAGTTAAATAACACAGAATCAGGGCCCTCTGGGATACAATGAATTGTAGGACAAATAAGGTCTAATGCTGTACAATATACATGGAAATCTACTCTTTACCAATCTATCTATGTCTACAATTAACTAACTAAACAATGTAAAGAATCCTCTGGAATGAAAAATACAATTTTTTACAAAATTACTGATCTTCCATCAGAAATTAAATAATCATGTCAGGTCAAATAACAGGTTTTGGACCTACGAGTAGAAATGCAATAACAGAGAAACAGATTCCCCAGGTTTCTTCATAAGAAAGGGCAGACAATTAGCAGAAAAATGGGCAGAAGAGCCTGCAATGACATCAAATCCTCTTCTTAAAGAATTTTCAATGAAATAATGGAATTTACTATATTATATCTATGTCTTGTGCCTTGCCAGTTCCAAAGGATGATTCACTATTGCTATCAGGACACAAACCAGCAATCTCCTGGCCTAGAGGCTGTCTACAAGCAGACTTAAGACTGATTCCATCTTTCCACAAGACAAATAAATCACCTCTGCTATCACAAATAACTTTTCAGTGTCAATCTCCACAATTTCTATATTTTTCTGAGTACTACCATTCGAAAAGAGAATATTTTAGTCTAAGAGCACTAAGATATTCGGGTTCTGGTTACAATACTGCCAAAATATAAGAAAGCATGAGATATAGTGGAAGACATGCATCTTTATCTCTCCTAAATGACAGCTCATGAAGTTAATTCAATTTACTATGGAGGTTAACCTTCACCTGTGCTGGAGACAAGCTGAGTAAGTCTAAGTCACATTGACCACCCAACTAAATAACTAACTATATAAATAATATCTATCTAACTATAAACTAATATCTAACTTTGTTAACTATAATGGGAGCTTAAAAAGGTTGCTTACCTGCACATGTGGAAACATGGATTTTATTGTCTTAATGTTAAGTCCCAGAGTGGACTTCTGGAAAGGCAAGAAAAGAAAAAACGTGCTGTTTTTTAACCTTGCATCACATGATGAAAAAGTGTAAAATTCAGAAATTTATTTATATGTTTATATATTTATTTCTATTACTTATATATTTATTTGTTATATTTAATAATTTATTTGTTCAATACAACTATAATAACATTTCATAATTTACTGTAATAGTATTGAATACCACTTTGAATGTTTGTCTTGCATTTTTTTTTCATAAAATGAATTAAAGCATAGAAAGCCCATTTTTCAAAGCTATTAAACTGAAATCACACTAGTAGCTCACAAAAGATTTTGAGTGAGATTCTGTATCTAAACTCCAATAATTTTATCACTCTTTGAAACAGTTGTGAAACTAGCACAGGATGTCAAAGGAGAAGTATGGAAATGAGTGAAGATTTATCCTCTGAAGGCCTCTGTACTATTTTTATTTCTTCCTGCCAGGGGCTGCAATCAAACAATGCACAATGAATATTCATTATGGAGCTGAGTAATCGATTCTATTATTTGCTTTTATACACTTCACAAAACTAAGTTCAGAAGAGAAAGACACATCTGGTTGGGTGCTGCAGCAATGTCTCTCTGACTCTTTCACTTCCAGAATGCTGACAGAGACAGTATTCAGGAAATGAAACATTCCTCAAATGTTCAAAAACTAACAGGAAAAAACATTTTTGCTGTTGTAAATAACTTACTTTTTTTTTTTTGCTGACAGCAATATAAATGTGTATATTTATTTTATCAAATGTATGATCCTTAATAATTTGTTTTAAGAAGGACTAGGTTTCATTCAATATGTGGAATATCCATTATAAAATGCCCTGATTTACACAATCTTCAAGTTATTTTTATTTACACTTTCATTTTACTCTTACAAAACAGCTATAACTTTGATGAAAATTGATATGAACTAAATCTTAGGAGGTTTATGAAAAAAAAAGTTTAGTAAAAGGTAGTAAATAAACTGTGTTTCAGTCTGGCAAGAAGCTGAAGGACAGAAAGAGATAATTTAGTTTTATTCCTAGTTTGCATCACTGTTACCATGTGCATGACTTCTTTTTCATGTTCTTGTAGCTGTGAGCAAAACTGTTATGGGAAATCGTCTTAAACATTTGGCTTATCCAAATGTACAAAAACTTCTCAAACATTCTTTAACTTTACAGACCTAATGGGAGTAGAAATCTTTCAAAATGTTATTTTCCACCTGTGTTCTCTGAATTTTAAAATATTAATTCAAATTCCAGTGTGCTTCCATTGCTGCAATGGCAGCGTCATTTTAAAAGCTTTCTGTTCAGCATGATTTTCACTATATAGCTTCCCTCACGCTGTTATGTTATTCACAGTAATAAAGACAATTTATGTAGCTCCTTTGTTTAATAGAAAACAAGTATTATTAATTCATGATCTATAATACTAAGCTGGAACCTTATAAACTCACAACAGAAAAAAACAGTGTTAACAAATATTTACACTAAAATTATTAGGTGATTCATAAGGGCATATAGAATTTGGTATTTCTTCCTATAGATAAAGCATCACAGATCATAACTAAGAATACTTAGAAACACCATCTCCACAATTTAAGAATGATTCATGATATTCTTTGTCTGACTGGAAACAACTTCTGAATGTAAATGCCCTAATTTCTGCTTAATCAGCAAACAGTTCCACAACACTCACACAATTTTATAGACAGTTTTCAAGTTTATCTCTTAGTGAATTCATATGCCTTTGTAGAAAAATCTAGAAAACAATTTGTTGAAAGAAGCAATTTAAGTGATATGACTTTCAGAAGAAAATTAATTTCTGAGAATTAATGTTTGTGTTCCCATTGCAGAAGTTTGTTTCCTGGTTTGTTTTGCCCCTTTCTTTGCATGCAGACTACCCTTAAAAGTTCTTAATTTTGGCAGCAATTAATTTGCAGATATTTTCAAAATGTGAGCAATGCAGTGTAACCAATGTTTCTCTGTAGGCTTGTCAATAGAACATAAGAAATTGGTAGATGGGGAAGGAGGAGAATAGTCAACAGAGACTACATGCTCTTGGTTTATTGTGTGGAGTGGAATGTCTTTTTTAAAAAAGCAGATTTTGTGTTAATTTTTCAAGTTTCTCACTCCTACTAACAGGGAAATACAAAAGCTATTGGAAATGCTATCTCTTGAACAATGGCTAAATGCATTTAGACTTTAATCCCTGCAGGTAAGTAATAGGTATTTGAGCCTTCTCTCCCATTTTTTACAATGGCAGTGAAACTGTGTGATCAAGAGCAAAATTAATCTTTAATAACATAATACAAAGGATGTAGGCAATTTGGCTCAGTATGAGATAAACATTTACTCTGGGAATCCATGTAAATCAGAGGAATCACTATTTTGAGTCTTGGCCCTGGACATGCTTAATCAGCCAGAATTTTCTATTAATGACTTCTGAATAGTCGTGACAAAACTAATTACTTTAAAGATGGGCAAAGAGTTTTGGCAGGAAAAGACATGACATTTTATAATGGTAAATAATATCTCTCCTTCTCAATATGCAACACTGCTGTACTATGTGCAGTGCATACGAAAAAAAGAATGGGCTATGTGTTAAGTTTATCAATTAAGAATTGTAATGAAAGGGTTTTTGACAGTTCTGAGGTATTCTAGTTATTCTTAACAAGAAATTTATAGAATTGATCTCATAGTCTCATGTTTGGAGGTTTTTTGCTTCTTTTGTGGCTGGATCTTTTTTTGTTTGGTTAGTTTTTAACTAAAGTAGAGGTGAATCCAAGGAGAATAACAATGGATTAGAGAAATAAAGCTCTGTTCAGGATTTGTCATGAGACTATTACAGACTGTTCATCTTAGCTTTACTTCTCGCTTGGGTCCAAATTCTTCAAGGTCATCTTCTTTGCTTTTAAATAGAACATAAATCAAATTTTTAGCCTTGGTATACAAACACATTACTGAGGATTAAAAAAAGCATATGAATTGTGTTCCTTAGGATTGTTTTCCTTAAATCCTCAGTAATTTGCTCCCAGCTTGTAGTTAAAGGATATCAGCATTTCCATTATGTTATCTAGTCGTATTTCAGATTTGAGGGGGGAGTAACCACTTAGTAAAAGGTAGAACTTGAATGGATTTGCAATTTATTGTGGTATCACTTGACATTTCCAAGCGATGGCATATGATACATTAAGCAACACCTATGATAAAAATTATTATTATCCAAAGAAGATTTTTCACAAGAACCACAAGTGCCGAGTTCCCTTCCTTGAATTTAAATTGTTAACATGTTATTTCCTCTTTTGTAATAATAATGGGCATATAGCAATTTTATGCTAGAATTATAAAACATTTTAGAACTATACAGAATATATAATTGATGTGAGATAATATAATGTTCTAGAGATATAAAAGCAGGGAAACTTTTTGTAAGCTGCTATTTAGGTTCAAGGCTAACCAAAACCAAAGACTACAATATTTATGTTACTGCTCTTTTGTATTTGTAGGTAGAAGAGTGTTAATAACACAGTCTTGGCTAGTGCTGAGCTGTACTCACAGAGCATCAAGGCTGTCTCCAACAGTCCCTCCCCAACAAAGAGAGGCTGGGGGTGGAGTAGAGGTAGGGAAGGGACACTGCTGGGACAGCTTAGCCAAACTGACCAAAGGGATATTTCTTACCTATGACATCTACTCAGCAATAAAAGTTATAAGGGGAAAATTGTTATAAATCTGTTTCTTCCAAAACAACCCTAAAGATCCCCCCCTTTCCCTTAGCTTCTTTTCAATCACAACCATTGTTCATGTATGATTTTTTTTTCTTAGAATTAAATGCACTAGATTGTGTTCATTTTTTTTTCTCTAGGTTTTTCTGAAGAGTTTCTACTTCAAAAATAGTCCAAGACACTTCTAAGATATCCAGCAATATTTAAATACCTGTCTTCTGAAATCAGTCAAAACTTAGAANAGTCTTGGCTAGTGCTGAGCTGTACTCACAGAGCATCAAGGCTGTCTCCAACAGTCCCTCCCCAACAAAGAGAGGCTGGGGGTGGAGTAGAGGTAGGGAAGGGACACTGCTGGGACAGCTTAGCCAAACTGACCAAAGGGATATTTCTTACCTATGACATCTACTCAGCAATAAAAGTTATAAGGGGGAAAATTGTTATAAATCTGTTTCTTCCAAAACAACCCTAAAGATCCCCCCTTTTCCCTTAGCTTCTTTTCAATCACAACCATTGTTCATGTATGATTTTTTTTTCTTAGAATTAAATGCACTAGATTGTGTTCATTTTTTTTTCTCTAGGTTTTTCTGAAGAGTTTCTACTTCAAAAATAGTCCAAGACACTTCTAAGATATCCAGCAATATTTAAATACCTGTCTTCTGAAATCAGTCAAAACTTAGAAATCTACCTTGTCCTAATATGACACTTTCAGCAGACTACCTTTATTTTGTGTCTTTCTTAGGCAAAGATGCCTTGATTCCTGTCTGATTGTTCTAAGGTTCTGCTCAAATTTATTATTTTGTTGTAGAAGACCACTCAAAGAAAAAAAATAGCACTATTAAATTCAATGTTGCTGTAATTTTCCTTATTAAAAGGCAGTGTTTTCCCTCTGGCCTTTGGAATGTCTAACCATCAACTATTATTAAAAGATCAGTCAATAGTTTGAAATTCATAATTAAAGTATTATTCAGATGGCATTGTTAATTGAATTTGACATTAGATATATTTCAGGGTGAGGTAATTAAACTTTGCATGTTATTGACACTGGTTAGTCACATGTATACTTAATTTTCTTTGAAATTTTTAAGAACAAAATATAAAAGTATTTCAGCAGTTCTACAAATTTAGGAAAATCCCCATTTTTCATTTCACAAAATTTTTTTCCACTTGAATATAAATTCGAAAGGACAAAATTTAAAGTTTTAAACTGTTTCTTTGTTATGTTAAGGTATTTAAATGCAAGCTGTCTAATAAGACTTGCTATTGCACTTCTGACCTAGAACTGTCTCTACATTAAAAAAATAAATGAAACAAAAATCAAAGAAAATAAAATTGTCTGGAAGAGGAAATCTGAGCCTTTGTCATTTTTAGATCCTGGTCCACAAAGGAAAGTCTTCTGTCCTTTATTTTGTCTGAAGATTTCCTCCATTTTGAAAAGTCTTCCTTTAACATTAAAGAATATCATTAAATATCATTATCTTTCATTTTTGCTTGCAAATATCAAAAGTGTTTCCTGATATACTATTTCACGTATATTGTCTTGGTCTGAGAGTGACCTTGTCTATGACACTGTATGAGAGAATCAAGGATTCATCTCAATTTTAGCTACATGAAGGTTGAGTCCTCCTCTAAGCAGTGTGTCTTGGTTCCAAAATCCCAGTGGAATGAGAGGACAATGTTTGCTACCCCTCATGCAGAGTGGTAGAACAGGGAACCTCATTCCTCCATGAAACACAGAGAGGTGTCCCTTTCAGGTCACTTCTTCCAGTCATCTTGTGTTACATTACATTGGAAATCTGAGGCAGAAGTGGCAAGTTAAGCCCATAAGTGGAATCCCAAATGAAAGCTGGAACCACCAGATCCTGTTTGTAACGACTGAAATGAATTGAACAAACAAACCTTTATGCATGAAAGGCTAGGAAAAGAGTCCATAGATAAATTACAAAATGTGTATCTGAAGTGTATTTTTTTAAGGTAGAACTTCTCTTGATATTGTTAAGAGGTACTACAGTTTATATTCAAAATATGTTGCTCTTAAATGATAGTAAAAGTCTTGCACTGCCTCTCAAAGGCCTTTTCTAGTCATTTAAGGGAAAAACTGAAGTACATGCTGAATAATCTCATTTTCCCTTTTCCATCCAACTAAAAACTATATTTTCTACATTTTCTTTTTTCCTTTCTTTATTTTTTGCCTTCTATGGTTATGTTGCAAGAAGTCTTTATTCATGCTGGAAATTCTCATCATAGTTCTATTTTAATATAGTCTATTTCTCAAGTTATCCTAAAAAAAACCCACTCACACTTATTTTCATAGATATCTCATTTTTCTTCTTCACCTGACTTAGCTAAGTAATTAAAAATAAAGTAAGTTCTATGAAAAGGTACTTGCAGTTTAACACCAGTCAAGTACTAGGACAAAAATTAACTCCATCCCAGCCAAAACCAGGGGTGCAGTGTAAAAGAATTATGAATGGCAGGCATTGATATACTAGAGCCTAAAGTAAATGGTGACAGTTAATAACCATTTCAATCTCAGTATAACAGCAATGCAAGGAAGTTATATTGCTTTATTTTGTGAAGGACAAATCAGTCGCACATAATGAAACCAATCACAATTTAAGAAATTTGGGGATTACACATTCATAACATTGCAACTGTCTTCCACAATAAATTGATAGGAATGAATACTCATGTAGTGAACATAAAGGCTCTTTTACTTCCAATTAGAAATCTACAGTTAACAAGATGTCCACTATAGAATAAAAAATATTTTCATTTCACAAGAGAGATTTTATTAAAAAACAAAACAAAACAAACCCACAACAAAGCAAACCCCAAACCAAACCATGTTTGTCTGTAACTTGTAAATTTTCTAAACACTGCACTTGAAATTTTTAATCAGGAAAAGGAATCTTTTTCCACGATATGTTATTAATGTCACAATAGCAAAATTCTATTAGACTTTCAATTGCACATCTCCATTTGTATCTGTTTATTACTTGGCTCTAGGATCCTTTCTCCACTCTAAGTCATATTCTGTCAGGACATAACTCTGGTACGTTTATATACAAAAAAGTATAGGTAATAATCTATTGTAATATTATGAATGGAAATTTAACTTTCAGTTTAAAAGAGATTTAGTTTATATTTTTAGATATGATACATTTTCATAAGTTTCTTACCATAGCTTTTGTTCCAGTGAAGATCAATGACCATGAACATTAACACAATTGTCCCATTGTAACTCTAATATTAAAACACAAAGAATTTCAGTAGGAATAAAAACCTAATTACAAAAAATTTAGTAGTATGTGAGCAAATTTTATAAATTTTGATGCTCACTTTGTCTTGATTTCCGGATGACTCATCCTGATTAGGGACAAAATAATTTAAAACTTATCAAATTTTGGGGTTTTTTTTTGGTTTTAGTAACACTGAGTAGTAGTTACAAGGAAGTTCACACTCATGGGATGAGGTCTCTGAAACATTTCCTTGGGAGAAGCTCTCACACATTCAGAAAGCTTCACACTGGCAGGTCTGATTCAGTCCAGTCAGCAGTGTTCATCTTCTCTTTTAGAGGTGATAATGACCACGGTTAGTTGAAGAAAAAAATGGTTTTGTGCCATGCTAAAAATAAATTAAACATTAATCTGAGTATAAATTACTTTAAGATTACTTAGACAAGCTCTCCAGTGTTTTGCTCATTGGGAGTTGCTCATCTGGCTTTTAATTAATCTGATTAATCTCCTCCCTTAACTTTTAGTTCAGTTCAAACTTCTGTTCGCTACCATGGCACAATACTGATGTTTAGTTTCTGATCCTCTGCACTCTCATTTAATCTTTAAACCCTAATAGATCACAGAATCATAGCATAAGTTGAGTTGGAAGGGATGCTCAAGGATAATTGAGTTGAACCCTGGGCCCTGCATAGGACCACGCCCAAGAGTCACACCATGTGCCTGAGAGCATTGTCCAAATGCTTCTCTAACTTTGTCAGACCTGGTGCTGTGACCCCTTCCCTTGGGGAGCTGTTTCAGTGCCCAGCCACTCTCTGGGTGAAGAATCTTTTTCTAATATCTAACCTAAATATCCCCGACAAAACTTCAGGCTATTTCTTTGGGTTCTGTTGCTAATCACCACGGAGAAGAGGCTGATTATTTACCTCAAGATTGCTTTATACTTCAACTGTCATACAAAGAACAGCAGTTAGTCTTTCTCCAAATCCCTCTGAAACACTCTCTTCTATGACAAAAAAAGCAAAGAAAAAAACTTCCTGTGCATGTGTGTACTAGGGAAATAATACCCTTTTATTAAAATCAGCTTTTTAATAGATAGAAAGTTTAAATCTTCTGTCAAAAACCTCTTCCACAAAAGTGAACACCAAACAACTACAAAGAATTGAGAATACAATTCAAATGTATGTACAATTACTAAGCTTAGAGATTTTGTGAAATTAGTTTTGTGACCCTAATTGTAACATCAGAGAAAAAACAAAAACATGAAATATGTGAGGTATGTCAAAGATTTTCCCATTCCTATATTTTGAATCTCCATATTTTAACTAACCAAATTTTGCACCAGGAAAGATCGGATTCAATGTCAAATGGGAAATTCAAGTGTTTTAACTGAAGGTTTAATAATTTTATCCTTTATGATTATGATCAGTATGGCACCTCCAGCCTAGATCATTCAATTTGTGTATGTAATCATCTGCTGTTTTGGCCCTTTCCTGGAAATATTCTTGCAAAGATCCCAAGCACTGTATGGATCTGCAGCTCAGCTTCCCTTCTTTAAAAAAGCTCTGCTGCTGAATTATCAAGTCCTCTCTGGAAATTGTGTTCCCTCCTTTGGAAAATAAGGAATCTTCGACTTGTAAGGCATTTATGATTATAATGGGTACCAAAGTATGTTGATATTTGTACATATGTATGTGTGTATTTGGTTACATATGTTTAGATAATATGCAGTGATCATTAATATGATTCTTAATTTTTACTAATTCCTTCAGACATGTGAAATGTATAAAGAATGTCTTAGTAAAGATATTTTAGTAGAGAAAATGACTCTTACCTGCTACAGAAGCTCAAATAAAACAGCAAGCATGATATGAAGCACATAGAAAAGCAATGCTGGCTGGAACTTAAGTAAAAAAAGGAGCAGCTTAAGTGTGCACACCAATACATGTGTGAGCTTAGGCATGAAGTTTGAGAGGATTTAGAAGAGAGTGACAGAGAATTAAATTTTGGGAAGTAAGCAAAGACTTCTAGCAGTCAGATTTGTTGGCATGCATGCTGATCTTCCCAAGCACACAATATTCAGAAACCACTTCCTATACCTGTTCCTTGCTTGGAAGTCTGGTCGGATTAACTGTGAGCTAAAGTTTATGCTCTCAGCAGCCCCAGGGCTTAGCTTCCAGCAATCCTTTATAGTTAGCACATTAGTCATCTTCAACTGGAGATGAACTTGAAAAATAGCTGAAATATCTTCTAAATACCAGCCAGATGTAGAACTGCCACAGGTTCTACTCATGGGAAAATGTCAATATGTCTGTTAATCAACATTTTATTTCAGCAGAATCTCTTTTGACAAAAATGTTTCTGAGGACAGTATTCAGGCATGATATGAGAAACTCAGTAGTATCTCACTGCAGGTGTATAGGTTATGCCATGTCATTTGTGACCTAAGCCAGTCAACTGCAACATTTTCATCCTCCCTTTATAAATTCTAACTTTCTCCAAACTGTTTTGATCTTTCTCTAAATTCCACTTCTTTAGAGAGAAATATTTTTTAGACTTACATTACCAGTACCCCAATGTGTTTACATGTCAGAAAGAAATAGCATAGAAATAAATTCTATTCATCACTGAAAGGCAAATATTTTAATTTTCATTAGTTTTGACAGGACTTATTCGCCACAGGTAATACACACAAATTATATTTTATCAGAGCATCACATCACGTTACAATGACTTACAATTTGTCACGTAGTATTAATATTATGTTGTACCTGACAGGCCATTGCTTTCTATCTAAACACACCAAGAATTTAGTAAACTTATGGGAATTTTATGTGTTTTGTCTGTATCTTCAGGACTTAGAAGGTGGGGGAGTTTGTTTTTGATCAACTGAACGGAAAATTGTTAATGTATGTTTTGGCACCAAATAATAAAATCTATTGACTGAAATCTTTGATGATTATTTTTTTTTTCTCATGGTATTCTGGCTTTTGAAAATTCAATCATTAACAAGTTTAATACAATGTATAAACTCTAATATGTAGAATCCACGAGTGATCTACTAATCCTATTCCATTTAATTAGGGACTTTGTCAATACTTTCAGCTTCTAGTTCCCTTTCTATAAAAGTGCTCAAGCTCAACTGCACTTTCATGTATGAAGTGTGATGTGTTCTAAGCAGAGTTTATTCTAATTGTTTCATGGAGTTCCATGATAGGATTGCAATGCTAACTGAAATCTTGTGTATACTTAGAGAAAGGAATTAGGAAGGATAAATTAGATATGTTTTCTGGAAATGGTGGAAGTACACTGATCTGATGAATCCTGATACAGTCATTTGCATATTTGAAGCAGAATCTCATGATATTTAGAAGAAATTATTAATCTATCCAAATGTTTATTACAGAATGCATGGGACAGACAACTATCCAACAGTATTAGCTATGTCTCATTTTAACCTAATAAAAACATACTAAGAAATTCATGGACTAACATGATTAGACACACAATTGAACATTTAAAGAGTTGTTTAACAAAATCTTTTTTCATGGGTGTAGTTTTCTGATTTGCTTTAGCAAGAGTTTTTATGAATATATACTTTACAAAGTGTGCATCTAGACAGGAACTCTAACTTCAAATTTATGTATTATTTTGTTGCAAATAGTTGTAATCTAATTACAAATGTTTAGCATTTCCTATTATCACTTGTTGCGAAGGGTTTCATATTGATTTACAATATTACTTTCCCAGAAAATATCAACTACATATAAACTGTGTATATTAATTTTCTATGTTATATATATTAAAACCTATACATAAAAAGAACATAAAATTTTAGTTCTGTCATTCACAAAAATGCCATCAGAATCAAAGCAATTTCACCTGTCTCCATCTTAAAAAAAAAACAAAACCTCTTTACATTCATTTTAAAGCATCTTTTTATATGATGATATATTATTAATGTCTTCTGGACCCAACACCTAATTGATCTCCACCACCACTGTTAAGGTTACAGAATACTGCTAAAACTCTTTCAGCATAATTTTTGAAGAAGGAATTTAACAAATGTTTGCCAGAATATATGTCTAAGTTATTTTGTGTTGATCTGCATGACCTGTCAACATTAATTTAATAATTTCATTATAATCTCTTTTATATGCATGGGGTTATTAAAACCCTGGGGTTTTGTTTGTTTTAGTTTTTTTTCTTTTGTTTCATTAGTGTGATAGGTTGACTTTATCTGGCTGCTAAGTGCCCACTGAGCCACTCTCACTCTCCCTCCTCTTCAGGACAGCAGGACAGCAAAGAAAATAAGATCAAAAACTCATGGATTCAGATAAAATTAGTTGAATGAAAAAAAGCAAGGCTATATGGAGAAGTGAAGTAAAGCACAAAGATTTATTATTTATGTCCAATCCTCACGCAATATCTAATGTCCAGCCCGTTCCTGGGGAGTAGACACTCTATATGTACCTTGTCATGTTTCATTAGCAAACTGACTAAATCACAGATGTTACTCAGGATTTCTTACATATTATTCAATGTTTTCTACTTGAATAAAGCCTGAATGTTGCAACTTTATTGCTTAAGGAAGAAGAAAAAGAAGCTTCCTATCATTATAACCAAAGGAAAAGAAAGGGCCTTGAATCAAATTAATTTTACTGTTTACCATAACCAAAATTCTTAAACTTTTCAGTAGAAAAAGTTGTAAAAAAGTAGTTTTGTATAAATGGCACCTTTTAAAGATTCCCCCTCAGGTTTTAAGCAGTATAAATATAAAAACACCTGGAAAACACAGATTCATATCAGTATTAAGGAACAGGAAAGTTCTAGTTGTTTTTTGGGGTTTTGTCCTTTTTTATTATTATTATTTTGAAAGTATATTTTCACCTTTTTTCTATTAATGCTAAGTCAAAGAAACCTCACTTTTGATAGCTGAGGAGTAAAAAAATGTCTTATTTCATACGGCACTGCTAACATTTAAAATGTGAAACCTTTTAAAAATTAAATTAGACTGATACAGCTCTATACCTAAAGGTCAAAAATCCATTTATATATTTCAATAAGCACAAAATAAATATTAGAAAGACTATACAAAGTATCCTCCCCATATTCAATTTGAAATAATTGAAGAGAGAAAAATGAAAGAGAGAAAAACTAGGAAAAAAGGGCAAGAATGATTTTTTTTAAATATTTATGTTGAAAGTAGTGTAAAAATTAGAAATTAATTGTGTTTCATGATTACTTTACATTTTTTCCTCTTTTTTTTTTAGACTTTCATAAAAAACAAATATTTATTGAAAGAGGGACAATCATATAAATAAGTTAATGCTGGAATATCAGGTACAGCAAAGTCTTGTGGCTCACAAAAAAGTAGGGGGCCATTTGTAGGAAGAGTTAATAACTAACTTGCACACACACATACATATATAGACCCCTCTTTCTCATCTGACTTGCTAACTTTGAAAGAAGAACTTTATACAAAGTTTCTGCTGAGAAGGAAAACAATTTTTGATGCTAGGAATCTACAGAAGCAGCTCTGCTGGGTTTATTTCCATGAATAAAGAAAAATTGATTGGTGAAATGCTTATTGAGGGCAGCCTTGACTGCAGCTACTATGAGAAAATGCTGTTTGAGATCCTGAGAAAAATGAGAAAAACAACAGATCTACGACCCCAAGCCTCTGGAGAGGATCCCAGTTTGTTTAGTGCTCTGCTTGGTGAGATGCTGTTGGAGACCGTACGGAAAAGAAAAAGGCACCAGACAACTGGTTGACCTCCAAAGACAATACCCTCAAAACACAGAAAGATTCATTCTGACATGCAGGAAATTGATCAGATGAGGCAGAAGGTTGATGCAAATAAACAAGGAACTCCTGACTGAGCTCAGATGCAGAAAGGAGGTTCAAGGAGGGATGGAGGCAAGCACTGGCCACTTGACTGGTACCAAAGAGAAACTGCTTGTATGTGCTGAGTTGGAAATACAGAAGACAAAGCAGAGTGAGAGTTAGCACTCAGAACAGATATCAAGGGCAGGAAAACAAGCTTATAGAAATTCATTGGCAGGAGAAGGAATGTTGAGCCAACTGCTGTCCATTGCTTAGTGGAGAGAGGATCTGGTGGTGATAGACATAGAGAAAGCTCAGTGGGGGTTTTGAAAGCTTTATTCCTAGGTCTTAGAGGCCCTAGATCGTACATTCAGTCTTTGTGGAAGTCAAAGTCAAGGCAGAGTGAGAGATCACTTAACTCTCTTGGTCTAAGACAAGCCCACAGCACAGAATGGTTTGCAGCTGCAGGTGCTGATGGAGCTGGCTGATGTCTTTACATCCTCAAAAAAATGAAAGAAAGAAAGAGAGTGTGGAGAAATGACAGTCTAAGCAGTCACATCTCCATTTTTGGAATTCAGGTACAGTCAATCCCAGAAAGGAAAGAACAATGAGCAGAGATCTGAAGTGAGTTGTGTAGAGAATTTCACTGACACTGGTAGCATTTTTGAGATAATTTAAAATTGCTTTTAAAAAGTTTATATATCAGTCTCTAAGACTTGAATAAATCATAAAAAGCACAAAACCATAAATCATATACTTCTGTACCAATTAACGGGTCACTGGCACCATGGGAGTGGTTCTCCCCAACTAGAGTTTTCTGTTAATCTTTTCTGTAATTTGTGTTTAGATTTGAGTTATTGGTCTAATACTGAATGTTTTGTTTTCAGAAAACTGAAAATTATCTACCAAATGTATGGACTTTCAGATGAGAAATCATTTTCATTTGGATAACTGAAAAGTAATTTCTCTTCAAAACCAGATTTTTTTCTTATCTATTCTGCATCCAATCGATCTTGGTACATAGTTTTTTTTGTTTCATATAGTTTTACCTAAAAAGGAAGAAGAAAAAAAATGTTGCCTTAAATCCATTAAATACTGATCTGGCACAAAAGTCTCCTTTTTATTTTGTTATCAGTCACCTTGTCTAGAATTCCTGACAGGGCTTTGCCTCTGACACAGTCATATATAACATAATGTATTTGTATGTAACACATCGCTGCTTGGATATGCACTTGTTAGTCATGTTATTAAAAAATCAAATTACCTCAGGTTTTTTTAGAGTACTAAAGAAATTACTTTCAAATTTTATACGCAGCAAAGAATGTAAAAATATTTATACAAATACATAAAACTGATGTTCCTATAAAATTCAAAAAGCTAACAGCAATTATGTTTCTTGAGACTGATGATTTTATTACTGAGACCGTTTAGGCCATTGGTGCATATTTCAATTTAGAAGGTTCAATTAAAAAAAAAAAAATCAAATCTTTACTACTTTTAAAGAGGGAGTATTAAACAATGCAGTTTTAGTTCAGATTGACAGGCCTCTACTGAATTTCATTCTGTTTTTTATTAAATTCCTCAGTCTATACCTAATCTGCTAAAGAGAGGGAAAAAAAAATCAAAGTAAGAACTCACTAGGCAAAACCTCTTGAGGTAGTCTCCAAATCAATCCATACTGGAAATCAATATTCCATATATATATATATAAAAAAACCAAAAATCACTAAGCATCCAACCAGCCGACAAACTTACCAGAATAACCCCAAACATACCAAAGAAAACCCTCCAAACTGATGTCTTTTATTGCGTTCTTTAATGCAATATTTCTTATAAATTTAGAAACTAAAGCAAGCAACTTCCTGAAGCCAATGGCATGGTGTTTCTTTGGTGAAGAGTTCAAGGGAATGAAGATGAGATAAGCTTTATTGCTCCTTGTTTAAGAAAACTCAGGGAACTCCAGGGTGCCCAACATCTGCTCAGAAGGACTGCTTGCACAGCAGGTATTGTCTTTCCTACGTCTGGGAACTGGGGACTTGGCACGTACGTGAGGACAGCTGCCTTGTCATACACTGTGGAGATCAATTCTGAATAACCTGAATGTGCAGGGACAGGTTCAGATGAGTTACTTCTCACACTTAATTGGGCAAAGAGAATTGCCATAAAGGACAGTAAAATGCACAGCACTGTCCCAATGGAATAGCATAATTATTTTACATGGACTGATAGTAATAGGACAACAGGGGACAATTTTAAACTAAATAGAGCCATTTGGATTAGATGTTAGCAAAAAATTCTTCGCTATGACGAGGCTGATGCCCCGTTCCTGAACTGTTCAAGGCCAGGTGGAGTAGGGTTTAGGCAGCCTGATCTAGTGGGAGGTCTCCCTGGGCATGGCAGGGGACTGGAACTAGATGATATTTATGATTCCTTTTAAACCAAGCCATTCTATGATTCAATGCATCTATGATGCACTCCTTCATGCCTCAAAATGTGAATACCTGCCTAGATATAGATACAAATGTTTTTACAGCCAGTCCTTCCCTTCCCTTCCCTTCCCTTCCCTTCAGATCGG
>VYXF01002200.1:380248-407353 GCA_013397295.1 Polioptila caerulea
TTCAGGGAGAACTGTCTCCTGTGGGAGGGACCCCATGGGCTCACAGGGGAAGGACTTCTCTCCCTGTGCATCAGAAGAAAACCTCAGGTGATGAACTGACCAAAACATCCATACCCTGTCTGCCTGGGCTGTCAGTTGGGAAGGAGGTAGGAGCTGGGAAAAAAAGGTGCTCTTTAAGGGCTTATTTACTTCTCATTATCCTCCTCTGATTTTGTTACTAATAAACTCACTTTGTATCTCTAAGATGAGCCTGTTTTGCCCTCGGAGCATTCTCTCCCGATCCTTATCTCAACTTATGCACCTTTCATAAAATTTTTCTCTCCCCTGCAGGGCCGTGGGAGGGGAGGGTGAGTGAGGGACTTTCATGGGTGCCTGGCAATGGGCCAGTGTCAACCCAGGACACTGAGCTAACCCCCAGGCTGCAGGCAGACACTGCCTGGGGGGTGCCGCTGTACTGCTGACAAAGACCAAACTGCCAATTTGTAATTGAGCAAATGATAAAAATAATGGTGTATCAGCACATTCCCTTACCCTATTTAGTTTACTGTTGCACATATTTCCAAGCAGCCTTCTGTAGGGAAAACAATGCAGAGATACATGAGCTAGCAAAAATTTACTGGGAAAAAAAGCAACCAACAACATATGGCATGTCTATTTTAGATAAGGCAGAGATATAGCAGAAATGAATTTTGATTAATTAAACTCTTTTTCTTTAAATAATGCATAGTGGTCCAGACACCGTGCAGCACTGATGTGTGCAAGTGCTTCTTTTGGACTGTTGTCAGCCAATAAAGCAGGGTGTTTATAAGGCCTCCCCTAGCACTCTTCACCACACTGGCATTGACTCACTAAGATGTGGAACATTACAGATCTGTTTTTCTTCCCTGACAATGGTTTCATGGAAAAGGTGGAAAAACTGGTTTGTTTACTGGGGAAAACCTAGGCTCCCTAGATACCTATGCATGTGAAAGTGATTGAGTGGAGCATTCCAACCAGTACATTAGTGACACATTACAGGATTAAGCAAAATAAAACCAAATAAATTACAGTCATGCAGATAAGACTAAATAGCCAAAGAAAGTAGGGCAAGTCTTTCATCTTTATGTTGTTTGGTGTAATTCAGGTCATACTGGTATTGATTTAGTGCTGGTAAATTATTTTAGAATTACTACGCAGTGAAGTTACTTTATCACATTTTCTACATCCATTTCAATTGCACACAAACATTCAATAATTGCTGACTCGTCTAGAAGAATTAAGAACTGAAAGATCAGACCTGAAAAGATATTGATGATGGATTTTTCATCTCATCTTGGAGATCCAAACTAAATTGGGTTCAGACAAGTAAGTTGGGTAGTATAGGAAACTTCCCTTATCATCTAAATTGGCTTTGCAAGTATACATGTATAAGCCATTTCTCTGTACCATGATATTACAGTTGCCTACAAATAGGAAAAGAAATTGCATTTAATATGATATGCTCTAAAGTAGATCAATAATTAAGTTCCAGAATTTCTAACTGTGAAGAGTGCTATTCTCTTCAATCTTTACCCAGTAAACAGCAGTACTCAGAGGCTTTGAAGCATAATCTAGTATGGGCACAGAAGTCAGTAATATATCCAAACCCCATACTTCCATTCATTACATTTGGAACAAAGGAATACCAATATCAAAACATTCTTTTCTCAACAGAATTTTCCACGGTACCTTGTAACTTGCAACAGTATATCTAGTGTGACTTGCATAAAAAAAATCCAATAAAGGAATTGTAAGAGCAACCCTATTTAGGTCACCAAAGGAATGAGAAATTAATCAAATGAAGTTATTCTCTGGTAGTGTTGGCTCAGCAGCAAAATGACACAAAGGCACATCCATACAGTTTACTAAGGCTTAATTCATTTGGATACTTGTGATCAAAGCCTTTGGATGATTGCAAAGAAATGTCAAGGTTGTGACATTGTGGCTAGAATAAATCAGACAGAAAAAATATGAAGGGAAGGAAAAGAAACAAAAAGAAGAACCCCAATAACAAAATTACATTTCCAAAATTGCTTTTTCCAAGGGGGAAAAAAATACCCTGCTTATTTTTATTTTTTTCCCCCAGAAAACGTATTTTCTGAACCATGAAACAAGAGTTCCTCTCATTTTTTCTTTCAGACTTTTTGTGACCGTCACAGTGCAATGGTGGCACCTATTGGTCTAAGATATTTATGAAAATCACACTCTGCAAAGGGCATTTTTTTTTTCTAAATTAATACAGTTCACTCTCTGCATGCTGAGAGCAGCACTAGAATGACAATTCCTGCATTGAAGTGACAGCATGATTCATGGTAATAGCTCTGAATTTAGTAATTTCTGATTCATGATTCCTCCCACATGTTGTGACTATATTCTTGAATTGAAGCAACTGCAACTGAGCTGATAGTTTAACAGGTAGTGGGTCTATCAGTTCCCCCCAGAATAACTGGTTGGGCGCTCCCTTCTGTGCATGAGTCATTTCTCTGATGTTTCCTCAGAAGAGAGAATAAATAAGGGGAGTGTACATGTGAGAATAGATAATGAGAGTCCTGTGTGAATCAAGATGTGCAAAATGGAGTTTGCTGTTTCTTAATCTGTCAGACAGAAAAGTACAAAGAAAAAGCTGAGGTGGTATGAAGGAACTACAGGCACAAAGGGCAGATGTAGGTTCACAGCTGCCTGAGCACACTGTCCTGAGCAGAGGTGCTAAGCAAGCACATTGATGACCTGTAGTTATTTAAGCAAGTATGCAAGGTATATGCAAAAAAGATCTATTCTATTTCATCAAACTTCTTTTTTTTTATGGATTTTTTCTTAAAGATAAAGAGCTTCTTAGAAAAAGACAGTGAGAAACTGAATTTGTTTTCATTACAAAAAATAATTGATAAATCTTTGAGAATTATAACAGTGATTCAAATTACAAACCAAAAATACTCCAATATATTCTGCTTTGAAGAAACAATGAATTTCAACAGTAGCTGCCTTCTCCTTCCTTGCTTACCCTGCCTTGCTTGGCCTTCCCTCTTTTGCCTTTGTCTTTCTTCTGCCTCACCCTAAACTGCAGCATATATTTAATCTTTTTTATAAATAGAAAATAAACTGAATCTGGGCTATTTTTATAGAAAAGAATTTACAATTTAGGTACTTAAGTCAATTTTATATCTGTTTTAAGATTAGAGAGATATTTAGCCTAGTCAACATAAGCTGAGACCACTACGACTTATTACTCTCTTAAATAACTGCACACATAGTTAATTCAGAAAGGGAAATTAGTAAAAATATGAATGCTGTACAGGCAAATCTGGAAGAAGAAGAAGAATGGGCAAAATAAGAGTAAGAGAATCTTTTTGAGACACACTATAACAGAAGTTCAGAGGAAAAGTAAAGGGAAAAAATAAAAGCTTACCTAGCAGGATAAAGGGGAAGATTAGAAGTATAATATGTCCTTCCAAAAGTGGAAGTCATTCCCAAACCATGTAAAACATAAAGAAAAGAAATTTCTGATGATCAAAGAGTAAAATTGTAAAAACTGAGGTCAGAAGATGTAGGAGAAATTGAAAACTACCAATAAAATCTTTTTCACAGCTCTGTAAGAAACACTTGAGAGAAATTGGGGGCTGGTGGGTAACTGGTGAAAAGGACCATTCAAGGAAATGGATGAAAAAAAAATCTAAAATACTTCTTCACTTTGGAGTTCAATAAAAACAAGTCAAAGGCAATTTCTTTCCAGAGGCTTTCTTTGTAGTACCATCTTAAGGAATAATATCTTCCTGGAGCTGAAGACGAATAAACTGAAGTTATTTGGACCAAATACTATTTAAAAATATAATCAACTTATTTACTCTTATTTAATAGATACTGTGGACAACAGGAATGGATGGTCATGCATACAAATTTAAAAAAATTCTCAGAACTGGAAAATAAAGGGAAAAAAGTGTGATTGAAAATCAGAAAATCAGAAAAGTATATAATAAACAAATGAGGCAGATACATGGAATAGAATCTTTAGAACCTATAAATATTTAGAAAAAGATGTATTTTGTTAAGAATTCAAAATTATTTTAGTCTTTTGAGACATTCAATGAGGATTTAAATAAGGTATGAAGATGATATTACCATTTCTGGAAAGAATGATTGGAAGTTCTCATTAAGTATTAATTCTTTACATGTTTGGTAAAATTTCAAATTCTTAAGGTAGAATATAGAAAAATATATATATCTAAACCTCCTCAAAATATACATAAGATAAAATAGCTTGGTAAGGTTTTTCAGTACTACAGAATACTTTAAATGTACGGAAAAACAGGATTCTTCAGCTCAAAAAGGAGGTGATTGAATCCAGCACTGTACTATAAAGTTATAAAAAATGAGAAAGTAAAAAATAAAATATTTTTTGCTATTTCTTGGAACAGAAAATCTTGAATGAACGAGCCAATTATCACATGCAAAATAAAAAGTATAATATTAAAGTATGAGTTTTAACAGAAAGAAAAAAATGTGTTATTTTTAACTTGATAATATTCGATATTTTGAACACTTTAAAAAATATTGATTTGATTCTTACAGGTAAATTAGTTTCTGTGTACTAGAAAGAGAGAAAATTGTTATAATTTTTCTATCTATAAATTTTTGCATGAATGTGAATTTTCAGTTAATGCCTAATACCACATCAGGATGTTACACCAGTATTTCAATCACAAGAGTTTCTGTTGTGCTAGGATTAAGGAATTTGTTCTCATAAGCATAAATGTGCACCTATTTTTCATGATTATCCACATCAGCTTTAATTTTCTGGATTTCCATACTTCAGTGATTGACTTATAAAGTTCACTATTAAAATCAAGGAGTATAAAAGTTTTTTTGAAATGCTGTGGCTGTCTGGTGGCACACACTGGTAGTTGCCTGAATTCATACTTTTTGGCCATATCTACTTGCTCTCCATTATCACTCAAGCCCTTGCACTTTTTACATCATATTGTCTGTCAACTCTTAAACATATAATTCGCAATATAATTTTACAGGAAGGTAATTCAGACAAAATTATGGCAAATGTCAAAAAATCATTTGATTTACTACTAGGCTGGCATGTGTTTAGATCTCCTTCAGAAGTTTAAAATTCTCCTTTTCCACTGGAATTGAATATTTGAAGAGATCTCTTGCTCACAAGGTTCCCTGTGTCTGAAGACACTTGTAACAAGTGAACGTTCATGAACAAGTTCGTAAAATGAACTGCAATAAAATAAAATTTCATGTCAAGGGAATTTGGTATTTTTTAAAAAATATGCTACTTCTTGAGAGATCTATACAGTGCAGAAGTCCCAGCTATTTAAATGTTTGTGGGGTTTTTTTTAGCCTAAGAAGCTTACTATAAGAAAAATCTACAGGTGATTTCCTGTCGCCTTGATTTTTCAGTTTTCTGATGTACTTTCCTAATTTTTTAAACAGTTCTTAGTTCTTTCTCACACACAGGTGTTAGAATCAGAACATGTTTATGTTAAGATGAGGTTGTTTACAGACTATTTCTTGGAGTGAAAAACAACTGATGGGCAGTTGTCTTAACCAACGGGATGGGAGAGGTGTCCAACCTCTCCTCCAATCCCTGCTTTGTGTGGAAATCCCATAAATTTAGAGCCAGATGTTTTAATAAATAGTTTTTAACCTTCTCATCAAAGAGTGTCCTTGCGTGTGTCCTTGCGTGTCCCACAGCAACAATTTCCAGTAGTGAAACTACATTTTTTTTTGCAAGTGTTGGAAATATGAATAAATTGTGTAGCACCAAGGACAAAAACAAGGACATATTTAAAAATACAAACAATGGAAAGACCTCAGACATGGTCTTGGTCTTGTACTAGATAATGTATTCAAGAGTAGACTAGTTCTGATTCCCATTTTCTCTTGAATATAGTAACCTGAACATTTCTTTTTCTCTAAATAGTATTAGCCAGAGGAAAAAAAAATACATTCTGCAGAATATATTTTAACCAGAGTAAAATTTTCTCAATACTGATGAAAAAAAAAATTAAAGTTTTGGAAATATTCTTCTAGCATAAAACATTCAATGCTGAATCCTTTTATATATTTAAATGAGCAAAGGCACAATGATGAAAAAATTTTCCACTAAGGTAGTTTAGAAATTTCAAAGCCTATTATGTAAAAGAAACACTCCTTGCTTGTTGACTGTTAAATGAAAGTACATCAATTTAATTTATTATATTTTAATTTCATTTGTTATAGTCACTGGATTATATCAATTTCATATTTTATTGGAATGTAAAACAATATATTAACATTATCAGAAACAATTTTAATGTAATTGCATTCTGAGCTTCTCCAGCTTGTCAGGGATAAGATATATTACAGACACTAGTGATATCACTTTAGCATTCTTTAAATGTTCCTCCACATGTTTTTTAGTCTTCTGAAATTATGAAGACTACACATACATAAAAAATTTTATTTACTACAGTGATCTGTATTTTCAAATATGATTCTGTTGATAACCTTATTTTGATAGATCTCTATTTTGCAATATCACTGTACTTAAAATAATATTGGGTAATGAATAATTATTTTAATTGTTGCTCATATCAACACAGCCTCACTACACAACCATCTTGTAATGAACTTTAGCATTAACACTTAATTGTTATCTTCTCAATACACATTTTTAATGAACAGGCTAACTGCATCTGTCAAAAGCATAAACCTTTTCTCGTGTGGCTACCATATATTTCTGTCCAAGGTCATACATTTGTTTCTGCCATAAGAAACTAATAGGATGTAGGTAAGTAATTACAAAATACAATTGGTCGATGCTTGTGTAGCCATTTGTATCCATTATTCTGAAAGCTTTTATATAAACCATACACCAAAATATGAATATATTCAACGTCTATTAATGAAACTCAATTCAAATATACAAAAGGAATTACTATGTCATTCTAGTTGTTTCCTCAATACCAGAAATTTAAATATTGAACATTAATATAAAAATGAGCAAGACTATGTTATGTCTGTTATGGAAGACTTGGTTTTGGAAAAACCAAGTTTGTTATGGAAAACCTATTTACCATTCAAGAATTGGATTTTATTTTGGCTATCCACCATTGTGTGAGATTGTCACATTTCCACTTCTAAAAAGAGCTTTTTTCAGAAGGCTTTTACACAACATTTATGCAAGATTATTAGCACAGTTCTGGAGCCAAAATGGTCTGGATACATTTCTGGTTTTCTGCTTTACATACTGTTCAAATACACTTAAATAATAATTCATAGAAACAACCTTTCCTTTCTCTTTTTTCTCTACCTATCAAACAAGAGTGTCCCTTTCATAAACACAAGGGTCACCAGCTAGACATTAGAGCAGGCTAAATTCTTTAGATACATATCTAGGCTGAGCTTTTTTCACAAATAAAAAGTCCTGATTACTTCTTTCTGCGGCTTTTGGTCATGGAATAATAAAACTTTAATCCTGCCCAGGATATTTTTTCTATTAAGGACAAATTTCTATTTACCAGCCTTCCAAACAAACTCTTTTCTTGCTGCATCAGAAGGTATCATTTTGTATTCAACTTGCTGTAGAGAAGACAAGAAAGATTATCGAAGTGGGAACTAAATTTTCATTTGCAAAAGTAAGATGAAAACTATTGCAAGTAATTATTGTTCTGTGTGTGAAAATGTAACATTCAATGTGCTACCAAATCAGTCCTGTGAACTTTGGGTTCTTTCTTTCAACAGTCAAATTATACCACTGAAAAAAAGGAAAGTAAATCTGACTACTATATGCTTTCAATATATTTAGCGTTTTTCCATAAAGTAAGAATTTCTCTGTGATTTCTTGCTGTAAAAGACCTAAAGTTGATTTTTATAATTATATTTGAAGATACTGAATTGAAAAATAAGACAAAACACTTTTGAATCCATATAATTTTAATAAATCTATCTCTAGAATCTAAAGATTAGAAAGAAAATTGTAGTGATTAAACTTAATCTTCACAGTCTGACTAACAGATGAAATGGAAAAATTTTATCTTTCTGTCTATATTGTAATTTGTTTTAACTGCCACAGTGTATTCTTTTGATAAGCATCAGGCCACAATCCATCACCATTACCCAGGTACTACTCAAAGAAAATTTCATCTAATAAAAAAAATGCATTCAGGTCAAAGACTTTAAAACTTTACTTCAGTGTATACTTCTAATGTATTTCCATTAAAAATACAGGTGGTAACTCCACCCCCCACCCCTGAAATCTGGGAATTTTAAATCTTTCTGAAACAATATTTTCATTCAAAAATTTATGAAAATCATGAATAAATTTTAAAGCAAAAAGATGTTGTATATATAGCCACCTTCATATATACCACAACCCAGCCATACCTCTGGGATGAAATACAGCCATGAATTAGCAAAAGTTTGCAAGGGCTTTCTACCAATGCAAACAACAATGTAAATAAACAGAAAAGACCCAACCAATCTTGGTTTGGACAGAATACAGTAATAATTAAATGTTGGAATTTCCAATGAGCATATGTTATTAATAGGATAAATAATTTTATAAATTTCTCTTGTGTGAAGTTACTTGCACCAACTTTGTGTCTTCCTCTCCCTGAACTTCTGTCTCACAGGGAGAGCCATAGCATCACCATTACAGTTAACAGCCACTTGGACTTTGCATTGATCAAATCAAAATTTTGTTGGCTCTATACTGAAACAAGAAACTTTTCCTCCTAATGATCTCATTAGACTGTGATGAATAATCTCTCCAGGGAAGTCATCAAAGCCATGTCATCAGCATTACTTAAACCTTCTACTCTTCTTAATCATTTTTATTATACCATTGTCTATAAACTCAGGCTAAGATTGGAAATCCCATTGTACTGGCTGCATGGTTAAGTGCAGTCCTTGTCGTGAAGAGTTTAACATCTAATTAGATCAGGCAGCTGTGACAGCAATGTTCAAAATGTCACAAACATCTTTAAAGTCTGCCACAGGTTTTCTACCATTACCACCTCAGGCTTGAACGTAAAAAACCACAAAATAGTAGGACCAGGATTTTCAAAGAAGCATCAGGCCTGTACTTGTACACAAAATAGAAAATAGGATCCAGAAGTGGGATAAATTAGAGTCTAGAAGCCTATAATCACAATCCTTACCCTCCCCTTTTTGATTTGTGCTGCTATTTTAATCTCCAGGAACATTCTTTTTCTTGACATAAAGCAAATAATGCTTTATCTAACTCTATCTTTTAGAAGACTGACATGTTTAAGGAATTCTATGAATTAGACACAAAACTGAGGTGATCGTAAGTAATGCAGGGTGTAGCTCTGTCCAAATGCAAACTAAATCCTTACGTACACGTTTAAACAAAAACCCATATATATACAGAGGTGCCTAATGGTACAAGCATTGTTTAAGACACAAAAAATATTGAAAGACTGGTAACATTTTTTAGTGGCTTATCTATTTAGGCAGATCTAACCCCTGGCTCACTGGAGTGTGGAAAAATCATGCAGTCACACTGATCTGAAAGCTCCTACTGAAATATTTTGTACAGTCCGTGTCAGTGAGTTCCTCAGCACTGAGTCACAATATGCTCACAGAAATTATGGGTAACTACTTATACCATTCTCATCACTGTAGTACCAAACTTGCTGCAGAGGAGCACTAAGCAGTGTGAGGAGTTAATTTCAGGTATGTTTTTTTTCCCCTCTTTGTCTTTCATCCAAAAGAAAACCTGTGTGCAGTAGTGTAATATGGTTTAGTGGCATTATATAATTGTGAGACACAGTGTCAGAGAATGGGGGCAGGGCACATACTTTCTTTAGCTCTCCACAGACAGAAGAGTGAAAATGTGAATATGCAAGCATTTCATCTACTTGCTTGGAAAAAGGAGAAAATTAGTGTACACACCTTTAGATGATGCATAATTTACACACAACTCATAAAATATACATAGTGCAATGTATCATCATTTTAATTGTGTATTACTTGACATTGCACATTGCTTTCATCATTATACACTAAGTTGTATTTCCTATGTACTCTTTGTGCATTATTACCATCTTACTGCATTTAGTATTACATTTCTCTGTATGGTGATCAAAGGATTTAGGGAGATCTCATATGGCACTCTTCGATTAAACAGAGTTATTGCCTAGTGGGCTGGGACAGATGAGCAGAATTAGTGTACAGGAGCTGTCTATGCAGCAGAAAGCACTTGTGAGACTTGCAATCAACTGTTTCAGCAATTAAAAATACAGTAAAGCACTCACCCTTTTTAGGCTCCATGGGAATTTAGACTTCAAACTTTTTTCAGAGTTCAGTTAAGAAAACTACAGTAAGAAAGTCATAAAAGAGAAGATCAAAGAATATTCTTTTTGGGAAGACCTAAAATACATGCGTTTTCATCCAGGAAAACCTTATTTAGGCTATTATTCTTGCACATCATGCTCTGTTGTTGAAACCATGTAACCTTTAAATTAATTATTAAATATATAAGGATTAAGAAAGAATGGCAGAACAGCCTGGTGATCATGGAATTCCCCAATCTGATGAATATCTAGATCCCAATGCAGGAACCCTATGGCTTTTTGTATTTATAATAAAAATCCAATTACTTAAGTAGCTACTCCAAAATATAAATTCAGTAAAATACAGTTTAGTAAGCTCTAATAACTGGACACAAAGATAATTCATAGGGAGGAAGGACGTTTTTGGCTTTGTCTCTCTTTCTCATCATTCCACTCCAGTTGGGAATAAATCAAATTAATTTACCCAAATCAAGTTTGTTTTGCCTGTGATTGTAATTGGCAAACAAGCTCCCTGTCCTTTTCCCAGTCTGGGAGTTTTTTCATCCTATATTCTTGTCTTCTCCTGTGGAAGAGGGGAGTGAGAGAGCAACTTCTTAGGGGTCTGGTAGCCAGCCAAGGTAACCTACAAGAGGAAGAAATCTTTAATGGATATATGGAATGGAATCTGAGAAAGAGCAAAAGGACATGAGAGAGAGGATGGAACAGTACCTCATTTGGAAAAAGAATCTGGAATTAATTCATAGGTATAAAACAATTTTTTTTATCAAATTGGAATGAAATCTTTCAAGAGACTGCTAAAAAAAGATGATTAATGGCAAATTTATATACACCGGATTTATTTCTGAATTGGCCATAAATACAGAATTCTTATAATTAAAAAAAAGAAAAAAGGAATAAATATACTGATTGCAAAGAATATGTAAGTAGTAGTACAAAAGTACTATGAAGTACAAAAAATATGTGGTTGCATACATGAAATAATTTATTCATATCTCAGTTGTGTATTAATTTATCCTGAAATTCATAAAATATATTTGCTGCTTGAGAAATAATAAATATCATCCTCTTAAATAGTCATAAGTTAGATCTTTGGACTTCTCTTGTCATGACTTTTGGATTTTTAAATCATAACGCACACATGCAGCAAATTTGATCTTTTTAAAAGGTAGCTTCAAAATAAATAATTTAAAAACAATAGGAAATGCCTTGGGTTTTTTCCTGGTACTTCTTTTCTATATTGAAGGCATAAATCTATATGAAACAACATGAACGGCACAGCAAAAGGAATTAATGGAATACTCACACCTTAAGGTCATAATTCTACAATTCATAAATGAATTAATACATGCAATAAATGCATGTATTTTAAATATGAAACTACAGATTAAAACATTCATAGACAGCATTGTATACACTTTTCAAATACAAATATTTGGATCATGAAATTCTAGAGTAACAGCTTACATTTAGAATTTTCTCATGATTTTGTCTTTAAATTTGTGATTTAATGCAAAATATTATTTAGTAAGAAAAATTGAAAAATCTTAATCTAATTGAGTAAAATTTAAATTATTGGTTTTATTCCAGTTATTTGACACAGGAAAATTAAAACTAAAGTACCTGAAAAGCCCACAAAAATAATTTTTGATGGCAGAAGCAAGATACTTTAATAAATATGATTTGAGGAAAATCCTTTACTAACATTACCAAAACACAAAAACAAGTAGTGAAAGAGGTGCATATAGCATTTAGCCAAGAAAGTTAATGATTTTGAATTTTTAAGTTTTAAATTAGTTAAGAAATTTGCATTTCTGTGATTTTTCTATTTTTGCTTTTATAATGTTGCTTGAGCTACTCTTAGTTCCACCTGCAGAACTTAAAATTAATAGTGAATTGCTTAGCTAAGAAATATAAATTAATATTAATTATATATTAATTTATAATATAAATAAATATAGTATTGTTAAACAAGATGGGCTTTAAGCTGTCCATTAATTAGAAATGGATTAAATGTTTAGTAGTTGTTGAAACGATAAGATGAAAAATTGGGACTTGACAACAGGAAGGGGGGCTATGGGAAGCCTCTGTGTTGCAATGTATATAAACCCTGGAAAGTTTTTGTTTCTTTGGACATTCTAGGTGAATAAATGACCACTTGTCTCCAATGCTGACCAGCTCGTTGAAGTTTGAATCTTTTGGTTCTCTTCTTTGACCCAGTAGCCTAAACAAATTGTTTCTGATTTTTACATGTGTCAAAGAAAATCGTAATCTCTTTGCCTGCAGTAGCATTACAATTGGATGTACTCTTTTTCTTTGTGAAAAATGGCTTTTTATGAAGCAGCAGATGAAGGCTATTTTAGGATATAGATTATTATATTTTTCAGTGATTAAATACAAATTCCAAGAAATGGAAGATTGCTCGCTTTGGTAACTTAGTTCAGCTACTGGATATTATCCAGTGTGCAATATTGTTTTTTCGGCAAACCAAAAATGGTTTCCTCCTTGCAGTAAGTCTACTGAAAACAATTCTGCTATAGCTGATCTAAAACATGAGCTGCACAATACTAAAAATATTTTTCCAAGGCAATATCTCTAACCACCCTCCACATTAGAAAAATAAGCTGCCTAATCTTCCCTAGATGTTCTTATTCTGTATAATAAATCCCATCAGTCTCTGAAGTCATTGCTACATGGTGTTGTCTCATCAGTCAACTAGATAAATGCATGGCAATAATCAATATGATAAAATGATACATGTATGATTGTGTGGGAAGATGACTAAGGGTAAAAAGATAATGGTGCAGAAGTTATAGGGGAAAATACTGTTGCTACTCCCTGGATGAAACAGGGTCAGCATACCCAACCTCCCATTTGCAATAAGATCTAAATGGGACCAAATGGAGGGTGGAACAGAGTGGAGATGTTGTGGCCAAGTTCTGTCGAAATCCTTGCAGAAGCACCTCAGTGGTACTTTTTAGCTCATAAGCCACACAGCAGCTGAAAACCAAGGGAGATAAAGGAAGATGCTCTGCTCTTGAATCAGTTCTGGTGAAATCATTCTCCTTGGACTGACGTGTGAGCCCCTCCCAAGGTTATCACAGGTACTGTGCTGAGATACCCACCCGTAGGTACAACCACCTCTCAGGGAGTGTGATGTATGACCAAAGTAATTCATTCATGCTCCACACAAACACATTTTCAAACCTAAATCTTTTAAAACTTTATTAATAAAGAATTTTATTCTGTAAACTGCTCATGTGAGTCCATCAAGGGCATTGGCAGTCCCTGGAAGTGTGTAAAGGTGACCCGGGAGGGGATTTCTCTGTTTGATGTGTGATCCTGAAAAAGTCAGTTGAACCTTCCTCTGATCTAGTGAACTGCTCAGTGAAGGGTCCCCATGATGGGATGATGACACAATGGTTGAGCAAAAGGGTCTCAGCTTTTCTGGGGTGCTGGCTGACAAATCAAACACTGAGAGGTTGAGTAAATCTCCGCTTTTCATGGGACAGATGGTCTCACACACGATAGCTTAACGAATATATGTAAATACTGCTTTCAGTTTAGTTGAATAAAATTGAAATTATTCTTTTAAAATTAATTCAGAATTAACTTGCTGATATTCAGGAATACAATTTTGAATGCTTTTTAACTGTAATTTTTAATATATTCAGGGATTCAAACATAAGTATATTAGTCTATGCGTATTCTTCACTGACAATTACTGTACTATGTTCACTGCTTTTCAGTTGAGACTCAGGCTTTCAGGGAGACAGTTCATTTAAGCAGAAAGGAAGTTGCAATATTTTCTTTTATATCTTGCTTATAATCCAAATACAATTTCTAGAAATGAAATAGTGATGGGTTTTGATCTACAATACAGTAAAAATTTAATTAAAGGATACACATTCTAAATAAGGAAAATGGTTTTATCTCCTGACATTTCAAATGAGAAAATCCAATCACAGGAACAATGAAGCACAGCAATTTTAGATACGTATTTGTTTTATTTTTGATCTTCAAAATCTTATTTCATTAGCCTGTTTGATATTTCAAACTACTCTACCAGACTGTAGATAACTTAAATAAGAACATATATTTATGATAGATAAAGAGGTCATCATTCACTTTAGTTTATCTCATCCATTGAGAAACTTCATTTTAATGTGATTATATTAAATTTGAGACCAGCTAATGTTTATGCTTTGGTATAGTGAATACAACCTCTGATTTGGGGATGAGTCCCATTTAAAATAGTTTTCCAATTAGACTATGTAAAATTCAGCTGACTTGTAATAATTTATTATAGCTGCTACCAATTAATTTTTAAAAAGTAATAATGGAGTTGATGAAATTTTTTCCAAATTATCTGTGACATGATCTCAATTTTTTTCAGAGAAAATATGAGGGCTTAGTATTTATCTATTTCTTCCTGTGCAAGCTACAACTACGTTTTTTCTCCATGGACTGACTCACTGTTACTGTCTCCATCTGCTTTGGCTGGTAAGATTGTGTAATGGATTTAACATCTAGGATTTTAGGGGGAGGGAAACCATCATTCCTATTCAGGGATGTCCACAGCATAAATGTGTGCTAGTGAAGAAAAGGCTGTAGCCTAAATAAAAACAATTTTACAGTATTGAACATAAACTCCCAAAAAGGTGCATGGACATACAAATAAATTAAGAGCATGTGCTTGGAAAGAGTAAGACTTAGCAACATGAAAATGATCAGGAATCAAGCATACCATTCTGCAATTCCTAGTCAGGATATGTAAAAATATTTCCTCTTAGCTATCTTTGTAATCAAGTATTTACACTACAACAGTAACTTAAGAAAAAGCAATTCATAAAGTTCCTTCCTTCACTGATCCACATATGAGGTTAGATCTTTGTTAAAAATACATGCATTACTTGGAGTATCTGCTCAGACTGAATACATAAGTTGATTTTTTTTTGCTTGTTGCAAGTAACTTCATCTTATTTTTTTGTGAGAATGTCAGTGCATAGTGGCTTTGTAAGCTTGAAGCTTCATATTTCTCAGTTTTTTCTTACATCCATAAGAAAAAAAAGTATTCCTTCTTTTCCCTTCCCTATTACTTCCTTTCTCCCCTTACCAAGTTTTTAATGGTAAGTTAAACCTCTTCCTATTTAAGTTACCCACACTGCTGAAATGTCAGACAGATTAGACCATCATTCCCTGGCCTGCAATCAGTGTTTTTCTGTTAGAACACTTAAACTCATAAAGCAGAAGTTCATATGGGTCACACACTGCTGTGATAGTCTTAAACTGACAGTATTTCAGCATTGGCAGCCTATTTTCTCTTGTTCTTTCACTGGATACCAACAAGAAGAAGCACCTCCCTTTTCTTTGCTTCTCCAGTAATGCATTTATGTATATTGGCAGGATTCTCCCACTGCCCCTCTCCTACACAATGAAACCGAACTCAAAACTGGGAGTCTCACTTCCCAAAACCAAGTAGTTTCAAAAGAACTTAGCAGAGGGGACAAATCATCTCCCTTGACCTGCAGGCAACAGCCACTAACCCAGAACACCATATTGTTACTATTCTTTGCTGCAAGAGCACTTCACTGGTTCAAGGCCAACACGGTGCCCTCCAGGATCCCCAGGCCATTTTCTGTAATGCTGTTTTCTAGCTGTTCTGCTCTTGACATGTACTAGAGCATGGGCTTGTTCCTCCCAAGCACAAGACTTTGCATTTTCTTTTGTCGAATTAGTAAATTTCTTCTCAGCCCTGTTGAGGTCCCTCTGAACAGAGCACAGCTCTCTGATGCATCAGTCACTCTTCCTAGCTTTTCATCCTCTGAGAACTTGCTATTTCTGCCCTGTCCCATCAAGTAGGTCATTGATGAATATTTTGAACATTACTGGTAACAGTATTAAACCCTGTGGTTGACTATTTCTCACTGGCCTCAAACTGGACTTCATGGTGCTCATCACTGTTACTTAAGCTTGGCATTTGAGACAGTTTTCAATCTGCTTCACTGCCTCTTTAGCTAACCTATACTTCATCAGGTTGTCTAGAAGGATGTTGGAAATGTCACTAAAATAATAATAAATAATGTCCATTGCTCTCCACTCAACTGCCATGAGCAGTCATGTTCTTCCAGTTTCTAATTACGTTTCACTTCACTAGCCTGAACAAGTCACGTCTGTGATGGATTTTGCATTTTCTTCCTTTTTTTTTTGTTATCTGCACCTTTATTATCACATTCTATAGTCTGATCTGACTATTTATCATTCCTGAATGTCATTTATTTTGAAATAGTTTTCTAAAATCTATTTTTTTTCAATATGGAGTTAATTCTTCACCCTAATCACCAATAAGCCTTACTGTTTAATTTGCTTATTTATAAACAACGTCCTGGAACAGATGTCACAGCAATAGTATACTGCACTCAGTCGTCAATAGCAGATATTGACTATCAAAAGTATTGGGCTGTCTATGAGTAATCTAAGATGATCTTCACCATCCTGAAATGTAATATAATATAATCAGAATATAATCAGACTAACCTTCTCTGAACATGCCACATTTGTATTTCAGGTGTATTTAATTGATATAAAACTGATAATACAATATTTAGAAATTTAAATCTTTTTATACACAGAAAAAGTACAGCACAAGCTTGTGTTATCTCATCAAAATAAAAGATATTTTCAAGACTGGTTATATGCAGGTTTGGAGGGTTATAAAACACCTTTCCTTATCCTCACAGAAGAGCTGCTTCCTTCACTCTTTCTTTCTATGTTTTTCTCTTGTGTTGGAATATTAGTGGCTCAAAAAACCTGCTAGAGCTACAGTTAATAATTAGCATTAAAAAAAAAGTATTTCTATTCTTCCAGGACTTCCTTTTGACTCAAATACATTTAGAGACAACGAGGGGTACGTTTTATAAGTCCCTCTTGGGAGGTTATGTGCTCAAGTCACGTTTACATTAAAGAGATTTGTTTGTGTAGCTCCCTATACACCATTTTGAAGATCTGCTTCTTGGAATATCAAATTACATTTTATTTGATAGATGTGAAACTAGTAAGAATAACAGAGTGAATTTTGTTGCTTGCTTGTCCTTCAGCTCAAAATTAGCACTTTGAAAATTTTTTAGTTTAGACTGATAGGCACATAAGAACTGAAACTACACAGCCTTTATAATGCCAGTATTAAAATATTATCATATTTATAAAGCACACATAACACTGGAGTTTTGGGAATGTTAGTACTATGATAAATAATTTCTTTTCTTTTTTTTTTTTTTAATCAATTTTATAAGTTTCTTTTATGCAAAGAGGAAAAACAAAGAGGCATTCAAGACGAAAAAAATAATTATATTTAAGAGGAGCTTTGATGGTAATATATGCATGCAGTTTATATATTTGTAATTCATATAAGTCCAACAGATTCTCAAGCCAGGAAACCAATAATTTTCTATTTATAGTCAAATGGTGAAAAATTGCAGTCTGTCAATTTAGGGTCACTCTGCCCTGGGTCACAGTCAAAATAAGAACAAATCCTGTAATAAGCAAGATATCCTTATGATGCATTTATATATATACCAAAATATAAATAAGTATTTAATCTTATAATTACCTGAAACTTAGAGCACCTTAAGAAAATGTGAAGGCTACATCTGAAGTCAATAGGGACAACTGTTTCCTACAGATTGTATCAAAACTGTTTCTTAATGAAAAAAAGGATTCAAACCATAACATTTACATTGATGACACTTCTCAGCATATTGGGTTGGTCAATTTTGCTGCTTTGTCACTCTCTGGTTATCTTTCTTTCTTAAATTTTTCTCTTGTATTAAGCTACTTTTTCTGTAATATGAAATAATTTTGATATTTAACGAAAAAAATGCACTGGAAAAAATGATTAGGCTGATTAACTTATCGAAACAAGTACTCTTTAAGATGTAAAAGCACAACTACTCCATCTTACTTCTTTTTTCCTTATTAATATCTGTATTCATTCAGAAAATAGAGATAAATTTTAATTATTTTAGGAGAGAAAAAAAGAAGAAATAATACAAACAAAACACAAGTAATTGGCAACTAAGTTTATAACAACTTCCAAGGAAATGAGAAAATGTATTGCTTACTGTACAAGGAAAGGTTTTGGAAAGAGTGGTGAGAGTTGCATCCATATTCTCTGGAAAAAAAACATAGTTATATTTACAACATCTCTGTTAATATTTTTGATTGGTTTTTCTAGATTTTTAATTCAACCAGATTTTTTTATTTGATATAATGAGGTAAAATAAGGAAGAAAAATATTAATGAGATAGATTAGATGATAATGTTTGTGTGACCCTTTGTTTTGATTGGCGGTTCTGGTGAATACTCATGAACCTTCAAAAACCACTCAATTTGTTCACTTTAGAAATATCTGAATAGACACAATGTACTCTTGATAAGAAAAGCTTAACTAGAGCATTTAGTAGCATCTCTTATTTAGCATCATATTTGAATTTCTTTCCATTTCTAATACTGAACAGATTCCCAAGGCATGCTGAATCCAAAACAAACAACCTGACAGGAGGCCACTAAAAGCAAAAAGCACTGAAGAACTGCACTGAAAGTTCTTCATCATGTTCTTTGGAGGTAAACTATTGCTCTGGGACCCTGTCCTTACTGTGTTCTTTGTGATCACTTATAGATTGATGGAGAAAAAAAGAGAGTGATAACTTAAAGTCTGCAAGTTAAAAAAAAAAAACAAAAAAACAAAAAAACTTGGGACGTGAAATCTGCTGAAAGAGGCAGCATAGAGCTATAGAGATAAGACTCAGAGGGAAAGAGTGTTGTAACTGCATGAAACAGAAATGACAATAAAAGGAAAGAAAAATTGGAACTTGGACAACAAGACTGGGATTAGCAAATATGATAGAAGCAGCTGAGAAAAGGAGAGGTGCAGGCTGAGGTAGGAGAATGGCACAGACTGCAGGGAGAAGCCCTTAAACAGAGAATGGGCTGGATTGGCAATAAGTCAAAGAACATGGATGAACACATAGGATAAAGATGCAACACAACACTTCAGGAAATGGGCAGAAGAGTGTGTTCACAAAAATATACTGGCTGCAGATTATGGAAAGGAAACTGGTTTTCCTTGATGTTAACAAGTGTTTGTAACACAAATAGACAAAGAACATGGTGTCAGCAGTGAAGGGTTCCTGTAATGGGACACTGACAGACTGGTTGGGCATGAGGGTCTCTGCTTTCCTGGGACACTGACAGACAAATCAGATTCCAAGTGTTGCAGAGATCTCCTCTTTTCATGTGACACTGATCCAAGGACCAGCCAAAAAAAAAAAATAAAAATATCTGCAAGGCACTCTGAGTTGGAGAGGAAGAGAATTACCCACATAGGCATAAACCATATTTTGCCATGTTCCCTCAGGCTAAGTGAATGCAGCCTGACCTTGCCCAGTATGTGGGATTAAGGTCAGATTTAGCTGTATTGGAGTGTTTATTCATAGAAATCTGCACAGACACATAAAAACAGGTAAGTGAAGTTGAATTCACGTTATGCCATATTCATTTGTGAATTTACATTGTCATACTTCAAGAAATGAAATATCAATCAGTACATGTAAGACTCAAGTTACAACAAAGAAATGTATTTTTATATTTCTTAAAATTTCAATATTTTTTTCCTTAAAACCTACCCAACATTTTCAGACATTCCAGATTTTCTCCTAAGGAACATAGAGATTTAAATTTTTCGAAAGTTTTGATGTCAAAACTGTCAGAAATCATTAAGACTTTAAAGACTCAAGAGACAAAAATCAATGCTGAGATTTTAGAGGGAAGGAAAAAGTAATTTAGAACTGTCTTCTGTCTTCTTGAAAAGAGATAAACATAATAGCAAACCAAAGTCTGTGGGCTGCTGACTGCTTTGCCTTTCAAGCTCTCCTTTTTCTTTCCTATTATTGTATTATGGCCTCTAGGTAGAATTAAAGCGATACTTGTGCATTATTTTGGAGGACATTTTTTAGGCCTTACTAAGGTCCACCACTTCCTACCTGTACTTATTTTACTTAGATGCTATGTTGTATAATGCATGAAATATGACACTTTTACTTAATAATTAAGCTTGTAGGAACTTAGATACATTGTTAAAGGTAATTTTGTTGGTTTTCTAGATTAGCTACTTAGGAAGTTCTTGGTGTTCAAAATGAAAAAAAAATTATTACTATCAATTTTGGTGAACTTGTAGAACATAACTTAGCAATTAAAATTAAACCAGAAAGAGAGAATTAGTTACCAACATTTCTGACATGTATGTGGTAATCTATGTAGTGCTCTATGGCAGAATGGCACTTCTTTTGTGCTATAGACAACACAGGATATAGAATCACCTATAAAATCACAGAACCATATAGTGGTTTGATTTAGAATGGATCTTTAAAGATCACCTAGTCCTGCCATGAACAGGGGTAGCCTTTCTTAGAGGGACAAAATCCACCTGCCTTCACATATAGGTGAATTTTTTTTTTCTTGTCATTCACCTGCCCTCACTTATGGATGAAATCTTTTTTTTTTCTCTTCTTGTCCACAACATATTCCATAATTATCTGCCTCAGAACTCCTAGCATTATCTTTTGGGAGTATATGGACCACTGTTTTGCTTTTTGTGCTTTATAAAGATGATTATTTATAAAAGAAATTGTGTCATTTATATGTGTATTATTACTATCATTATTATTAATTATGTACAGTTAAATCTCATAAACAGTATTTCAAACCTAATAGATAGATAGATAAGCCATTTTAGATAACTGGGCTAAATATTCTCTTTGGGAGCACCTAGATTTTGAGCTCAGTTCTTTGCAGGCTGCTAATGACAAACAAGTATGGTTATTATGCTACTTATGCTACTGAGACTGTGCTGTGCTAAGCTATTGCCATCCAAAACCTATGGTCCCAGGCACATTTTCTGTGTCATGAACTTGTTTTCCTGCCGCCCTTTTTTGCTTCCAGACATATTTCCTCTCCTTTTAGACTGGAACACACTTGGTTTCTGTTGTTCTTAAGGCTAAATCACGGAAAAGATCAGTGTGCAAACTCTCTCATGGAGGTACTTTTGCTAGTCATTCATTGATGCTTGAGACCCCTTGAAAGACTTGGTATCTCCAGGCTTTACCATCATATCCACAGACACCCTAACTGCCTATTAAATACAGTAAGACATATATTGCAGACAATGTATATCAAACTGTTGTGTGCACATAAGTCACTTCAGACACAGAGAAAGACAGTTGTCAGACACATTATAAAGTCTAATATAGAAAATGCTTCCCTGTGAAGGGTTTTCCTCATCTTCGTTCTGTATAGAAACACAATTTTTTAAATATACAATTCAATTAGGTTATTTATTTGAAAGAGATCTTTCCCTTCCCATAAAATATGTTTCTCAAACCTTTTCCAGAAATCAACATTCCTTTATAGATCATTTTCCTTTCCTTTGTGTGCTTCTGCCAAAATTCAGATGAGGGAGGTCTTTTCCCTAGTCAAATTTGTGAGTGACAGCCATCACAGTTAAACATAAATTTTACTGTACTGTAATTTCTTTGTCAATTACATGCTTATGTCCAAATAAAATAGGTGTGTTCTAGTTATAAGTTCATATTTCCAAAAATACCTTAGACAGAGAAGAAATATAAGCATTCGAGAAAACTCTGTTGCACAGGTTATAGCATGATTAAAGTACTCCAGATATCAGAGAAAGCAGTAAGATCCCTGTGTCCATCCACTATCAATAAAAAATTGATCTCCACATAATCTGCCCATCTTTAACACATATGATGCTGGAATGAAGATCCCATGAGTACAGAGCCTCTGGCTCTGCCCCTGTCCTCTACCTTTCCCTGAGCACATGAAGTGCAATGTTTTTTCCTTTCATTCCTCTCCTTTTATCTACTCTTCTAAACCTCTTTGTTCCTCTTTTTGGTTTTCATCTGCCCTGAGCTGCTGCCGTGGTACTGAATGCTGATGAAACAATAAGTTATTCCTACTCAGAAGATTGTTTTTCAGCTGTATTTCATAGCACAGCCTAGCTATCCTGCATTTGTACGGGGAATCTCTGCATCCATAAAGGCAACTAAGCTGTTTGCAAGTACTCTGGATGTGTGAGGGATTGCAGGCATGGATCAATACTGCAGCACAGACACTGACTGATAATGTGACACTCTTTCAACTCATCACTGATACTGACCCTCTTCCTGCAATCCTAATGCCCTGTAGTGTCACTGCTGCTCAGTCGCAGCTCTGTCATTGTCACCATGCAGGGACATTCCCAATCCCATCCCTCCTCTGTCAGCTCCTCAGACCAGTCAGTTGACATTTCCAATTCCTTCCTTGACCTGAGTGTGTCAGCTGCCACTTTCAACAAAAATGTACGGTCAATTACATTAGCTCAACTGTTTTTCTGGTATTGTTTTTCAGAACTGGAAGGAAAAAATTAAAAACTCTAGGACTGAAATTACCCTTTGAGGTCACTGAATCCACTTCGCTTAATGGGACTTGTAGACCACAGCAACAGTAGCCATGTGAATGCTTACATTTGTACCATGAAGGCACAGTACAAAACAACTTTTAAGAGTCAGAAAAATAATAAAACACATAATCAGAGAAAACAATATTGTATTTTGTTAAAAGAAGAAAAAATCTCAGGAAATAAAGACTTCAGAGGATGGAATGCAGTTTTTAAACTCATCTCTATTTTTCATCTTAATAAGAGAATATGAAGGCAGATGCGCTGAATTTGAACAGGAAAATATAATATCCTTATGATGTGTATCACCATTAACAGGGACAAAAGTCAAATTTCTTTCACACGCTTCATAAGAATTTAGTTTGAAAGGACACAAAATAACTCATAAAATATTTTTTTAATTGTTGTTTGGCATCTCAGCTACAGGGTGGCAACAGACAGACTATCTAGATTCTGCATTGCTGCATAGTATTTTATCCCCTAAATTACACTTGAAATCTTTCAAAACAAAAGCAACTTTTTATTTTTCTTAGTTCCTTAATAATTTCCTCTGTGGCTGATATAGATAAAAAGCTGTTTTTCCCATAGACAGTGTAGATTGTTTACCCTTTCCATTTTACAATAGTTCATAGTGATCCATCTTCTAGAACAAACACAAACAAGATGCATTCAGCAATTTTTCCCATCACTGCAACACTTGACAGAATATAAATTGAGAAAAAAAAATCAGTTCAGAGAAGGTGAAACTGATGCTGATCAATTGTTGGAAGCAGCTTGACGAAGTGGGAAAACTGAAGCTTTTCCAATTGTGTAGTGAGCCATCAAAATGCTCCTGATATTCTATTCAGGTACTGATTTTCTCTGCAGAACTGAAAGTTTGTTGTCTCTGTAAGAGACACAAACTACTGGGACTACCAGATCTGCTAGTGCTGTTGTAACATCAGATAAGCACATGGAATATACGTATAAAAATGTATATATATATAAGGCTAGTAGCTGAAGATGCTGAAGATAAGGTTCTTTTTCCATTTATTACCATAGTATAGAACTTCTGCTTGTATACCAGATAAGTTTATGGAAAAATGCACAGTATTTAATAAGAAAACAGCATAAATTTACAGAAATACTATTTTCTTTATAAAGAGGATTTTAGTTGTTCAAAAATGCTGTTCATGTAATTCTTATTACAAAAATTTCCAAAGAGTTAAATTTCCTATAAATATTATTTGCCCCTAAAGGCACACGCAGAGTGATTGCAGCAGGGATGTTTTTTCCAGGAAGTGTGTTACAACTGTCTCTTTGGCTTGCATCTGTTCACCTTTAGCTGTGATGTTACTGTCTAGGTATTCAAGGTGCTTGCTGACTGGGAGTAGTGTCTTGTCATATTAGACATCCTGGAAATTAGCATCTGCAGCAAACAAAGACCAAGGACTGAAGAGAGGTTGCTGTTGATAAACATAAGGCAGTTTTGCCACTCTCTTGTTAGGTGTAATTTTAATGATATACCCATCACCCCCTTACTGTGATTATTTCAATGGGCTACTTCTTAGGAGGGTTTTAGCTAAAGAGTTCACAGATCTTTTATTTCAGACAGGAACAGCAGAGATTTGAGATCAGCTCTGGCCCTGAACCCATCTCTAAAAGTACTATAAAAATGGACTAACTGAAAAAGATCTGAAGGGGTGGAGGGTTGTTTCAGTTTACACTAAGATCTGGTCACAAGCAGGTGCACACACTACAGTCCATGGGAGGCTTCTCATCTGGGTAAACAGGCCCTGGAATTCCCTCCCACCTGCCATATCCAACCCACAACTGCTGCTCATACTTGAAGATCCACCAAGGAAGCTTTAGAAAATAAAGAATCAATGGTGCTACTACTGAAAGGATGAAAGGATTTTTGAACCAAAAGACTAGATCCAACAGCACGACATTTTCTGTGAATTTCTGTGGAAACTCTTTAAGAATAACAAAGAAAAAAAATGTTTTGCCATTCTATGACTTTAAAGAAGAGTAACATTTAAAGATGTTATTTCAAATCTAGGTGTTGACATTTGGATTTTAAGTGCTCTACAGGGTTTTTGGGATTTATATGTTTAATACATTTTATAACTATAATAGATTGACTTGGCTGATTGCCAGATGTGCACCCATCAACTCTTAACCCCCTTCTCAACTGGAGTTCCCTGGAAACTGGGTGAAAAGCTCATGGGACAAGATAATGGCAGGGTGATCCCTTACAAATTTGTATAATGGGCAAAACAGGTTTGACATGGGGAAAATTTCATTTATTACCAGCTAAAAAGAGAGTTAGATGGTGAGAAAGGAAGACACAACTGAATTGTCTCCCTTCCCCCCAAGCAACACAGAGGGAATGAGGGCTACAGCCACTCTGTAATAGTTCTGTTCAGCTACTTCCTCCTCAGACTTTTTCCTCTGCTGCAGCATGCACCATCTTCATGGGCTGCAGTCCCTTTCTACTCCAATGTGGGGACCGCCAGGCTGCAACTTCCTTTAGGACTTATCTCCCTGCTCCAGTGTGAGATGCTCGATGGTCTCTAGTGTGGATATCTGCTCCACTGTGGTCTCTGCTTGAGTGCCTGTAGCATCTCCTCCTCCTTCTCTAACCTCAGTGTTAGTGGGATTGTTTGTTCGTTCCCCTTTGTCCTCTTCCCTGCTGTTCAGTGTTTTTTATCATGTTTTACATAAATTTTCCCAGAGACACCACAAACTTCTCTGCCAAGCTCAGCTGTGTCCTGCAGTGAGTCCATTTTGGAGCCATCTGGAAGTGGCTGCCCAGCACAGAGAAGTCCCTGGCTTCTGCTCACAAAGCTCCCACCATTACCAAAACCTAGTGACTTACAATAAACACCAAAAAGTTATTAAATAAATTATGTTTATTGTAAATATACAGAGTCATACACACACTGTTCCCAAACATACTGTGACTTCTACACTTCTCAAGTTGGTTATAATTGATGAGCTTATCATGCAAAAAATTTAAGAATAGAGACAGCTGCAGGGGCTGACCAGTGAATTGTGGTATTTCTGGAAGGCATAATTCTTAGGAAATAATTTTGTATTTTCCCTGTATTTTTAGGTTAATTTAAAAGGAAGCCTGTAAAAATCTACAGTTCATGAAGAATAGAGCAGCCTAGAACAGACATCTTTTAAAAGTCAATAAATTTAATCAGTAAAAAGTCAGAGTTGGTGCAGACCTAATATCAAGATGTTTGTTTCTTTGTTGTTTGTTTGTTCTGTTTTGTTTTGCTGGTATTACATCTAGGTGCAGAGCTGGAACAAACTCCAATAAAAGTACAAAGATGTGAATTGTGTTCTCATTGAAAATATAAAGCAATGATTGCAGCACTGTACTGACACAGTACAAAACAAACACTAACACTTAGCATGGCTACTAGCCAGTGGGACAGTGGGGAGTGAAAGATGATAGGAAATTATTGAGGACCTGATAGGAACAGACAGACTCCTAGGATATATTTTATTTTTCGTATTAGAAAAATAGAACAATAGAAATTCTATTCCATATTTACATTAGAAGATAGGAATGCACAGAAAAAGCTAGAAATAATGCTTGACTGAGAATTCATATGAGCATGCCAGTGGGAGAGAACAAAGTGCTGTCTCTGTGGTCTGAGGAATAGATGAAGGTTGCCAGCACAAACGGGGCTGAAAACCCTCCTGTGGTATCCTCACAGCCTACCTCTTTCACCCTGGTCCTTTTCCTTTGCAGGTGAATTCATGCCTATGAGTGCCAGCACCAGCACAAGGATGGACAGAGAGCTGCATCTGGGAGGACAGGATCAATAATAAGTCTTGAGAGGAGGGGCTGAGGGAATGCTGGTGTTCAGTCTGGAGAAGAGGAGGCTGAGTGAAGGCTGCATTGCTCTCTACAACTACCTGAATGAAGGTTCTGGAGATGGGGGGGATTGGTCTCTTTTTCCTAGTAACTATCAACAGGACCAGAGGAAACAGCCTCAAGTATTTCCAGTATTTAGATTGGATATTAGGAAAAAAATTCTTCACCTAAAGGCTTATAGAGTATTGGAACAGGCTTCCCAGGGAAGTAGATGAATCACCATCGCAGGAGGTATTTGAAAGACATGTAGAAGAAGTGCTTAGGGACATAGAGTGGTGTTGAACTTTGTTAAGGGCTAACAGTTTGACTTAAGGATCTTGGAGGTCTTTTCCAGCCTAAATGATTCTATAATTCTATGACCTGAATAAACTTTTTGCTGTGGATAATTAAAC
>VYXF01002200.1:416184-426319 GCA_013397295.1 Polioptila caerulea
AAAAAGAAAAATAATTGAAATGGAAAAAAAGAAAAGTCTCATTTCATGCAGTAGTTTCAGAACATCCATACATTTATACATTAAGAACAACCAATTTACAATTTAATAATTCTAGAAGAGCTAATATTGAACATAATGGATTGTTATGGGAAATGCTGTGGTTTTCTTAATTGTTTATCCCTGCACTGTATGTACACACATGTTGATAAAAAATCCCAGATCAAAGATATATCTTGACTGTTATATCTCTCTTGTTCTGAAAAAGTCCTGTCATTAACCAATTTTAAAAGGAATATTAAAAAGCAACTCCAAATTTTAGTGCTATATCCCCTGCTACAAAATTGCTTCAAATTTTTCCTATAAATAATAAGAAATTAAAATATTTGGATTTATACATTTCCATACAATCACAAGTTTAGTATCTTTCACTATGCTTATTTACATGAGCAATACTGTAGTGCTTAGGTTCCTGTATAAACACAAGCTAATGCTCAGTGCTGGCAGCACCAAATATTACCAATGCCTCCAGCAAACAGGTTCACTCAGCTGACTAAACCAGGAATACCCTCTTTCCAGGCCACAATTTTGAAAGGAACAGAAAGGGTAGAATTAAATGAATGAAGAAAAACAATTATATTAGATAAAGAAAGGTAATGCCCCCCTTTCTTTCTACTTGCTTTCCTCATGGATTATAGAAGTAGGAATAGGGATGTGCTCTCTTCCCTTTTTCCTTCTCTATTTCTGTGTTACCTCTTTGGTATATCACATCAATTTTACTCGTGTCATGAGTGGATATGGGGAATAAGGCGGCCAGGTTTGTCTTGGAGGGGACATGGTCTGTTAAGGGAAGAGAAGAGGCAATGACGATATTGTGATTTACTCTGTTAACAAAAGAGAACCTCTGACTCTCAGATGACCTTGGAAGCCAAAAGTTCTCCAGTTCTGTTGGAAAAGAGCCAAATAACAAAGGTGAAATGGCCAAACTGCTAATGGGCATGGTGGTATTAAATCAAAAATTGTACTTGATCTTGGAGGTCTTTTTCAACTCTTATAATTCTATGTCTTGTCCATCTGCCTGAAGTAAAAAGTGAGGAGTAAATTGCAAAACTGCAATAGATCAAACTTCAGCAAGATTTGTCACAGTTGCTGATTCTGTCAGGGATCCATTCAATTGTCTAAAGGAAGATTTCCACACTGTTTGAGCGCCTGTAAATATCTGAAACCGTTGCATGGAACTCAAATATGGGAAATTCAGACATTTTCAGAGATTAAACAGGACACCTGGGTCATCTCCAAGTAGGATAAATGTTTCCAGTCTGGCAAGTGAATCAAGTCCCTAATGCTTAATTCTAAGTCTTGCAAATCAAGAAGTTCAATGGTCTTTGATATGCACATCCTCCCACAGATTCTGAGTCTACAAATTAAAATATAAATACAATTTCTTTTTTATTATATTAACTTTTATATGAAAAACATCACCAGGTTTGTGTTGAAAATATACTCTCTTCTGTCTTCCATTCCATGTGCATCAGCATTGTGACTTATATGCTTGATATCTTGGGGGAAAAAAATGTTTTTTCCTTAGGAGAACACACTTGATTTTAAAAATCTAACTTCAAGCAACAAAGTTGTAATATAAAAAATAATCTCAGTGAAATTTTCTATGTCCCATTCCCAAGATACAAACTAGATGATTCCAATAAGGAAATGATCTGAGAAAGGTAGAAACAGGTTTGATCTTAAAAGCTGTGTGGAAGAAACCAAGCTTGTTGCAAGTGACACAGGTAAAATAGTAAAATTGTTCAAACTGAACATTTTGTTAGTCCCAAAACAAGCTTGTGGACAAAAAGAAGCACAGCAAGTAGCTGGAGAGGGTAGGATCTTCCCAGGATTCTTGTTAGGAAATGTTCAAAGTTCATGATTCCACCTCAGTTTTGGGTTTTTTGTTGGTGCCCCATGCCTTGCTTCCTTCTTACTGACTCCCAGCCCAGCTTCTGTTGCCACCTTGCCCAGCTCCAGGGGACGTCATGGGTGACTGCCTGTCCTATGGTGACTGCCAAGTTTATCTGACCTTGTTTATCTGTGACCATCACAGAGGTTCAGCTCAGGCCAGACAATGGTCCCATGGCCACCAGTTTGCTGTCAGAGCAAGCTGGCAGCAGCTCCAGCCCAGGGAAACTCTGCCACAGGCTAAGCACGGCCCTGGCAGCCCAAGTTCATACCTGCTGCCATTTCCCAGTGTCAGAACTCCATTGGCTGACCAACCAACAAGTTATGGTGTTTGGTTACAAATTTGGCCTTGAATTTTCCTTAAATACAGAGCTCTCTGGGCACAGTTTAATGACGAGTCTCTGAAGACACATCAACAATAACAAATGTTGGTGCCGCCTGCATGCATTTGCACTCTTTTGACAGAAACTTCATCTTGTAGAAGTCTGAACTGATTGCTGAACTCTTCTGTAATGCTCTGCTGCCTCTCTTTTCCTGCCTGCATTGAGTGTTCTTTCTGATCTAGAAAGATTATTTCAGCCTAACTTGTTATGCATTCTCTTTTTCAAACCAATGGTTTAGTAAGTGATTTCAGCATCAAAACCAGACTGCTGCAGATCAATGAAATGCACAAAGTTTATTCTTGGCCCATTCACACACAACATGTGAATTGGTCTGTAGGATACAGATGGACATAAATGTTGACCTGCTACTAATAACACACAAGAATGCTGTGACCTGAGCTATCATGTTTAGATGAGAGCTCCTTCCCCTCCATTAGACATTTTGAAAGCTTGAGATCATTTAGAATTTTACTGAGCAAAAGGCAAGGAAAGATTTGAAAAAACACATTGTAGAGCAGCTTGTTATTCAAGGTGATGTAAATAGATGTTGTAAAAAATAATATGCATTCCTGTTGAATTTAAAAAATTGCACCCTTATATATATTCATCTTCCAAAATGGAGGAAAATAGATTAAGGAAACTAATGTTTTTCAAGGTAGATACTAAGTCAAGTTTCATTTTTAAAAATAATTTGTGAATTCTGTCAAGATATATAGAGCAATAAATGAAACTGCCTTGTGCTCTTGCTAATCTGGAATGATGCAAAACCTTGAGAAAAGAGTACAGTATAATAATTTATAAGGAGAAAGGGGGAGGAATTTTACTGAAAAAATGAGGAGCTATTATATAATTTATTGATCGATTATAAATAATTGATGGCAAATATTAACCTCTGACATGACCTTAGTTTATGAAAAAGTCTGCTGGTCTCCCCTTCTGATACTACAACTGGTCACATAACAAAATAAGAAGCATATTGAAGAAGACAAAAAAAGACATGTAGGTAGAAATCTAGCACAGGCTGATTCTTGTACAATGCAGATATTAAACTCAGAGTGAGGATCTCTTTTCCTTGACAATTTCCTACATAATTTTTCTAACTCTGCAGAATATAAAGACAGCTCTGTATACATCAGTAGGTGAAGATGCAGACAGTGTCTACCCTTACTCTCCAAGTAGGCAAAAACCCTGACAATGGAACTTTGAGGCCGGTAACTTCCAGCACCAATAGGAATGTTTCTGCCCAACTTTTTTACCAGCAGTCCTGGTTTTCCTGGAGAGATTCCAGCTGACTAGAGTTTGCAAATATAAGGTTGTGGGAATAGTGCCAAACACCTGGCATCTTAATCAAGGCTAGAACAAGAGACTATTGACCCTAGAGGCCCTGCTAATCTGTGCATGTGATTGAAGGTGCTGTGAGAAAACTATTTTGGTGGAAAATCCACCATAAATGTGTGTGACTTACTGTGGTTAAAAACAATCACAGGCATGGAATGTTTGAGACAACGCTTTGTGCGTTACAAAATCTCTAGGGACCAATCAGAAGGCAGTAGTTTATCTCTAATGAAATTAAAATAGATAGGAGCTCACATGGGAAAAAGGGAGAGAAAAAACAACACCTGGATAGCACAAAATTATACCACTGCATCACTGTGTCTTTTTTCCCATCGCTGACACATTTACTTTTTACATTTAGAATTTTCTTTACATTTGATCTCATCCCAAACATAAGCTCCATCTACAGAAGGGTTCTAAGGAGAATCCATAGAATTACAAGCTTGTCAGTTTGACCTTGCTGTTGGAGAAAGTCATGGAGCTGGTCATCTTGAGTGCCATGACATGGCACATGCAGGAAACCAGGGTATCAGGCCAAGCCAGAGTGCATTTATGAAACACGGGTCCTGCTTGTCCCACCTGAAATTAAATAAAAAAGAAACATCTCCTCATAAAAAGGGTTGTAAAATATTGTAACAGGGTACCCATGAAAATGGTGGAGTCAGTATCCCCAGAAGTGTTCAAAAAATGTCTGTATATGGCACATGAGGACATGGCTTAGTGGTGCTAGGTTGATGTTGGACTTTATGATCTTAGAGGTCTTTTCCAAACTTAAAGATTCTATAATTATGTGATTCTATGACCAATATGCAAAATTACTCTGAATTCCCATTGATAAATTTAATTAGGTCACCATTATGAATGCTTTACAAGGATCTTTAATCAAGCCAATTCCAAGGAAAATTATCCTCAATACTTCGGAAAAAGAAGAACAAAGAAGACAAATAACAAGCCAGACTCAGAAAATAATTTGTAACAAATATTTAAAGAAGCCAATATTGTTACAAGGTAAAATAGTGACTCAGTATATATCAATGAGTTAAATTCTACAGGCTTTTGCACATTATTGTATTCCATGTGCTGTGGTATTTCAAAAATATGTAACTATTTGACTTTCAGATATTGTATTTGGCATCATTAAAATCAGCTGCAAGATTTTTACAAGCTCTTCTTCAATAAAATCAAATGAAAATAAATTCAACACAAGTACATAGAATACAGGACAGACCTCCAGACTGGGAAATCTCTTTTGAAAAAAATGCCATTCGAATAGGTTATCAAGCCTCATCTATCAAGGCAATAAAGATTGGACTGACCATAAAGAAATGCAAAAGTGTCTCACATCAAACAATTAAACAGTATACAAAACTTAGTGGGGATAGAGTTCAACTGACGTACACGGAGGAAAAAAGACAAACTAAGACAGCAAGTCTTGGATCCAAGCTTGTCATTATTACTGAGTGAACTACTGGAGTTAAGATAGCTAGCTTTGCAAACACCGCTTTATTATACAACTGTAGTTTTTAAAAAGTTGTAAATTTTGCATTCTTTTGCTAATATTGGAGAAAATATCATTTTTTCTATGTTAATCCTGTCTGTAATCACATGTCATAAGTGACATGTTGTAATGGAAAAGTTGCCAGTCAAAGGCAGCAAGTGTGTATTGACTTCTGTATTAGACATCAGAAAGTAAACCTCAGTAAAAAAAAAGATAAATGAGAAGGACTATACAAGAGATCTACCAAAAACATAAATCCTGGGGAGATTGAATGGGTAATGATTATTGTTTCTCTTTTCCAGTATTGGCAGTGGATAAAAGAATCATGAAAAATAATCGAAAGGTGCACTCACAAAAAGTCAGAGGTGAGATGTCAGGTGACTGAGCTGGAGACCTCAGTGCTAATAGAACTGGCCTTGAAGGAGGAAAAGCTGAGCAGTTTTTTGAGGGTTACTAAATACATAGAAATCGAGTCTCAGACAAAAAAGCCTCAACTGAAACACATCAAAAACAGGGGGAGTTTTCAAGGGAATTTTCATATATTCTTACTCTATTCTTGAATCCTTGTCTAGATATTCACTTTTGGCCATTATCAAATGCAAATTCTCTGCTAGATGGACCTTTACGCAGTCAGACTATACTTACATCTTGTGTATTTTTGATGAACAAATGTGATTGCTCAGTGTGGTCCTGCAGTGAAATGATTTTATGCAATTCTTGGCTATCTAAACATTGGAGGATTGCAATGAGATAAGAACAGCAGGGATTTTGCCCTTGAACACTGTTGAGCTGTTGCAGAAGTACTGTATACGCTTTTGGTCAGATCTTCAAGAAACAGATAGCAAAACTGAAAAGTCATAAAAGAATGTATGAGAACCTTTATAGTAATGGATTAAAGAAACTCAAGTGATCAAGGAACAAGATAAAGAAGTCTTTTGATCACTATCAGCATGCATACATACATACCAATGGAAAACAGTTTTTCTGAGTACTTGAGCTGGTTTTGTCTGGGATAGAGTTAAATTTCCTCATGTTTAGATTATTGGGCTAGGTTCTGGATTGTGCTGGAGACAAAGCTGGTAATTCAGAAATGTTTTCATTATTGGTGAGCAGTGCAGAGTCAAGACCTTTTCTGCTTCTCACTTCATCCTACAGCGAGCAGGCTGGGGTTGTATGCGATGTTTGGAGAGGACCCCAGCTGACCAAAGGGGTATTCCGTAACACATGGTGTCATGGTCAGCATACAGATTTGGAGGTTTGGAGGCTGCCTAGGCATTGATCAGTTGGTGGTGAGCAATTATTTTCATTTCCATCACTTGTCTTAGAATCACAGAATCATAGAATCATTTAGGCTGGAAAACAGCCCCAAGATCATTGAGTCCAACCTTTGACCAATCACCACCTTGCCAACCATGCCATTTCTTGAATCACCTCACAGATTGTGATTCTGCCACCTCCCTGGGCAGTTCATTCCAACATTTGACAATGAAGAAATTCTTTCTGACGTCCAACCTAAACCTCCCCTGGTGCACCTTGAGGCCATTTTCTCTTCTTCTTGGGTTACATTTTTCTCTCTTTGCTATTTTCCTCTTCATGACAATATTATTATTATAGTTGTTGTTGTTATTATGATACTTTAATTATTAAAAATTCCTTGTCTTAACCCACGGGATTTATCACTTTTGCGCTCTCAATTCTCTTCCCCCATTCCTGTGAGTGTGGGTTGAGCAAGAGGCTGTGTGGTGCTTAGTTGCCAGCCAGAGTTAAACCAAGACTGTACTAACCAGTGGGTTATCCTCCTCAACTGAAGCACAGCACAAAGCACTAGCCAGCTGCCTTGCTAGCTACTCTTTTGAGCCATTAAATATGATCTGTACAGAGACTGTGCAATTACTGTGTATCAAAGTTATTAGTAAATTTGACTTTTTTATAATTTAAATAATACATATTGTTGAGAAAATAATTTATTTCCAGTAAAATGGATATGGCTAGTCATCAAAAAACTTTATTTGTGAAATTTAAATTAAATATGTTCATGTTCATGTGTTATAAATGTACAGGAAAAGACAAACTTTGAAAACATGAGAAACAGAGGAGCAAAACCTCAGAATTCTGGTACAGACTTTAACCATATATTTATAATTTCGAAGAATTACTTATGATTTAAAAAATAAACTTACAACTGAATTATATTGATATGTTTAAGTTCTTTCACTGTCTGTAAATATTGTATGTAGATTGCTATAAAAAAAATTGAGGGTATGTAACCCTCTGCAGGTTAATTAACAGTTATGCGTTAATATCTTGTGATTGGGAGAAATGTAATTTAAAAGAAAAAAAATAGCATTCACTGGAAAAGATGATGCATAGCATTATTCATAGGAAATAATATCATTATTCACTTCTTCTTACTAAAGAGAAATTATTGTATTTTTTCATTCCAGGAGTAAAAACACTGTATTTTACAGTCTAATGTAATTCAATCTTATCTATGCATTGAAACTGCCTATTTATAGATAGAAGAATTAGTAGAGAAATATATCTTTAGAAAGGAACACATGTGTTAAAAGATATATCATAAAGTATGCTGAGCCTTACAACAGGACATCAAGGAAATAAATGGTTAGAATAAACCTTTATCTTTTGTTCCAAAGCATGACTTAACTTTCTTTTCTCACAAATGGTGTTCTTGACGAGAATAATAAATCTCTTTAGATGGGAGACAAGGTCCACGGTTAAAACTATGCAATTCAAAATGGAGCTACCATGTAAATTAGTTGCCTGACAGAACAAGCAAAGATAAGGTATTTATTGTTAAAAACCTGGAAACATGAGTGGGATGCAAGAGACAATCAGGGCGTAATGGTGTAAGAACTTGTGGGTAGAGATAAAGAGTTTAACCAGTATAACAAAAGCTGTGTACATAAGCAAAGGAATTAATTTACCCCTTCCCATGGGCAAACAGGGGTCCACACACCCCCAGGAAAGAAGGATTACTTGTGAATCACAGAATCAAAAAGTCCAACCTATGACTCAACAGCACCCTGTCCACTAGACAATGTCACTTGGTGCCAAGTCCAGTCTTCCCGTAAACACCTGCAGGTACAGTGACTCCACCACCTCCCCAGGCAGTCCATTTCAATACCTAATTACCCTTTCTGTGAAAAATTCTTCCTAATGTCCAACTTAAACCTCCCCTGGCACAGCTTAAGGTTGTGCCCTCCTGTCCTATTGCTTGTTTCCCAGGAGAAGAGGCTGAACTCCACCTGGCTACACCCTCCTTTCAGGTAGATGTATAAAGCAATAAGGTTACTCCTGAGCCTCCTCTTCTCCAGGAAGAGAAATGTCATAGCTGCAAATGACAGCTCCTCCCCCTTCCTTCTTCTATCCCCAGTTTTTTGTTTTATATTTTGAATGTTACAGCAGATGGTCTGGGATATCCCTAGGATCATTTGATGTCATCTGTCCTGGCTGTTTCTCCTCCAAACGTATAATTCAGAAAGATATGAAGCATAGTGTTCATTATTTTTGAAATTCTTCTTATCATCTGTCCCTTTCAGAAGATTTTGATGCTCTGTTAGGTATCTAGAGACCAGATGCCCATAGAATAAATTTGGGGTGTGGGCAGACAACTTGTAAAGATGTTGTCTTTGCAATATCAGTAGAGGCCGTATATGCTTATAATAATAGTAAAACTTGATTAAGCTTCCCTGGAAGAATATGTGAATCTTTTCTCCCACAAGAATTGAGCTACATCTTCAGCGATCATAGATCTTATTCATAAGGGCAAATTTTTTTGGAGAGAAAAGTGTAGATTAATCATGAGTGAGAATTTTGGGACAGACTTCAATAAAAAGAGGTAGCAATATTCTAGACTACACCATAATCTAAATGCAGCAATTTGGAAAAACAGTGTCATGACAATGTTATCATGGGCAAACATTAAATTAATCTAGTTGAAATTTTATGCAGGAAGAATAACTAGTAAAGGATGAAGAATCTTGTCTTGTATACGAGTATCAATACAAAAAAACCCCCCCTTTTTTCAGAAAGGTGATAGTCAAAGTATCATGGAATAACTGTTATCTAATAAGTATTCATGTCCAGATTTTTACAGGAGTAATAAAGAAAAATAACTTAGCTTGTGTATGGCAGGATTTTTTAAATTCTTTTTTATCTTATGGTTTGTTGTTTGTTTTAATTTTGTAGCTCTTTGTGTCTGTGCTTACTGAAATTCAGCTACTGTCAGGGGAAGCACTCAAACACAAAAGTTTTCTTGTGAGACTTGAGCTTGGTGCTGGTAATAGATGGAAACAGATAGGTATTTTGAGTAACTGGGAAAACAACACACTAACACAAATCCAAACTATTTTATGTCTCCAATGACCACGTGTTCAGTTGTGGACAAACAGTTCTTAATATAAATTCACCAGACAAAACTTAGATTCCTAATGAACAATTATTTCAATATTTGCTTTAAATTCATTATTAGATATGAGTGTACATGTAATCACTGTGGGGAAAAAAAAAAGGAAGTTTATTTTAAGTATAACTAGAAGAAGGTTTGGGGCAGTACTGCTGTGTGAGCAAAGGGCAGGGGCTGCAGGTAGACAGATGTGGCTGGTCCCATCTGCCAACAGAGGGGAGCCATGACAAACACAGCCAAGCCCTTCAGCCAAGCTGGGGGTGATTCTGTGGCAAGATATTTTTTAAAATGCAATATGCCAGAAACCAGGGAAGACTAGGGGAGGAAAACAACAAACACAAGAAATGATCCTCTGCACACCAAGGTCATACATGAAGGAGGGATGGAGGTGGTGCAGGCACAAGTGCAGTGGGTCACCTGCAGTCCATGGTGAGGACCACACTGGGGCAGCTGCAGCCCAGATCAGTTCCTGTGGAGGTCATTACACCAGAGCAGGTGGATATCTCCTGAAAAAAAAAAAAAAAAAAAAAAAAAAACAAAAAA
>VYXF01002200.1:426337-482637 GCA_013397295.1 Polioptila caerulea
CCCCAAAAAAAAAAAAAAAAAAAAAAAAAAAACCAAAAAAAAAAAAACAGACAAACTCCCATGAAGAATTTATGCTGGAGCAGATATTACCAAAGGACCACACCTGGTGAAGGACCCATGTTGCGGCATGTTGCTCCTGAAGAAGGAGTCCCATACAGGATAACAATAGGATAACAGCCCCAACAGGATAACAGCCTGAGGAAGAAGAGATGAATTGCTATGAACTGAATGCAGTGTCCATTCTCCATCCACCCTGCACCCCTTGGGGAGGATGAGATGGCAGAGAGTAAGAAATGAAAGGGTGAAGATAAGCCAGGGGAAAAAATGTCAAGGGGAAGGTGACTTCATCTTCCAAATCTAATTGTCAGTAAATTAAATAAATTTCCATGAGGTCTATACTGTTTTTGGTTAATGGTAGAATTTATTGATCTCCATATCTTTATTTCAATTACTAACTTTTTCATTTTATTTTCTCCTCTTGTTCTACTGCAAAAAGGGAGTAAGGGAGTCACTAGTGGATATCTGGCAGCCAGTGAAGGCCAACCTAGCACATAAAAAAACATGGTAGGGTAAGTGACCCCTAAAAGATTTGGAAAAAAATGCAGCAAAAACTTACATTATTTTTTAAACCATTTCTTTATACGCTTCATTGTGTGTGTAGTCCTTGCAGGTTCTTTTTCACCCTCACAAGATCTTTTCTGACCTGATGCTTCTTAGTTTAGCCATTGCTCTATTAAATATTCCATATATTTTTAATCTTCAATACAGCATGCTCAATTAATTAATCCTTAAATAGCCACCTACAGGGTATCAGCAATGGGTAGAAAAGAAGCTTGGGTGACCTATAGTAGCTAATTCTCTACTATAGGACGACATCTGAGGGCAGAATGGTGACCTGTGCCCTGGGAATTGTTTTACTTCCCAGATAAACTGTGTTTTTCCTCCAATTAAAATGTATAGCAAATATCTTGTTTGTTCAGACATGAGTTCAAAATACATGTAAAATAGTTTTTCTTGTCCTTTATATCATCCTGCGTATTTGAACATAAAGTAATGGCACAAGAGAATAAATTACTTATCTGTTTTTCGAAGGAATCTACCATTCCTATCACAGTGAGTGTGCTATTCTCTACAGAATTGCTAAATGAATTAAAAAGACAACAGGAAGCTTTTTGCCAACATCTTTATTAAAGGCAAGAGAATTCATATAGCTTAATCCAATTACTCAAAGTACTCAAACATTGTGCAATGAGCAAGCGAATGTACCAAGGGATACAATTCTAGTTTCATTATTTCATTGTTTCTTCCTTTAGTTAGTTTCTGAGTAAATTTAAAGGTTATAAAAAGGATTCTTAATACCAACACTAGATACAGAGGTTCAAGACATAGCTATCTCAAATAGCACTAGCCAACTTAATAATAAATAAAACTCCTAATTCCTTTAAAATAGCACTTCATACACTGGTTAACCCAAAGTGGCTAACATCTATCAGATTTTATATGAAAGGCTATACATTCCTTTTTCTCTGAAAATTGATTAATTTTAATTATTATTGATATTATTTTTTTTAATTGATATTAGTAAGAGAGAGAAACATGTGTTCATGAAGAAAGTACTTCAAAGATCCTGTTAATTTCACATTTTATACAAAAGACATCTTTCAGTTTCCCTAAGTGTAAGAGGCCAGACTTTGTGCCTTTAAAATCTATAAAGTAATTTTAATAAGAGAATACCATATTCTTTACTACAATAATAAAACAAAATGCAATTTACCAAGAAAAAATTCAATTAGAATGTGGTGGGTTGACCTTGGCTGGCTCCCAAGTGCCCACCAAACCGCTCTATCACACTCCTCCTCAGCAGGACAGGTGGAGAAAATACAGCAAAAAGATTGTGGGTTCAGATGAGGACAGGGAGAGCTCACTCAGCAATTACATTTACAGGAAAACAGACTCAGCTTAGAGAAAATATTTAATTTTTTGCCTATTGAAAAGAAAAGTACAGTAAGAAGTAAGAATAAATCTAAAATCACATTCCTGCCAGCCCTCCCTTCTTCCCAGGCTCAACTTCACCCCTAATTTCTGTCTCTCAAGGGCAACAAGGGGATGGACGAGGGGCTTGTGGCCAATTTGTGATGCATTGTGTCTGTTGTTCATGCTTTTTCTCCTCCAGGGTCCCATTTGCAGGAGACAGACAAACTTCTCCAGTGTAGGTCTGTCCTATGGGCTGCAGTTCATGGATTCCTACAGAGTCCCCTCCACAGGGTGCAGTCCCTCAGGAGCAGGCTGCTCCATCATGTGTCTCCTTTTGGGTCACAAATCCTGCCAGGAAACTTGCTCCAGCATGGGCTCTCCAGAAACTGCAGCTGTCTCCAGGGCACATCTGCCTGCTTCAGTGTGAGACTCTCCATGGGCTGCAGTGACAGCCTGTGTCAGCACAGGCCTCCTCATGGACTGCAGAGGAATACCAGCTCTGACTCATGCATCACCACATCCCCTCCTACTTCACTACCCCTGTGTCTGCACAATAGTTTCTCTCACATATTTTCTTTCCCATAGCAGTTGCACAGTATTTTGTCCCTTTCCTTAATACTTCTTTATGGAGGCACTGCTGCTGCCAATGATTAATTCAGCTTTGACCAGTGGCAGGTCCTTCTTGGAGATGGTAGGCACTGGGTCTGTCAGACATGGGGGGCATCTTCTGACAAAAGTTCTGTCAGTTCTGTAGTGCTCCTGCTACCAAAATCTCATAGTGTATATCAAATACATAGATTCAATACAAATAGATAAAAAATAGATCAAACTTCTGTCAAAGCTCTGATCAGGAGAAAAAATGTCAGACTTACTCTTTCGTAACTCTGCAGCCCAAGATGCCTTTACACTCATTAATTTCTGGTAATATAGTAATTAATCTCCCCAGTAACTAGCCAATTTAGAACACAAAAAGAACTATTTACCTCTATGATAATTACACATGGAGATCCTACAATGAAATACAATGGAGGAGTAAATTATTAGCTGAAAGAATCGCAGGGTTTGAGAATAGAAATAATCTCTAATTACAAAATATATCAATAATTTCTTAACATTCAAATTCATATTCAAATTCAGTAAAATTCCACTGAAATTCAGTTTGCTTTGGGGAATTGGAATAATAGGAGAAATATGCAAATATAAATACATATATGTGTGTATGTGTGTATGTGGTTTCTTGGATTGTTCTTGACTTTAAACATTTTATGTCTCAGTAAAAGACAAAAATGAAACCCAGTCCAGTATCTTGGCTAAAATCAAACAAGATCTTTTCCTTCAAAGTCTTATTCTGACTTTTATATTTCTAACCACCAAATAGACCATCATACCTAGTGGGTGGTGGACCTTGACTGAGAGATCTAATTCTAAAGGGAAAAGGCAAGTCGTTTCAACTATTGCCTAGTAGAAATGGAGTTACAGCTCCAATCTTCTGCCTTTTACTTACTCCCTGTCTGCTAGTTCATGATGCAAAAAGGTATTTCACTGCAGTATTAGTGTATATGAAATATAGGAATACCAAAGGTATAAGACTTGGCTGGACACAATCTCCTCCAAAAACTTGAAGTAACAGACATATTAATTTAAGACTATTGAGTGGTCTGTATTTATGTCTTATGTACAATTTTGCTTCACAGATGAGTAAAGTTCTGTCTGAAAAATCTGCAGAGGTAACCTAAAATCTGAATCATTCAGTGATAAACAAAGTAGTCACACAATTTTTTCCTTCTGTGTTCAGTAATTAGCTGTAACTTCACAGCTGTTTTAGAACATTGGATATGAATACACTAAAGGAAACAGTTTTGTACTTTCAGGTTTGCTGTTTCATCTCTTTTGCAACAATATTGTTCTTGTACACAGCATTTTTCTCTTTAAATGACAATTTGTTTCTAAAAATTCTAAAGCTACCATTTTGCATTTTGCAAACTTGACCTTTATTATTGCCATTTAGAGCACAAAATTAGGTTTTATTAGTATTTTTTCTGGCAAGGACTTTCAAAGAGCAGTTGAAAGAAACTGATTTAGTAGCTATGTACAAGTGTACAACACAAGACAAAACACTTCTCTTTAAAGTAAACAATAGGACCTTAGCAACACTGATCTGGTGCAGCTCTCATCCATGGACCTGTCACATTCCTATAATTTTTTTTTTTAGTCCATCCCTATTTTAACAAAAAATTGAATTAATTCTGCAATTTATATGTCCAGAATAAAGGTAACTTTCAATTGTGACACTGAATTCTTTAAACTATAAATAATTAAGGAAAAAAAATAGTTGTCTAGAAGAATAGATTCAAAAGACATCTAACACAACAGCATGCCTAATATCTGCTGCTGAAAAACAATAAATTACTAGCAAGTAATAATGGAGTAAAAGATGTTGTTGGGTTCTTTTAGATGTTTACTGAAGACATAATTTTCAATCTTATTTACTGAAAAATTTCAGGTAAAAAAATTGAAAATTAAAAGCTAGAAACAACATGAAAACAGTGGTCATGGAGTATTAGGAATACAAAATTATGTCTCACATTTTCAGAATGAAATTATCCTACACTGTCCCATAAAACATGATCAGTGATAAAGATCTAGGAGAAACTAGTGATAAAAAATTAGTTTGAAGTGGAATGATGAAACTCAAAAAATTTGCTTTGATAACATACCAAATGTTCTAGAGTTTCTGCCTGTTAATAATAGTAAATATTGATCACTATCAGAAAGGAAGGCTTTTTGGAGGGCACACCTTATTTGAAGCTCCTAAATATTTACAAATGCAGGATCACATGAGGGTAACGTCTTCGGTTTTGTTTCCTTTAAAATACAGTACCAAAAGCTCCAGGGAAACACGGAAAAGCTGAATTTACATGGTTTGATGTTGCATGACTGTTTACTACATACTTACCATACCAAACAGGCTGTTCCTCTTGCTCAGAGAGTGCTGTTGCAGTGTTTCCCCTTATTTGCACCTTGTCTCATTCAGTAGTCTCTGTGATGTCTGTAAACCATTTCTGTGGCATGTGAGAAGTAAGTTAAGCAGACAGTTTCTGATGTAACATACATATGTTTCACATCTAAGGAGAGAGCAAGGACAAGCTCTTTTCCACCACCTTTCTGTTTCCCGTGCTTCTGGTATCTTGTACTGACTTTTGGGGCACACAAATCCTTGCAGATGGCAAAGGGGTAACACTTCACTAACCAAAATGCCTGCCTTAATAGACTTTCTTCAGCCATGTTTTCTTTACTTTTTCTAGAATGTTCTTCATAAATGTATGCACATACCTACATATATATGCATATTCATCTCACATTCTTGAAGCAGTTGCAGTTCAGGTAATCTTCCTGTGCCTTAACATTAGGAATACTAATTTCTTCTTGAAAAAAGAAAGTGGCTCTGTTAGTGCTAAGGCTGCATTAGTTTTATCTATCTGTAAATGTATTATGGGCTCTCAGGATAAATACCAGCCTTAGTGACCACATAAACCACTTTTAACAAAAGTTTCATTAAGAGAAGGAAGTAAAAATTATAATAATTTTAAAATATTTTATAAATGAAAGGTAGTACTTTATTATTTTTCTTAAATGTTCATCATACACTGAAGGAAAATAAATAAATACAAAAATGATACATCATTATCTTGTAAATTTTTCTATGCCAAGGAATGAGAAAGGCATGTCTTGCTTCCTGACTTGTGTACAACAGAGGTCTTGGCTACATTTCAAGTGAAGATGCAGCCTGGTCTAGTGGAAGGTTCCCTGACTATGACAGGGCAGTTGGAACTGGATGATCTTTAAAGTCCCTTCCAACCCAAACCATTCTAAGATTCTGTGAAGATGTATAAATACTTTCAACTAATTCAAAGTGAAATGCTACAGCTTTTAGGGCAGGTCATAATTGAAATGTGCAGACTTGTATTCAGTTGTTTTCCCTAAATGTTTTCCAATTTACTAATAAAGATTCCCCCTTTTGCATTTTCTCCTGCTGTTTTTCTCTTAAAGCAGTCTCCTGTACACCACTTGTTTAATTTGCCACCAAGAAAACTTCTAGTTCTAAAACGATTTCCATACCTTCTCAGGTTTTCAGCAGTTTCTCTGTTGAAAGTCATATGTTTGAGAAGACAAATTTGGCACCAGTAACAAAAGCTGCAAAGGAGTGAATTATTTATAATTTTTGAAGAATATCTTTCTCTCTGCAAATATTCTAGGGTTTTGAGGAGAAATTTTTGTGTCAGAAATCACTGAAGAAGATAAGATGAAAGGCAGTTTTAGCTGCTATAGACACAGTCTTTAAAGCCGACAGAAAAACTAACTTTTCAATTTTCTTTCTTTTTTTTTTTGGACTGTATGAAGTTATATTTTTCTGTGCATGACTTATAAAAGACAATAAATACGTGTTGGGGGTTGGGTTTCTTTCTTATAGATTTTTTACCCAGAAATTGCCATGAAACTTCTGGATATTTATGGGTACTTGAAGACACAAGTCGCTGTAGTCGGGGGGAGTAGGGCACCTGGCTACACTTTTCTCTGAGGAGTTTTCTTTTGGAGGAACAGCGAACTTCTCGAGAATATGAGGCAGGTAAAGGATGGTGGCTGGGCCAGCTGGGCTCTCTCGCTTTTTTTGGCATCGGATGGACGGCCAGGTTGTCCCTTACTGAGGGGACAATTCAGGAGCACTGCTGGAGCTCAGCCCTGAGGGTCCTGCCACCGTCTGCTCGCGTATCCCGGGAATTCCGAACCGCGCCTCTCCCTGCCCTGCTGGAGCCAGGCCACCCCTGCCTGGGCCTGCTGTTCTTCGCTTCTGCTCGGGGTTCCCCGCTCCGTGTCCCGCATCCCCTGCCCAGCTGGGATGTTCTGCAGCTCCAGCTACGGCCGAGGAACCTCTGACACATCTCACCCAGCACCCCGGAGCTTTGGCTCGCTCCTGCGACTGCCCAAGGGGAAAGGGCCAGAGGCCAAGAAAACCGCGGCTGAGTCCCTGGCTCTGTTTGTTGTTCATGCCAGAGAGATTGTTGGGCTGTTTGCCTTGTTAGACGCAGCAGTAAAGGTGGTCTATACACTATCCTCATATCCTTGCCTGAGAGCCCCTTAATTTCAAAATTATAACAATTCAGAGGGAGGGGGTTTGCATTCTCCGTTCCAAGGGAGGCTCCTGCCTTCCCTAGCAGACACCTGTCTTTCAAACTAAGACAATACTGAACCACAAAAAGCTTACATGTGATCTGAAATGTCAATGCTCAGTGTAGAAAGCTGGGTAAAAAAACCAAAGCACACTATTGAGTGATTAGGAGAATAAACTGAATAGCAAAGCAAAATTTTTCACAAAATGAAACTTCCATACCTACAGAAAAGGGCTCAGTTTAAAATATTGTCATTTAGAAATCTCAGAAACACAACAGTTAGTTTTCAAAAATGACAGTTTAATATACAGAAATGTTAAACCTGACCTAAAAAATTAAAAACTGTCCTACAGTCTTGAGAATTAAATAATGTACACAGAAGGACAAGAAAATAGGGAATATTTTTCATGTGAATACAGATTTGTAGTCTAGGATTTTTTACTTTGGCAAACATTAGAAGCAGAACCTATAAGATAGGTCAGAACATTCAAGAAAAAAATAGACAGTGATGACCCATTTTTTCCTAATTCAAGGATTATTGGGCAGCCAAGAATATCAGGAAGAACACTGGCACAAAAGAGAACATTTTCCACAAAACACTTAATTAATTACAGAATTCATTTGACATAAAAATTCTGGAGATCAAAAGTGTAAATGTGTCTAAAATCAATGAAAATTTTAAATGAAGAAGCTTTCTCTCTTGCTATTTAACAGGATGGTCCAAGTCCTGCCATTGATGAGACCTTTAAGAAAATGATGAAAGTTTTCATTTTTACATATTTTGCTATTGCATTTTTTCCTAAATGTCTTCAAATTACTTTCAGACAGAAGGCCAGAATGATCTTTGGCTTAACTCAATATAACTCATAAATCAACTCAATGCTATTCAATCCTTATTTTCTTTTTCGTCCTTCATTGTCAAAGATATATGATGAAAATTTCTTAACTCTTTTAGAAGCTATGTTGCAGTGTCTTGGGTTGCTTATCAAAATTTACGATGACTTAATAATAATTTGAGTATTTTTCTTTTTTTTTTTTTTTTTACATTAGACATTATCTTAATACCATATTTTTATTAATAGAGAAAAGAAAAAAATATTTCCACAGAACTTCAATAGGATGAGCAGAACTGAATAAATGAATGCTTGTTTTATTTTTAGTCTCAATAAAAGTTGTATAAAAATACCTTAGTTTATAGCTACATCCATACATGTGGACTTACACTGACTGCAAATAACTCTTTTTAACTCCAAAAATATAAGTGACTTCTTTTAGTTATAGCAGTTATTTGTTACTGACTTACTCAGAAATATGATTACCTGCAAAATTAACTTTGTTTCTCAAATTAATTGAATTTGAGACTTTCATTAAAAAATACAAAATATAATCAAAGTGTTTAGCGTTCTGCTTCTTAATGATATTTTCTTGTCACAAACAATTATGTGTCTCACTCTTCATGCTGAACCACAGGACAAAATGCTGATGAGGTGGTATAATGCAGACTCATTCAGCGCGACTGCAATAACTCCCAGAAGGGACCATATTTACTAAGATATTGATATGGAAGCGTAATTATTCCATGCACAGTAGTTAAACTGCAAATCGTCTTTGGATTCCAATTCTATATATAAGAAAAGAGAAAAAGAGAAGAATAAATATGTAAGAAAAGAGAAAAATAAATATGGAAGCGTAAAGAAACTTTTTGGTATAATTTCATTTGCATATTTACCCCACTTCCTTGCCTTCTGCATGTAGTACCTGAGTATCGTAGAAGTTGTAAAATTGAAAGCAAAATGTAAAGGAAAATCCAGGATAAGTGACTTTATCTTCTATATGGAACCAACATGCATCTATACTGTAGTTAATACACATGTGGAGATTTTTTTAAGAGTTGCTGAGACCTTGAGTATGCAAAATGAGCTTTTCACTTCACAAAAGTCAATATTTCCATTAAAATGCAAGAGGACTTTCAGAGAAATCCATTGTGACCAATTAATTAGGTTTAGTTAAAACTTTGAGAGGTCTACTGCCTTTCTCTTGCTAGTACAGAGAATGACGAGACATCACTGAATAAATGGGTGAGTGTCAGATAAGAATGACATAGATGTTAAATGAATTCACAGCAAAAAAGAAACCTTTCCAGGGATACAAAAACTCTATTGATATAATGAATTCATTTGAAGTTATACTTGTTACACTACTGCAGGAGTACTCTAAAATAATAGAAAAGAAATATCAAAAATGAAACAAAAAAAACCCCAATATTTACCTTTCCAGAGAGTAAACTTTCTGAGGAAAAGTTTTCCTTTGAGAAAAGGAACCAGGAACAGCTGATCTAAAATATGATGAGAAAAAACCACTGCCAATCAAACTTCAGCATATGAGTATAAACTATATAAATGATAACTTAGAAAACTTATAAATATGTGTAAACACTTTTCACTATAATTAATTTCTTGAAGCTATGTATTCAGAAAGCCATTATAGATTGCTAATAAGAGCACAATATTCTCTTGGTTCTGAGCACAGTAAGTATATCAGCACTTCAGTAACCATAAAAACAGCCAGAGTAGCATTTCAGGGAGATTTGGCATGTCATGTAAAAAATGAAACCAGAAATCACTATTCATATACATGCCAAATGGAAGCAATATTAAACTTTCACATCCTCTGGAGCAGAAAGCATATGAGGATGTCATCGCTTGTCCAGCAAACACAAGTAAATCAATGGAAGAAGAAAATATATTGTTGTGGCACCCAAAAACTCTGCTGATGATGTTATTCAAGAGTTAAAAATGAAGTACACACACAAAAAAGATTGAGAGTGAATACTTCCAGCAAATGATTTAAAATAATGGTGAAAAGTGAGAAATTACCCTTTCATAATCTGCCATTTTCAAGGGGCAGTAACTGGGCCTTTTAGCATTAAAGTCAGGCAGTAAGGGGCAGGAGGGTGAGGGGGGGGGCAGTAGAAATCGGCCTAGAGATAATTTTCTGGACTCTGGAGACTGCAGAGCAATGAGAAAGATTTCTTGCATATAGCAGATTGAGCCTCCTAGTTAATGGTGGATATATTTGTCTCAACAAGCAGAAGAGATTAAGGTCAAACGTACAAGTACTTTTTAAAAAACCTGCAAGCATCTTCAGTTTTTAGGAATTTTATGTTGAACCAATAAGCCAATTAATTTGTCTCCCATTGAACACTAAATCCAGCAGTCCTTTCTTTGGAAAATCTTGCCCTTGGGACTTGACAGAGAACAGGGATGATTCTCTTATACTACAGGTCAGTCACTGACATGTATGATGATAAACTCATACTACAATTTCTTTACATTCTTAGAAAAAAAGTCATAGACAATCTGCTGTAAGACTATGGATCTGGATTTGGATCTGGAGTAAACCTTGCCTCAAAGCCTGCTTAATTATTTTATGATCATTTACATAATGTTGTGGTCAGTCATGCCTTGGTGGTAAAAGCACAGAAACTTGGCAGTGAGGCTTGGTAAGCTAATTTGGTTTGTATATCCATCTATTTATTTGTTTCTATCCTCAGGAAGAAACAATTATTTCCTAATATCAACTGTAAAGTATCGTAAAAAATATTGCCAACTATTAGAGTATCTGAGTCATTACTGTGAATAACTTTGTGTGACCTATGGTTGCAACTTTTAATTAAACTCTCTCCATATTAGCAACATTATCTTGCACCATGTTTCTGCCCATATTTTATTTTAATGTCTTGTATGAATCATGTTACGCAAATTTATTAGAGATTAAACTTGTAAAGACCAATGAAATGTTCTAACTAAATTTTTTCTTCTCAGCTGACTATCTCCTTGCATTAAGGCAATGCCTTAGTCTTCTGTCTTCCAGGCTGAACAACCACAATTCTCACTCTTACTCTTTTAGACTACCTTGCCACATTTGCAAAGGTAAAAAATAAAGTGGAATTGCAGAAAAAAATTAAGAGCTTCAGCCATTCAGCGGAAATAACTGAGGTGAAAGAAATAGCAAAGGAAATATAAAAATGGGATTTCAGATCACCTGAAGTTCATGTACTGCCTGTAGCTAGATCTGTAGTTTGTCTCATTCCAGACTAATATATATATCATATGGAGCTTATCTTGCAATCATTTCCAGACAGCTTTAAGCCTCACGGAACAGCTTGATGAGAAAAAAGAAATTTGATCTTCAGAGCGATTTGAACAATGTGAAAGATTTCTAAGAAATTTAACACAAATGAGGAGAGTAGACAGAGCACAAGCATTAACTTACTGAGGTGTCGTGTTGCGGTGCATGTTTTGTACTTATTTACCGTGGTTTTCTACTTTTGAGGTATGTAATATGTTTCATACTTTTGTAATGGTTCGTTCCAGTTTCCCCCCATGTTCTCANCAATATAAAACCCCTCTCCCTGAGCACCCACTTTGAAGGTTGCCTGTCTCTGTCCTTTCAATGAAGTCCTGCTTCGCCCTGCGTCCTGGCTGTACTGGATTCATCATACCGGCGCCTTCCTCCCTCATCCCTTGCCACGCGCCCTCGGCGTTCCCACTGACGGACCCCACAAAGGCGCAGCGTTGTGGTCAGCCTTACCAAGGTCACACTGGTCAGCCTTAGCCGCACCTGGGACCAAACCAGCCTTCCCAGGGCGGCCCACTCACATCGCGCCGCGGCAGTGAAGCTAGGCGGGGTGAATTCCGGAACGCGGTGCGTCAGTGTTGGAGGTCATTTTAATGTCCATCCCTTCCACAAGTTCCCAAATGGGAGGTAGGGTCACACAGGTTTCTGTCACATAGTGGTAAGGTCATTTTTGTCTAGTCAGATTTGGTGCAGAGGGATCCCAATAAACTTGATCCATTCAACACCTTCACCTACATATAAGTTAAGATTATAATGTGAAAATATGACTATGTTGGGAATGAATGAATGAATTCTTCAGGATCAAATCAAGTGATACAGGTTCAAGGAGGAATTTACATTTCAAGAAACCTGAAAATAGCTTTATGCATATCAAGTAGGATAAATAAAATAAATATTTAAAAGTACATGAGAAATTAGGTGTAATAAAATACATGAGTTCATGGGGTGTCATAAAATCTTCTGCTGTAATATGTACACTGAATCTCTTCTGGAAAACTCCTGAGAGATTTGGAAAATGGTGGCCCAAGTGTACAGAGCAGTGGTAAAGAAAAAAAGGCAAAAGGGAAAGAGCTCTCTTTTTTTTGAGACTATGTTGTCTTCCCTTGCAGTTGTGAAAAGATTTCATTAATAGTTTTTAAATGATGACTTCTGTTCCTTGGCATAGCAAAACGTGTCTCATACCTCTGGTGTCAGTCCTTTGTGCATCACTCTGCCAATAATTTCTCACTATGGGATCTTACACAGGGAACTAAAAATAGCTTTCATTTCACTAACTTTTCCAAGGTTACCAAGCAACATATACACAGTGAGAATTAAATGTAAGGGGAAAAAGTAACTCAAAATATTTTTAATACATAATTGGAAAGGATAATACTGACCTTTTTACCTAGTCAAGTGCACTGTTTTAAATAATTTCATGTTGTCATCAGCCGCTTTGAAGCTTCAAATTTTCATGTACTATCACTCAAAAATTAATAATTCTTCTATACAATTGTGATTTCTTCTTCTAAAAGCTTCTTTTAAAAATGTTGAATATGATCATGGTTTCTAAAGTATGTTCTCCTAAGAACTGCATTAAGAGATGAAGCTTTAAATATAATATGATAAAACATAAATGTATCCAAAACATAAAATTATTCTCACACTTTAAACTGTTTTTAAATAAAAGCTTTTTTTAAACAAAAGCATACCATATGCAAAAATTTATGAGCTCAATAAAATCCATGGAATATTCTTGAAAGATTAGTGATTATTTCCATCAAATTATCCCTGAAATTCTCACGAGATAGACACAGAAACTACACAAGAAAGCACATCAATTTTAAGAAAGTAGTATCTAAGAAAGTTAGATTTCTAGTTTAAAAAAAATTACATAATAATGCATAACTGAGGGGTAATTTTCCCCAGTGAAAAAAATTTCGATGTATCTTAATATTAGAGACTTTATTCTTTCAGCCTCCAAACTGGCACATCTTTCTCTCAGAGATGTTCTCTGTGGTTATAACCCAGGAAAGGTAACAGCCATCTTTAACCTACTTACAAGACAATGAGCTTTCAATTTCCCAAAAGCACATTCCAGAGTCCTTTAAAATAATCCTTCAACCAAAATGAAAGGAGGCGTGGGGAATACTGAAACCACAAACACCCTAGAGAGGTGACCCGAGGAACAAGCCTCCAATTAGTGGAAACAGGCACAGGCCCCTGAAGTGCTGAGCCTTCTCACTCCAAATGTCCTCACACTGGCAGGTGAACAGGACAACCACCTGTCAGTGCTGCACAACCTTCTTCGAGCCAGCTCACACCTGTGTCACTTGGACACCAAAAGCTGATAAACCTCAGCCAATGGTGCACTACACCCAATGACCAGCAAACTACTCCCAACTTAGTTCTGAAGTTACTGAGAGAAAGGAAACAGCGCTCTAATTAAATTTAACTGATGCCCTGCGCTCAGGTATCTCCCCGGCTAGCCCCGCTATCGCGGCGCAACGAGTGTGGGCCGCCCTGGGAAGGCTGGTTCAACCCCAGGTGCAGCTAAGGCTATCCAGCGTGGGGGAAACGCTGTGCCTTCGTGGGAGTCCGTCAGTCGGGTCACCGAGGGTGTGTGGCAAGGGACGAGGGAGGGAGGCGCCGGTGTGATTAATCCAATAAAGCCAGATCTCCAGACAAAGCAGCACTTTATTGAAGGGACAGGGACAGGCAAGAACCTCCAAGGTGGGTGCTCAGGTTTTTATATTGTAACTGGGGAAAGGATACATTGCGGCGTCCTATGGGAAAGCTTGGAGGAGCATGTAGGGCGCATGATCACTGCATGCTAGGGAGCGTGCTACACAAGGATTGGCCTAGGGACGAGACTGACAAGGAAGGGTCCAGAACAAGGGAGGGGAATACCCATATTTGGGGCGGAGGGGAGCAGCAACCAGGGACAGAAATAGAAAACAGGGATACAAAGGACCAAACCATCCTTAGGAACAAAGGGGGAAACTTGGGGCAAACCATAGAAGGGCGGGAAAACAGCAAACCATTACAAGAAATACAAAATACATTAAAATGGTCAAAAGCATGCACCGCAACATTTAACCTTTTCAATGTGAAGACCTTACTAGCAAGTAACTTATGCATGGAGGATTGAGGTCACCCCTCTCCAGAGGGGATCTGGCCTTGGGAGTGACCATGGTACCCCAGGAACTCTCGTGCTCCCATTGACATTATTAAGTGCCCTATCACTGATTTTTCACATCAGAAATGTGCTCTTGATAGAGAGTTATGGTGTCTACAGCTTAATGAAAACATCTAGGTAAACTGCAGCTGAAGATACCTGTGTTTTCCAGATCAATTCAGGCAGCAATTGCCTATTTTCAAAGTATCAGGTTTTAAACGGAAATATTTGATGTTTACACCAGAGCAAGTAGCACAGTTTGATGAGTATTGAAATATTATTTTAAATATTTTATCAAATATCCAGTACAGCAAATTTGAGGAATTCAAAATTCAAATATCCATTAAAACACAATTTGGATCAGTCCTCATAGTTGATATTCAACAGTTTGCTTTACTCCATATTAAAACCGCATTTTTAGGAAATGCACTCAGATAATGAAGATAACTATATGAGCTGCATCTTTTCCAATGAAAGTATAGTTTCTACTTAATTTTAATAGCTGTACAAAGAATCACCTCTTTGTAGCAAGGTTTGGCTGTCAAAAAAAAATCCCCTTTTTTTCATAAATTAAGATTATAAAAAGACATCAGATTGCTCTAAATAAAATCAGCCTTGCATATGTGGTCTGAGGGTGGTTGAACAATCTCATTTTCCATTTGTTTGTTGTTCCTAAGTGAAGTGATAATTAGCTAGGAAATACACAGAAATAAAATTAATCCAGAAAAAGCTCCATACACAAGGGACACCTTGTATCAGGCTTTATCAGTATCACTCACTGTGGTCAAGTATTGAGCTACAAAATACCTAATTGTATAATATATAAGTGACCTTGAACAAACTGTCTTGTCTGGCTAGACATTTCACCCTGAAAGCATGCTGCTGCAGCTGGAAATATCATTTGTCCCATATATGTATGTTGATACCATGGATCAGGCTTTAATATCCCAAATATATGTTAACTTAGTTTAAAAAATCATCAGGATTTCAATGATGGCTCCTTCCTCAGCTGATAGCAAAATAAAAGTATTAAGAGAAAAATAGCCAATAAAAATACCTATAAAATGGCACTTTGATGTCTATAGAAACAAAAACAAAGATGATCGTAGTGGAATGGAATATATTCTTCTCCTAAATTTTGTTATGAATGCCTAAATATTACTGTGAGAAATAGACTGAAAATACTTATAAGCAGATGACTGTCTCTGGATGTCTTCTGTGACTAATTTGGATTGTGTTACAGAACTGAACCTCGTTCATTTTTAACCCATTGGTGGACAAGTTAATTAACAAAATCCTGCTTAAGATGAGAATTCTCTATAGCTGTCACAATGAGCATATAAAGATGTGTAGACACAGACATACAGGCACAGACATAGAAAACTGGAGTAAATAATTAAAATTGAGTTTAATCAAACATGAAAAAAAACCTTCTGAAGAGCTTAAACATTTTGGGACTAAGTTTTGCTTTGGTGCAGAAAGCTATCACTGTCAGAATTAAGTTGATTTTGATATAGATTGTGTTGAAGGTTTTCTAGCATGTTTAACCTCAATTATAGTTTCTTTTGGAATAGCTAAAGTTTTTCCAATTAAAGCCATTAGCTCCTGTCTCAGGAGAACACAGTATTATTTCTTTAAAAAGTTAATTTCTAGGGTAATAAACCTTAATCTTTCCCAGGACTTCTACAAAATCTGTCCTAATAAAAACTTTGATTTCTCTTAAAAGCATTTTTATATCACTGTGATGATTTACATTACATTGTAATAATTGTCTCCCTAAATAAGAAAATTGCATCTATTTAGAAGCATAGCTTCTTGGTTTGCTTGACACTCTTTGTTGGCAGCTAATCAATCAGCCACATTGGTTGAAAAAATTTCCCTCCCTCAGTCCTATTTTTCTTTTCTTGTCTTGATATTAACCCAAAGAACTTCCAATAAGATTCCATAATTTTTCTTGCTCTTTCTGGATATATGCCATATTTATAATATAGTTGTTTTTATGTCTACATACAGACGATCCATTTATGCAAAACTACCACAAAGTTATTATTCATGTTAAAATTGGTAGACTGTATAATGATATTTCTTGTTTTTCTCTTGTCATTTTATATTATTAATATCTATCTTTTTGTTCTGATACAAAGAATAGTAAATGCATTCAGTGTTTCCTTATCTTGTGTGTTGGGAGATCATGTCAGTTATTTTGTGTTGTTTGACAGATTCCTTTCCCTCTTCTATCCTTAATTTAAAGCTCACCTAACAACATACGTCAATTTTGTAAGCTTGAGGTCAATGACCCTTTTTAATTGCAGTGAAAGTATTCATAAGTTTTCATACAATGCTCCAGAAATTGAGTCTCCAGAAACTGAGTCTCAAGGTTACCATTGATTCTCTTACACTTGGCAAGAGGAATAAGGCCTATATTTTTTTTCCAGCCCAATTTCCATTTCAGGTACTATTATTATCATTTTTATTTGTAGATTTTAAAATCAAGATTTCAGTATTTGATTTCTAGTGGATTTCTGAGTTTTCATTTAAGGTTGATGGATTATCTTCAAAAATCCTTTTATTTAAATATTAATAAAGCCCTTACAGCTATGTTGTCTGATTTCATTATAAAACAGAAAATTTTATGTGGGTGTTTAAATTACCAGAGAGTGCACCAGGAATTCCTAAACCCATTAGGAAATAAGGAATAAAATACTCTGTCTAGAATTATTAAAATATAACATTTGTAAACTTTTTATATATCTCTCAGTTCTGTATAACTGCAGTTGAAATACTGGAACTAGTTTGGTCTTTCTTTAAAGTACCTTTCATGAAAGGAGCCCCACGTTGAGTCTGTTTTGTGCATGATGGTAATCGGTGAACAATCTCCCAGTCCTTTTCCTGATCCACGAGTTTTTCATCTTTTTTTCTCCCTGTGTTGTGTTGAGGACGGAGACTGAGGAAGCAGCTTGGAGGACACCTATCAGCTAGCCAAGTTCAACCCATTACATCTGAGAAATCAACACAGGAAATGCTGTTTGCCCCTTAGCTTGATGTTTAAATCTAAATTAATTAAATCCAGAACCAATTAGTAAATCTGAATAGGGATAGTTTATATATAGTAATTTATATGATTTGTACTGCATGGATTCTAAAGAAGCATTAAACCAATTCTACAAGCAGCAATTTAATGTAGGTTTTGAGAAGAGAATATGTTTTTCTCTTTTATTTAGTGTGAGCTTTTGAATTACAGCTGGTCTTGTTGAGTGTTATCAGCCATGTCACTCTGTTTCATGACCTGTGAATAGTTCAATAGCTTGTGTCAGGATATGAAAACACCTTGGCTTGAAAGGTTTGGAATGGAAGGGTTTTATCCACTTATATGTCCCCAAAATCAAGAGATAAAGTGACAGAATACAAACTAAAAAATAATAGTTTTGAAGTACCTTTTTAAAAAATCTATTCCCTCTAGTAATGGGATTTTTTTCACCCTCATCTTGTGTTTTATTACATCTGTCACCTGAGAAAAGCACATTCATCCCAGACCCTAAAGAGAGACTTCCACTGGCACTTCAAAACTGCTGCACCACTAGTTCCCTGAACAAAAACATTTTCAGACTTTTATATTTTTTTCTAAATTAGATGAAGCATCTTAAATATACAATGTTTTTCTTATCAAACTGAAGCAATTTTTGCCCCGTTTCTTTGAATCATAGATGCCTAGACAGGAAGGATTTCTTTCCCAGTACTCTCTGGATGGCTGACAAGACCCATCAGCAGTTTGTAACAGCAGATCTGGAGCCACTTTAGTCAGTCATCTGCTAATGCAGCTGAAAGCTCTTTTGTCTTCTCTAACCTCAAGAAAATACTTCCTTTTTTTGTTATCATTCATTCTTGTTTCCTAGAAGGTACCTTCCTTCCATGTGGCAGTTACATGGGTTGAATAGGTGACTATAAAATTGGTCTAAAAGCCAATGATATTAATAATATCATTCAGAGAAATGTTGTGAATATTAATTTTCATATCCTAGAAAAAATAATAGAACTAGATAATAGACATTCTTAGAAATTAAATGCTTTTCTTATAAGGATTCCCCAGATTTGGACCAACACCATCTCCTCCCTGTTTCTCTCAGTTTATGACTATTTTTTGAAAACATGGTATTGTCAAAATATTGTGATGGACAAGCAGAGAAGTAACTACAAACAAGTGATGCCAAGAATGTATTACTAACCTAATCAAAATTTTATGGCATAACTAAAACAAAAATGCTTATTATTAGGTCAAGTACAGAAATACTAATACTCACAGAGAAAATAATTTGGTCAATATGTATCTCCCTAACAAGGTTACATTTAAAAGCTGTTATAAAATAAAAACTGGGGAGTTTGTAAACTCTCCTTTTCCTCTGGTTCTATGTTTACCATTATGTTTACACTGCTCCCTCAAGTCCTAAGGCTGAGGGCTTCTGTCTTGGAATGCCAGGGAGGGATAACAGGGAGCTGCCATGAGCTGGAAGCCTTCACAGGGAGATTAATTGTGGGTGTTCCTTCTTCACTTTGTGAGGATTTGCAAGACTATCATGCTTCCTTCTCATCAGCCTAATGTTCACTTGAGGTCCTATTTTTCTCCTGACGTGCTTTGTGCTCTGTCCACACTAGACCATAATTCATTTTACTTTTGACTTTGTTAGGTATCATATATTGAATATGAGTTAGATGCTATTTTGTGTCACATCCAAAACTGAGAGGGTTTTTATTAGCTTGTTTTTGTATCTATAATTCACCACTGATTGGTGAATTGTTGAAAGACTTGATACCTCAAGTATCTTTAATTATTTTCCTGTTAGATGTTGAATCAGCTTTCTGAGTTCATTCTACATAGAGTAACTAATTTTTATTCCTACCTACATGCAAATTATTTTTAGTAGGTATTAAAACAAAATAACACCATTTTAAGAAATAAAATAGATAAAATCTACCTGGGTATTAGCTGTTACAACTAAGCAAACTAAAATAAACTCAGGCCAAGAAGTCCAGACAAGATGAGCTCCTGCACTGTCAAGTCAACACGTAGCTAGAGGGCCTATACTGATAATAGCAAAAAATTTTAGTTACCAGGCTACATTATGTCAGGCTTCTGTTCTAGAAAAGAATACTAACTGTCTTGAAAAGAGCCTTGGATGAGCAGGCAGCTGTCCAGTGCTTAGCTGCCTGCTGGGGTCAAACCATGACAGGGGTATAATTGTTCTTTCCCATTCTTAGTACCCTGTGAAATGATTCAAGAAGTTGAACTTCTGGGATAGAAATATGTTATACTTATGTAAAGCATGCTGTGAATAAAAACACGGGAAATTACTTTATTTCAAAAAGTCACAAGCAATTCCATCTCCTAGAAATTCAGTAGGTAGATTGTGAATAATGGAATTTTACATTTGCCTCTTCTATTTAATGGATGATCTATGGAAGTAGAAAAACAATTTCAAACACATTTCGCTGGTGCTTAGGAAATGACAAAAAAAGGTAATAGCAAAACTATATAATTTCCGGTTCAAAATAAATATTTAATATATACTTTATGAGTAAGCTGTCACTGTGCCTAGAGAAATGGTTATATTTTATTACCTTTAGACTCATTGCAAATACTAGCACTGGTCATAAAATTATTATACTTTTTAAATGTTCTAGCGATAATATTTGACATTATCATCATCTGATGTAGTTAATTCTAATGGATAGCTTTCCAACTACCCAAAGGTCTATTTTTTTCCCTACAATATATATAAGCAAAGGATAGGGTAATTCACTTTTATATACACACATAAATTTAACTAGTTTAGTTTACTGTAATTTGTATTTGTCCTTGCCTTCTAAAGTTAAAAATTTTGAATTTAGAGATTCCTCCTAACACAGTATGTTTTACAGTATGCTTTAGACTACGCATATATTTGCAAAGTCATAAACATCTATGCTGGTTAGCTTATTTATTTCAGACTGTAATTAGAAAAGGTGACCATCCAAAATGCATAGCCTATCTTCAAATTATGAGCTGTGTGAAACTACCAAAACATGATTTTCCCTGAGAGATGAATGACATTTCATAATACGCTAATTACAAGATCTCTGTGTATCTTTATTTCGAAATATAGTGTTAATGTATGAAAACCAAAAGCTAAACATTATCAGTAAAAAAGAATTAAATATATGCAGTAGTATAAAGTAATATCATTTATGTCATAGCTTCTCATCAGTTCTTAGTCAGCAGAAGTTTCTAAAAAACATAGTTCATCAAAATTCACGGTTAAGTTCATGTCACAGAAGAAATACAACATTAGGCATTCTTCTAAGGGCAGTAGAATTACAGAAGTGTCTGAAGATTATTTCAATTTTTAGGAGGGGTAAAATTATAATTCCCACATTTCTATAGGTTTACAACTCTTCAAATGTATTTTATAAATCCAAAAATTTTCAGGCATTTTTTCACATACTCAGCTGTGTTACAATCACTCATTCAGCTTTTCTGAAGCTATCTGAGACAATATGCAACACATGCAGTAGTTGAGAACTGCCTGGGTAAGGCTGCTTTTTCAGGTTTATTGACAGATGCATGGGATGACCTGTAAGGCTGACTAAGGGGTTTGTCACTTGTGACTGATGTAGCCATTCTGTGCTTATGCTGATAAAACCTTTATTCAACTTTGTACTCTCATGCATTTTCTCTTACCTTGTACAAAACAAATGCATCTTTTTTGACCACCTGTCACTTCATGTAGGGTAAGACAAATTTTTTGTGCTTCAGCATTCCATGAAAAAATAAGATTAAAAAAAAAAAAAGTAAACGGAATTATTTGCTCTTTAGCAATTCCAGTTACCAAGAGTGAATGGCACACAGTTAACTCATTGCTGAAGCTTGTCAATGTATGACATGTTATTCCCAAGCAGTTTCATGTGAAGTATCCCACTAAGAAATACTAGGCTCATATCTTAAAAATAATGCTGAATACCTGAAGGCATGATATACCTGGTAATGTATTATTCACACACGTGTATTTGAAACTGTCGAATATTCTTGTAACAATGATATTGTTAGCAAACTGAAGCTGCTTTTCTGGGACTAAGACTGTAAGATATAAATAAATTTGACAGGCCAGTGGAGACTTTTGGCTCTGCAAATTTGTGATGTCAATGATCCAGAAATCTAGTTTGCCTCTTTTTTCCAACTTCCATCAGAGCTACATAATCTCACAAAAGGGTTTATTTTGAAAACATATTATGTATTCTCTGAAAGAATTAAAGACCTAAGAATCTATGTACTCCAATATTTGCATATCTCTAAATATAGCTATTTAGAAATGCGCAACATTTAGTGATTTTTTTATTAATTAAAAAATAAAATTTAAGAGGGATGTTAGCCACTTTCACTGGTTACTAACTCTGAGGTGAGAAAATTAGTCCCAAGCCCTAAAAGCACTACATGGTGATACTGCTATTTATGTGTCTTAGCTTCCCTGAGGCTTAATTTGTGCTGAGATAAAACCCCGTGAGTGTTCCAAGGACAGATGAGGATGTAGAGTGAAGAGTCTGCATACTGAGTTTGGTTTATTCAGGGAGACAAGAACCCTGCCAAAGAATCCAGATGACTTACTTTTGCATCATGAACATAGGCCTTCAGATCAGATATTTTCTAAATTATATATATAACTTGGGGAAGAACATCTTTAACTGGCCAATATTCTGATAAATAATTTATCTTGTAACTGAAAAGCTTTTTTATCCCATAACCTTCTAAACATTCTTCATACTTACATGGTTTCAGTACTGCTGGCAGAATGCCCTCTAGACAAATATAAAATTTTAAACACTTTCTTTTAATTTTCTTTTTAAATGCTGGTTTAAATTTATTTTTCAATCAGAAGGCTTTCTAAAACTTAACCCAAAGAACGTATGAGTTTATACTTCAAATATTGCTTGAGGGATCCTTTTGTCAGAGGAGGAGATAGTACAGAAGGAAACCTTTGAAGCAGGAGAACTTCACGTTATTAAATTATGACACTTTATGTCTTACATCTGCTGAATATTTTGTCTCAGCAGAAAATAAGTAACAACGCTCCAACTTAACAAACAATCAGGACTCTCCTTTAATTAGTTTCATTAAAATCTCTCTAGAAAAAAAAATTAGTAGAATAATCTGCATCAGTCACCAATGCTGATGTCCACTACAGAAATTAAAGAGTAAAGTATAATTTCTTCCTTTTTCCCTTTTTTTTTCTTTCTATTTTAAATACATTTCATTATTTTGCTCTCCTGTTTCTGTGTGTTAGGAAAACATAGATTTCAAGTCTTTTAGGTTTACTGCTGAAGACCAGAAATTACTCTAGAATGAAGGCTGAGGGGTAATTTGCAGTACCTGACAATGACAACATATGATGAACAAGACATGTCAATTACCCATTTCAAGATTCATTAAAAAACAAGAAAGCTACAGCTACTTGCACCACTGTAATCCATACTTTAGCAAACTTACTACATAAATATTCCCTTCTAATAACTCAGAAAGTAACAATTTAATAGTAGTGTAAAGAGTATAGACAGGTATGGATAGGTATAGATTGATATCAGGTCACTTCATGCAAGTGAAAGAACAAAGTGATGGAAGCAAAAGCACAAAGCAATTCCATGCCAGTATTGAACCTCTCAAGACCGCAACACTCATGTAATATTAATGTGCATCCAAGATAATTTTTGCCAAGGTTTTCAGCTAATGAAATAGATTACTATCCCGTTAAGTACCAATGTATTGTTAATTGGGAATGTTTTACCCAAGTGTTGTATTTTCGATCTGACTCTGACAGTTGGGCACATTTTCTGCATTTATGATTAGCTGAGGAAGTTAAGTAATCATGGCTTTTTTAGCTCAGATGTTCCATAAACGGGAATTCATTTTAAAATATGTTAACTAACATTCCCATCCTGATATCTATCAGATAACTCTCATACAGATAACTTTTATCAGATAACTATTGATACAACTTTATTGCAAATTAATATATTTAAATATTACGTTTAAACAATTAATTGTTCTGCTAGGTAAAATTAAATATCAAAAATACAGATTTAGCATACTCAGATAGCAATAGCTTTGCCACAGTGGAACCATAAGTAGTTAAAAAAAAAATATATATATATATATATAAAAATAAAAAGAATAGTAAAAGTTCAAATGTTCAAACTGCCATAAGGCTGTAAAAATTGCTGATCATCATCAATACATTATAAGCAAAAGTATATGTTGGTACGTTATTTACAGGTATAAAATTCTGACATCTGTAATAAAATGATGGTTGTTAAGTTATTCTAATAAAATCTAATTTTTCTACACAAATTAAACAGTGGGAGCTAAAACAAACATTTGAAAATTATTCTGTTCCTCTGAGACTCTCTTCTTGCACAAAAATTTAAAAATAATTATTTCATAGTTGAGAAAATCACAGCCAGTTGGTGCAACAGACCTTCCAAATTAGCTGATCATCCATTTTCTCCTAATAGTGAACCCTAATCTTTTATTTATCATTTAATCTCAAAAGAATCCTTTACATAACCCAACTTCACCCTAAAAAAACCCTGCAGTAATTCAAACAAAATCACCAAAGACTCTTTTTTAGCAGTTTTGACTTTGTCTTGTAGTGGTGTGCTTTGTAATCAACTTTGTATTAATGGTCTGTTCCTTGTACCCTTGCAAGTTTTTGTACTTGGTTGTACCCCTCTTCCACCCCTCCCCTCCAAGGGCAAGACTGCCCTATGAAACCCTTCCCAAGTCTGAGAAAGTTCTCTGAGGGGCCCAAGGTGATAGGCCCTGGGACAGAGAATCCTCCTCTATCCCGGGAAGATTTGTTGAAGAAAATATAATTCAACAGTCAAGATAACCCCTGAGAGATTGGTTGGTGGACACCTGGGACCCATCNAGTTGGTCCCCAGGGCAGAGAGAAAGGAAAATTTACATTGTCTGAAGTGAAAGAAGTAATTTTCGTTTTAAATGGTCTGTGGTGACACCCATTTCTTCTAAATACCTTCATCCAGGAAACTGACATTAGGGGAATATCAGGCTTGCTTAAATCTGTCAAACTTAATTGCCACATATTAGTAAAAGGTCCACTTCTTGCATTTAGGGCTTACAAGGCTGCACAGTGTTCAAAAACTTTCATCTGAATAACTACTGAAATTGCTGAAAGTATTTGTTCATAGATAAACATGGCAGAGGTGGAATTAACCAGACAAAATAAAAGTGTTGCTTCCAATCTTTGAAACGTCTATTTCTAAGTAAGAAGATATGGGTCAAAGCAAGAAGGCGGAAATTTAATGTAAGAATTTCTAACCATTGCATTTTTTAGAGAAAGAAAAATAATTTTAACTACCACTACAGTCTGCACAGAGAACAGGGATTCACTTGAAATAATTTCATAATGCCAGTATTATTAAAAAGAAATATTTTCACCAAAGCTGGTATCAAAGATGGTGGCAATGTACATTCAAATTCCATTTAGATCAATCTTCTGCCAATTCACATTCATTCATCAGATACAGGCACTGGAAGAAAGAAAATACACTTCCAATTTTTTAGGTGTAATAGAGATGATTTATAATAGGATATGGTTAACTATTTGTGTAATTTGTGCCATTTATTGAACTAAATTAGCAAAATTTAATTTAAAAATTTAAAATTGTCTTGATTTGTCAGTCTTCTAAACACTCCCAACAACACAGTTCTTTATTTCTGTACCTGATATATGTAAATATACATAAATTAATATTCAGCTTCAAAAGTTTTCAATCAAGTGACAGCCATATCACCTTCAAGTGTATATCATATTTTTTTTTATAAGAAAGGATAATTTTTGTTTTACAACTGTGTTTATTATGTCTGACAACTGCTCACAGGGAACTTTTTACCCCATCTAAAAATGATAAATAACATTTTTCTCTACCCATAGGGTCACCTTTGTTTGTTTGTTTGTTTGTTTGTTTTACCCAGGACTAGCAATCTATAGGGAACTCATCATTCCAAGTAGAAGTAGAAAAATATTTCTATTATGATTCAGTTCAATTATCTGTATTTTACTGTACTCATAAGAAATCTTGAATAGGAAAACAAAAGTCACAGGATCCACTGTGAATCAATAATTTTTGCTAACAACAGGTCTATGACAAATTTTTCCTTCAGGCTAATCTCAATTCCTATAACTTGATGCAATTGAGTTTTGTATTATACTGAGCTAAATGCCTCATACTTCACGCTTCGTTTACCTGCTTTGGGACTGTAGTCTATATAATAAACACAAAGCTGCATCCTAACAATTCTGTTTGCAGAAATTAGTTACCTGCATTATTTTCTTATAGAAACTCCCTTCCTCATCATAGAATCATAGAAAAATTTAGTCTGGAAAAGGCCTCTAAATTCATTGAGTCCAACTGTTAAGTCAGCACTCACAAGTCCACCAGTAAACTGCAAGTTCCACATCTACACATCTTCCAGATACCTCCAGAGATGGTGACGCAATCGCTTCCCCAAGCAGACTGTTCCACTGTTTAATAACTTTCAGCAAGGAAATTTTTCCTAACATCCCACCCAAATCTGCAGTGGTGTAACCTGGGGCTATTTCCTCTTGTCCTATCTTGTTACTCGGTCGATGAGACTGACCTCCACCTCACTACAACCTCCTCTCAGGTAATTGTAGAGAGTGATGAGATCCATGCTTAGGATAAGGCCACAGGAACCTGCTGTGAATGCTGTAAAGTCTGAAGGCATTCAAAACTCTTTGAGACTGTATAGATAAGATTAGGGTTAGTGGGAACCATTTAACCTGTAAGTAAATTCTTGATTGAGATGAGAATTGATGAGAATTGATTATTCATTTCTTTCTGTATTCCCTTTATAGTCCATTATCTTTTTTAATTTTTTTTTTCTGTGCAAGGATGATTAAGTAAAATTCCATCATCTCTCTTCAAAACCACAGTAGTGCAGTCTACACTAGAAACATAAGCATATGGTGATCCATTGAATACAATTTAAATTTGTAATCATCATATATTTACTTGCTCAGTGCTAGGCTAGGCAACATAACAAAGAGATCTAGTAAGTGCAGCAGTACTAATCTGATGGAGGAAAGAAATTGCAGCATCAAATGTCTGCTGCAGAGAATGCAAATTGCCTAGACTCTCTCTAGTAGGTATCATGGACTCAATCAAGACTTACAAGCCTATTAACATAAACAATATGTTTAGACAAGTTAATTTAAATTTCTTTACAAATGGTCACAGATATATTGTCGTAACCCAGGACATTCCTCTGACTACCCTGGAGGCTCAGAGACCTTGGCATGGAGTCAAAGACACCTGTGCCTTTGATTTTAGTCCATGGAAACAATTACCAGCTTTATGTGAAGAATTATAAGTCACAAGAGCTTGAGTAGGATAATTGTTAATTTGTCACAGGGTCAAAAAATAGATTTGGGGTTTGTTAGAATGGTATGTAAGTGAAGACAAGATGGAGGATCCTCGTAGTTTTAGGCTTCTTCCTTCTTCTCTTGCTCCATGTTTAGAGTAGAAACTGGCTGTCTAACATAGGTGATAGGTACTAGGAAATTATTGTAAATAAAGTACACGTAGTTTTTAGTATAAAAAACTAACACCACCCCACAGACGGGGAGTGTGCCGCAAACCAACCTGCCAGACAGATCTCTGCAAGTCAGAGAAAGAATGTTATAGATAAGGAAAAATAAAAAACCTTGAAAACCAGAGCCGAGGAATCTCTCGACTTCTGCAGTTGTGGGGCTGGGAAAAAAGACTTTTAATACCACGGGAGCCACTTCTGCAACTCAGAAACCCGACAATATATGACCTTAAGATCTGCAGAATGCTCAGAAATCCCATGGATAAATATTACAACTACATAATTTAAAAAGATTAATTGGAAAGGTTTCGTTTAAAACTAGCATAACATTTCAACCAATAAACATGAGGATATGCAGAATAGATTCCCTAGGCATCTTTCTTTACCACTGACCCATGAATGATATGTTGAATAGTAATAACAGATTTTTTTTTCTTTTTCAGCATGCAAGCCCATTGAGTTCTCTCCCTAGATCTGACCCCTAAGGGGTATGTACAAGAATAATTAGAATATGTATGACATCATGAAGTTTATACATTGTAGACCTAACCTGGAAATGTTTATTTATGCAGAGAAAGGACTTGTATCAACCTTATTTTGGTGAGGAAAAAATATTACCTATAAGAAAAAAAATACAAAATCAACCATCCTGATGTTACAAAGTAAACATGCTTGAAAGAAGTTAATTAAAAGTTATCATCCTGCTTCCAGCTCAGTGAGTTATGACATTGCAAAAAACATCCAAACAAATGATAATTTATTTAAGAATGTAAATATATATTACAGACTCACAGAATAAGTAAGGTTGGAAGGGACCACAGTGGCTCATCTGGTTTCTTGTCCCTGCACAAGCAGGGTCATCCCAGAGTACATGGCACAGGATTGCATCCAGATGGCTCTTTAATATCTCCAGCGAGGGAGACTCCGCAAGCTCTCCAGACAATCTGTTCTAGATCATGGTCACCTGCACAGTAAAAAGTTCTTCCTCATGTTCAGGTGGAACTTCCTGTGCACCAATTTCCACCCATTGCCTCTTGTCTTATTGCTTGGCACGACCAAGAAGAGCCTGGTTCCATCCTCTTGACACCCTCCCTTCAGATGCTTCTATACAGTGATAAAGATCCCTTTCAGCTGTCTCTCCTCAAGGCTAAACAGGTCCAGCTCCCTCACCCCATCCTTGTAAGGGAGATACTCCAGTTCCTTAATCATCTTTGTCACCCTTCTCTGGATCCTCTCCAGGATCTCCAGGTCTCTCTTTTCCTGAGGAGCCCAGAACTGGACACAGCTTTCCAGATGTTCCTCTCTAGGACTTAGCAGAGGGGCAGGATCACCTCCTTTGACCTGCTGGCAATGCTCTTTCTAATGCTCCCCGGGATACTATTGGACTTAATGGCCACAAGGGCACACCAGCTTTTTGTGTAATATTTATTATTATTGAAATAAAAAAGCCACCCAAAATTATCCTTGCAGAACATGTCTCAAATGTTTCAAAGGAGACTTCGTTTTGTTAAGAAAAATATTGCCAAATAAAAGCAGTGTGGTAAAATTCCTTGTTCTACATATAATCTTTGGGCAGGAGTGCAGTGTGCATGAGATAAAAATAAATGCGAATAACCTTTTTGTCATTTCATACTCTTCTGTTTGAGCTGCATAGTGCCTAAGCAAATCTCAGTTTCTGGAACAGAAGCAAAAAGAAAAAGTAGATAGAATTAACAGCAGATAGACAATGAGCAAATGAAATGTGAAGTGAATCTTCAAATAGCAAGAATGGATTCATTGCAAGAAGGTAAAAGGCTTTTCTGTCCTATACAAGGAGTATGTATTAAAACCCAGAAGATTTTACCTGTGATTCCTCAATAGACTGGCAAAACAGAGGAAACATCCACACTTCTTATTAGCTCTTTATTACCTACTCTTGTATGGTAGGTGCTAGAGAATTATATTATAGTGAATGAGATATAAAAACTGCAGTTGTTATGCCTTCTTTTGATGCATATTCTGAGATTCCTACTGGACTTCATTATATAATATGGCCTTAAGGCATCACAAAGTGTGTGAGTCACATATATTTGTCCTCTCACCAGCTGTAAGTTGGGGATGTATAAGTATTTTATTCATCAATAGCAGGGTTTTTGGATATCTGGTGAGCTTCATAATCTAGCTCGGTAAAGATGACATGTAAGGAGTTCCTGCCAATGTTTACAACTCCCAAGCCAATCCAAAAACTAATTGTCATGCCAAAGATAGACGAAACTTGTCTCTACCTATTTAACACTGCTACTGTAAAGAACAGCATCCGGCATTAAGCCTCCTGAATTTAGTGGTTTCTGTGAACTGTGGTGAAAGCTCTGCATGGTTAGGCTGACTTACAGTGTTCTGGTCTGTGCTCTGAACAACTGTTGGGAAATCGATCATCCACAGCAGAGACAAATGGGTAAAGAAATGGGTATTACTTCATACTGTACTGGATTTCATCCCGAGGACAAAGCTGTTTTCACAGTAATGAATAATGTCAGGGGTTAAGAATTAGGCATTTAATTTTACTTGGTTCAATTCTAATCTGTATCATGGAGATATTAACACTACTACACTCAATATTGGACTCCTTAAAATACTGGAAAGGCATTAAATGAACTTTATATAAAAGGAGTTTCTGGAATGTTATGATCAACCTCTCTCTATGCGCACTGCACATAATTTTTTATGAACTAGGAGAAATAATTCCTCTTGCAAACATAAAAAAATTATATAATCAGTTACTTGACACATGCTGCAATTGATTTCCCTGTTTTCATTCCTGAAACTTCTCTTGTGCTTGTAAAATACAAGCTCTTTACTCTTAAAATACAATTGTAAAATACAATACTCTTTACTTGTTTCTGGCCATCTGCTAACATACAGTGAACATCCATTAGTTAAGATTTTATTAATTTGCTTTTTAATTCTATTAATTTGCTTATTTCAATAGAATTATAGGACTGTTGAAATTACTTTTAAAACCCATCTCATTAATTTTTCCATCCTAAGATTGATATTGTACTATGAATTTTATGTGTTTTGTTTTGATTCTTTACAAGAATTTTCATTTGCTTTATTGAATAGTTTCTGGTCTTGATTATCCATAAAAATGTGCTTTTTAATAAATTGTTCAGTCATGTAAAACATATATAATCATTATTTTTATACATATCTTCCCTTATTCCAAAATATTTGTTTTCTTATGGGAAGCTAACTGCTTAAGTGACTATTCATTTCTTATAGTGTTCTCATATCTTTATCTGGTCTGCACCACACAGAAACTTCACACATATATTAATGTGGGTTTTGTTAAATTGAAGCATATCGTAGGCATTTATGGCAATTGTGAACTTTTCAACTAACAAGTTGGTTAAGAGTAAAAAAAAGTTTAAGAAGCTTTCAGAAACCTGCTGTTTTGAGGCGGCATGAGATGGAAGTCAAAATGCTCAATCAGAGTAGCAGAAAACAAATTACCCCAATAGTCATTTGTTCCCTTATTTCTATGATTTGTATGTGATAAGAGAACATTACTCACAAGTGCCATGATACTTGGTGTGTGTTCTGTAAGAAATTAAGGTTGATATGTCTTAATTGTTTTAAATAAAACTTTGATCTTACTCAGATAAATGTTCCTGAATGGTTTAATATTTGTGTAAAATATTCAATCACAGTTATTTTTAAATAAATTTCTATTTCAGTATAGCAGTGGTATTTTTCTCTCTTGTGATTTAGCCATTCAGTGGCCAAAGGAGAGATGCAATTGCAGTCATAGGTCACCCTCATTAGTGTGAATTAGCAATACAGAAGAGAGCAGTTATTAAGAGGAAATTATTGAGAAAACTACCATAGAATATAATTATTTCAGAATAGCTATGAGAGTTAATCTCTCTCAGTTGATAAAGTCCACAGGAATGTACCTATCCACAGGAAAAAAAAAAAAAAAAAAAAAAAATCTGCATTGAACTGGGATTCAGGAACACAAGCTGGGTAGCTGAAGCAGTTCCTGACTATATAAATCCTCATGTCCAGTGCAAGTTGCTGTGATGGATCGTTAAGTGACTTCTCATGTACCTAATGCTGGATTAAGAGATTCTGCATTTTACACAGACCAAGGAACTCGAAAAAATAAATGTGATCAGAAATGGCTGCAGAAACAGGTTTAATCAGTAACTTCAGCAAATCTGTCTGGTATCTCCATATTCCCTTTTTTCAATATATATTAACTATTTCTTCTAATTTTCAACAGTTCTAGTAGAATATATTCATGAATGTGACTACTGACAGTATTTTATTACTACAAGTAATAAAATAAGTAGCATTTAGATAAAATTTTGACAAATTATGACAGAAATTATAAAGTAAAAACTTTTGTAATCTGGTTACTATATTTTTATTTGAGATTGTTGCAATTGTTTTACTACACTAAACATAATTTCTTTGTTTCTGTTTCACAAAAATTAGAGCATACCTTGACTCCTCAACTATCACCAGGTTTTGAAATGCTAAGTGAGCATGAACTTCTAAGGGAGATTGAACTTCTTTCCGCTTGTTTTATAAAGACATTTTTTTGTAGCGTGTGTTAGAAAAGAACTTTCTCAGAAGACAAATTGTAAAAGAATAAGAAAAATAAGATAGTTCTATTGCTGAAATTCCAGTGGAATAGAAAATTCTAATAATCTGAAGATTTTGACTTGCAAAGTTCACACACAAGTTGAAGCCAAGGAGTGCAGCTTGCCTTAGTAAAGTTCACAAGGCTCTGAGCATAAAAACTAAAAATTTAAAATCCCTAAACTGAATCTGTTCAGAGATCTTAAAGTTTTAAGGGTTCATTGCTGCAGGTAGAGAAGGGAAAATGCTTTTTTTATTGTAAACTCAAAACAAAGAGCAGAATATACCTTGGTTGCAAATATGTATTTCCCTTAAATTTAACTTTTCTTAAGGTATTCAAAGTGGCACTTTTAAAAGAAATATCATGGTTTGAATCACAAAAAGGTCACAGTGTCTCTTTTCATACTACATTCACAGAATAGCTCTTTAGAATGAATCAGCACCTATACTAAAATGCAGATTTTTTAATTTTTTTTTTTTAAACACATAATTGACTGATATCCCTGTAATTCAGCAAGTCCTCAATTAATTTGCAAGAAGGCACCATACCAGTCTAGGAGATGAGTAGCAGCCCTGGCAGGAAAAACAGTATGCAAGAGTAGGTGCAAAGGCATGATTCCCAGCTTGAAATGCTTCTTTACTCATGATTAAGAGGTTGTGTAATCACTAGCCTAGCTCTAAGCCCAATTAGCTTTGAAAAAAAATCCACTGTGCAGCCACATATGGTGAGTTTATGACCTTGGTGAATTAAATAGATTCCTGTGTGGTTTCGTTCTTTGAGCTAAACCTCAGCTTTATCATATTGCATTCAGCTGAAAGCAAGGATGCAGTTCCAGGATAAATCAATAAAAGGTCATTTGTTAGACAAGAGCTTGCTCTTAGCAGGAAGCCATGTGAAAGACTTTAGCAAACAAAATTTCTTAAGATATCCCTCCAAATAAGCATAGGAGACTTAGAGACCCTAATCTTCTGGCCATATATGCAACACTTCCAAATAAAAGTTTTGGCTTAAAATAACTGAACTATAATAGAAGGTTCATTTTTCCATTCCAAAAACCTGTTCTAGGACAGAAGCCTCAATCTTTTCAGAACCTTATTTAAACTCATGAACTCATGGGGCTTTGTAGGAACTTGCTGATATACTCACAAACACCCTGGGGTTTCTTGAGACTGATTATCTCCCCTTCTTTTTTTTTTTTTTTTTTTTTTTTATATTCTCTTTGAGGACTCTGGCACAAAGCTGAATAATCTTAGGTCAGATGAGCTGCTGCATGCATCTAGGAGTTCACTCTGAACAAAAATGAGGTGGCAAAAATGACTTGCATATTAATCATTAACATATAAGCAGGTATATTTCTTGCAAATTTTTCTGACAGCTAACACGCACACAGTTAGCAGGTATAGCTCAGCTAAGGTTTATTAGTGTCTATGCCAGATACCTAAGCCTTTATGGATTGTATCTTCCTTATAAGGGTTCATGATTTCATCGCAGAAAGATGTCAATGAATGGTATCTTGGAGGATGGGTAAATTTATTCCTGCACATCCTTCATGTTCCACATGAGGAGCCTTCAGCCAGCAATCACAGGGTGTCTGTGACCTGTTGTGCCTGCTTTTGAAAAACTCATTCTCAGGAATAGTCCAGGAGCCAGGGCAGAAACAGAGCAGATGTGGTAGCAGCAGCAGCCTATCCATGGATGACATTTTTCATGGGCCCTACTTATCCCTGGGTATCACTGCATTCAGGCAAATGATACTCATCTGCCTCAAGGCCCCACCACAGAGCAGGAAAAGGGGTGGTTTGCAGCCACCCTATGATGGTGCAAGATATTAAAAGTCCTAACCCATCTCAAACAGGATGATGTCATCATGAAGTACTAAATGCACTTATGGAATGAATTTACTTCCCAAAAATATGCCTATTCTATCAGAGTTGCAGTTAAAAGAATCAAGACATAGAGAAAAAAGGTGCATAATTAATGCTGACAATAGAGCATGACAAAAATGACAGAAGCAGTGCTAACGATCTGTATCGTTACTACTTGTGAGCTCAAGCAGCAAAGTTACTTTCTTTTTTACTGGCTAAACTGTACTACAAGTAATAGTCAGGGGACTTTATTGGTTACCCCATTATGCAAGTGATTTAAGTTAGAAGGTAATTTTGAGCAGAAAAGGTGAAAGTCACTTTAACTATTTTGGTGGCAGACGATGGCCAGGATATCATCATCAGTATCTTTGTTGAAGCAGATGATAGAAACTGTGAAAAGAGAAAGTAGTAGATAAATGTGAACGATGAGAGCATTGAAAAGATACATAAGAAATAGTTTCACTAAAAGGTCTCAGAAGTCTGCTGAATATCACTTCACTGAGCAAAGACAAAGCTCTTAACTGAACTGAAAATCCAGCAATGACAATGCACTTCTGAAGACCTTATAGGACATTACACCAGACCCTGATGAAAAGTCTACCCAATGGCCAGAGAAAAAATTAAAATAGTCTGCAGAAGGAGTTATAAACATTAACTTGATGAATTAATGAAAATTCTATACACTTAAATTGGGTATCAGAGAAAAACCTTGCCTCTTCTGAAGCAATTTTAGCTGCAACTTCAAAAGATACTTGTTGTTTTCTAAAGAACATTCTCCTAGAAGTCATTTAAAGTGTCCTGGAAGGGCTGAATTTCATTTTTTGCTCAGGCAGAGCTGAGAAAACCTCCTTTCAGATCCTTAGAGTTTTATGACCTACCTGTATCCGCTGGAATGTTTTTTAAGCTGTTTTCAATTATTTTGATGAATTAGCTTTTATAGGTTTTCTTATGAAAAAAGTGTCATTTCATCATGTTTTTTAGCTGTTTTGAACTTAGGGGCGTTCTATTTCTGTCATTTTAGTAGTTATAAACACTTTTAAATTTATTAACATCTGGTGTCAATTCTTTGTTCAGAAATTATATGTGACAATTGAAAGTCCCTAGGCATCACATAGAAGCTGAAGTGTAAGAGATTGATTTTGGAGTATGCAAAAGAACAGTTATTAAAACTGTCAGAAGACAGATGGGGATATATTACTTTGATGCCAAATAGACCTTAGCTTCTTCCCTGCTGTATGTGTCCCCAACTCACAGAGTATTAACAACTTACTCAGCTGACTCCTCGTCTCGCCATTGCAGGTAGAGCTTATTTAGAATGGAGCCACTAGAGAGTGTGACTGCAGCCCCACAAGAAGATTTTTTGTCACTCTCAAGTCACAACAGTTTTGGCCTGTACACCTGTTGCATTGAGAGTACAGACATTTAGCAGAAAATAAATTCACTTGTGTTCTGGCTGGTCCTTAGAAGGCAGAGGGCTTAGGTGCATCTGGACTTAAATTTCTAATTACAATCAATTTGCCACTGTAAGTATGGTCAGGCTCAGTAAGTACTTTCATGATCACACACTCCTGAACAATGCACTTTATTGAAGCAACAATCAATAGATTCTTGTTAGACTGCCATATAAATAACCAGACCTACAGAATGTAAGGGCATAGTGCTGTGTGCAAGGTCTGACACAGTCAGAGGTGCAAACTTTACAAAGGAGATGTCGCTGCTTAGGGGAGGAGAGAGGAGCAAGCCCATCAGCTTGTCTGCAGGGTGATTGTTCTGCCATGAAGGATTTCAAATGCCAAATTCATACTTTTAGAAGATGTGGAGATCAGACTGCAGTCAAATATCCTGGTTTTGCCATCATAAATGGTAGTAAGGACAGATAGTGAAGAATATGGAGAGCTACAAAAAGAGATTACAAAGGCTGTGGATCTTGCACAAGGGTAGAATGGAACAGTAACATTTTGGTACCACTCACTTTTTCACCTGGCTGCTTGCAGTGATAAGGGTCATCTGACCTTCAGCCTGATAACCTGTCACCCCCTCAGTATGCCATCATGCCCACACTACTCCCCTCAGTGCATATCTCATGGCATATCTCATGGCTTTAGCCCTTATTGCCACAACATCACTCCAGTTTATTTCAGAGCTGTGTGATCATCACAGCATACAGACCCTACTTCTGAGGATATACTAGAATTTCAGAAATTGGTTTAATTCTAAAGGAAAACATAATTTTATTTCTGTCTCTCTCTCTTTTTTTCTTTCTGTGTATACATAGGTTTATATACGTGCATGTGTGTATGAACATTTTGTCAAAAAAGGCAGTTTTACTTTCAATACATTTTAGTATATATATAAAAGAAAGACAACTCCCAAACACTTCAAAATATTTTTTTAAAAAATTCTCTTTTATTCAAGGTAATTTTTTTTATCAATCAGAACAATTCCTTGGCATGTATGAAAGCCATATTCTGCGCTTACCAAACAGTTTTCCTAAAATTTTTAGCTTTCAAATTTTACAAATTTTACTTGGTTTGTCAGCCACCTTTGTAGCACTCATTAAGAATAGTATAAATGATGGAATAATTAAAATACTTCTCAGTCAAAGCAAGACTCCTGGTAAAGTAGCTGTTAGAACTGTCCTTTTCAATGGCTGTAATTATTTGACAGAAAACATGTCTTAAAATAAATGGACTTCTAAACATAAAATATAGTTTAATTTAGTCTGCCTACATTATGCAGAAACTTAACTTCCAGGTTTCATGCCATACACTTTATTAGTAGGAAACAAGCATACTGGTGCTCAGATTGACAGGCTGGGATATTGAAGTCCTCATTCAGTCATTTCCTCATTGTGCATCTTTACATGAAGAATAAATAGGGATTTCATTTTTTTAAAATATTAATGCCTTAAGATTTAGCTTTTCTATTTTTCAGATTCTGTTCTGTTTTAGTGTGTAGTTCTGGGTTTCATGTTAAGTCCTAGTAAGCTCAAGGTAGACAAAACAATTCCTTTTCTAGCTTGGGTCCAAGGACAACTGATACAAATTTCAGGCCCGAGAGCATAAACCACGGTGAATTGAAGAGAGAAAAACATGGAGGATGGAACTTCATAACCTGAAGCTATAATTGGACAATTAACTCCAGTATGCTAATGGACCAAAACTTACAAAAGTGTGGGACCTCATAATCGATCAGTTGTCCATTTTGTGACCATTTTGGGGTTTATCTTGAGCATAGCCCAGCTGGGCTCTTGCACTGCTCAGGGTGTATCCACTGAGACCTTTTAATAAATACCTACTTTATCTTTTTGCTCTGTCTAGTCTGTTCCAGATCAGCCTTTCTAAGGCATCAATATCAGTGTCATTTTAGCTAGGGAAAAAAAAGGAAAATAATAATGATCCAAAACATCTGGTTAACACATTCTTTTCATCTGTGCACTGTCATTGTTCTAACAATAATGGAATTCTGTAGAGGATTTAGAGAATAACTCCTCCTGAGTTGGGAAAAATATTTTTACAAAATTATATCCAAAGCACAGATTAATTAATTTTTATTTCGGGTTTTGTGTTGAATTCTTCTGGGTTCCTCTAACCATAAAAATCAGTAAGCGATACATCCCACACTTTAGTATTTTTACTTGTAGATAACTACTGGTTCATAACATTGTAAATTCAGCTTTGTCCTTGCCTACATTGTTTTAAAACTTCTGATCAACACCATGTTAGTTAACCTTTCTCCAAGGGTTGTGTTCTAGCAGCAAAAACTCTTGCATGTCATTACAAACACTGTGAAGATACAAAGAACAGAGAACAATTCCTCCTAACACTTAGGGAAATGCTGATGTGGTAAATGACTGTCAAAACTTAATGGCTCTTACAAAAGCAATCCTCACGTGTATGCTGGATTTTAAATGAAAAATTTATTTTTATGTTATTTATAACCAATGTTATTAGTTTCCAAAAATAATTCTCAGCTATTTTTTTGTAATAATGCTGTCTAAAAGCTTTACAAACACTTTTTGTTTTATATTTGTTCAGAGATCTTTGAGAGAAGACATAGTGTAAACATCTTAAATGTTACTTTGATTCCTTTCTTATTTATAAATTATATGGTGATGAGAACAGGGAGTAGAAACAGTTTCCTATAATGCACTTTGCCTGCTGGTAAATAAATAGCCTGATAATCTCAAGATCATTTTTGTGACCCAAAGCTACAACAATAATGCACACACTTTAAAAAGGTAATTGTTCACCATATTACTTTGTGACACGAGAATACGACACCTCTTGAAACAAAGTGTAACAATCTATAGTCTGGAATGGATTAGCATAAAATATTTTTTGTCAGTTGTGAATAATGAAAATGCTTTTGAATTAATCCTTCTTATAAAAAAGTTCACAACATTCCTTTTTCTTAACAGTTCAATCTTTGCACAGATGTTTCCTCCTTAGTAGTGCCTCTTATGATGGAAGCATAAGTATAAAACCATATAGAGAATTAGAAAGTAGTTATTTGTTTTCAGTGTATTTTGTTTCAAATTCCTGACACTGTATAAAGTTATAAAACTATTTGAGTGGTGAAGGTAGTTCCTCAATGGTAGGAAGGCTACACAGAGAGACCTGGAAAGACTTGATCAATGGACTGAGGACAATTGCAGGAGATTCAACAAGGCCAAGCACTGGGTCCTTGGGTCACAACACCCCATGAACCCTGCAGGCTGGGGAGGAGTGGCTTGAGAGCTGCTTGCCAGAAAGGGCCCTGGGGTGCTGTTTGGCAACTGGTTCAGTAAGAGCCAGCAGTGTGGGTGGCCAAGAAGGCCAGTGGCATCTTGGCCTCTATCAGGAACAGTGCAGCCAGCAGGACCAGGGGAGGGATTGCCCCTCGTACTGGTGAGGCCACACCTGGGGTGCTGTGTTCATTTCTGGGTCCCTCAGTTTAAAAGGGACATTGATGTGCTGGAGTGTGTCCAGCAAAGGGGAAAAAGGCTTCTGTATGGTCTAGGGGACACATATTACGAGGAATGGCTGCAGGAGATGGGTTTGATTAGTCTCAAGAAGAGGAGGCTCAGGTGGGAGCTCATCACTCTCTTCAAGTACCAGAAAAGAGTTTGTAGTGAGGTTGGGTTCAGTCTCTTCTGTTGTGCCTCCAGTAAGAGGACCAGAGGAAATAGCCTTAAGATGACACAGAGGAGATTCAGATTAGATACCACAAAAAAGTATTCACTGTTAGGGCGGTCAGGAACTGGAACAGGTTGGCCAGAGAGGCAGTGGAGTCACCATCCCCGGAAATGTTTGATCCACTATTTTGGCAGTGGGTGTTGTGGTTTAGTGGGTTAATGATTGCAGTAGTAGTGCTGGATTGATGTTTGGACTTGATTATTTTAAGGGTCTCTTTCAACCTTGATGGTTTGATGATTATATTTGATGATTTTTTTTTCAAAGCCACTTAGTGTTTAGGGTCTTTTTTTTGTTGTTGTTGAAAACCAGAAGTATTACTTTTTAATATACATTATGCAGGGATTTATTCATGACATTGATTCAATTGGAAGGATATATTTCATTTAATGATTAACTGCCAGATCACGGTATTCCACAAAAACAATGATCTGTCTGTATTGGACTGACCAGTAAAAATCCATAAATCAACAGAGCAAAAACCATACTGGGTTTGTTGGTTTTTTGTTGTGGTTTTTTTTTTTTTTTTTTAGTATAGCTTTCACATTGATTAAGTTGACAGCAGTACATGTGGCTTAAAGAATAAATTCTTACAGAAATAATGACAAGTCTGCCAGTGCATCAAAAAATAATGATTGGACAAGTGATTAAGTATGTACAGCTTTTGGAGGCAAGTGTTTTGAAACATAATGGCATAGATAAAATATAGCTGAGAGGTAGATGTTATTGAACTGAAAAGGTACAAGTACAAGCATTTTCTAGTTTTTTTCCTCTTCACAGTGAAAGAAAGTGTAAGTACAAAGACAACGATATTGGGAAACAAATAACTGATTTGATATCTGAGATCTTGAATGTAAAAACATTAATCTTTGAATGTATACTCGACACTTATTCACTTAGAGCTGAAAAAGAATTATGGGATTTACTTCTGGGGTGGGCTCTTTTGATGTGATTTCCAGACAATTCTGTTTTATTTATAACTTCTGTGGAGAAACTTCTGAGAAAAAGATCTGCATGTTCAAGTGTTCTATTTTTTAAACACCTCAACAATATAAACAATAAAATGGAGAAGGCATTAGTCTTCAAATACTGAAAAGCAAACAGCATTATCTTGGTTGATAAAGGAATGTTTAATTTCAGAAAACAAATATCAAAATTTCTGACCATTATTTTCTGGAATGGATGTAACACCCTCTCAGAGGCATAGGAAATCTCAAGGAAAACTTTCCATTTCTGTGTCCGATGTCCAGCCTATAGGTAAACACGCCGGCATTCATGATAAAAGTCTCTTCACCAACATAGAGTTACAAGATCACTCTTTCTAAATCCTTGCTACCATCTCTCTGCTACCAAATAAGTGTGGAAAATAAAAAAGCAATCAAGAAAATGAGGAATATGTGTGACAATTTGCATAACACTTTCCCAGTGCCTGACAACGAAGTGCTACAGAATATGTTTCATCGCAAAATCAGCAGGCAGGAAGAACTGAAACTATTGTGATAATATTGCAGATATTATGAAAAAAACATTCTGTTACTGGTCTGCTGTGAAAGGGCACATTCATAGCTACATAAAGCCCCCAATCAGAAGAGACTGCCTTCAGCATCCAGTCTCATTCTGGAAACACATTTTTATTAGAATGACTTTTGAAATAATAAATAACAGCAACAAAATTGTAATTTTGAGTTTACCATAAATACTACTAAGTATAAATAGTTAATCATTCTAATCCCACTGATAAGAACATGACTGCATTTGGTTACCTGCAGCAGGCTGTTATACCTCGTCATAACTTTAGCAGGAAGCTCAGCACTCTTGTATCTCTTTTCCATGTTTAGCTATGGATTTGTAACAATCAAGTCACAAATCAGTTTCCTCATTCTAATTTACATTACCTACGTAAGCCATGTGTCATAGGCTCATTTTCCAAGACAGTGGTAATAAATTCTGCTTTCTTCCATAGGCAACAGAACGTGGCATCTTTTAATGTTCCAGTTGGTCTTACCTGAGCCTCATGAAGAAGAAAAGAAACGCATATATTCTAAAATAAACTTTTTGTTGTTTCAAGATAAGCTTCTAACCATTAGACCACAGGTGGCCAGTCTGTCTGATATGATGAGCTGCACATTTTATGGGTCTGGAAGGTGCCAGACATTTGCCACATACTGGGCACCCAAAGAGGTCAACCTGTGCTACCTATGTGTCTTATCACTCTCTATAATCAAGGCTGTGAGCTACCCAGAAGTTTGCCATAGTCCCCCTGCTGTTCAATTACACAACATAGTCAAGGTACAACATCCACACAACACTAACAGGTAAGGGGCAGACCTACAATAATAATTTGGTACCTCTCTTCAAAATAAAATTAATAGTCTGTAGCAGTCCAGTCTTGGTCCAGATGGCTTTGGACCAATAGCTACAACATCAGGAGTCCTATGTGGACACTTTTTAGAGAGAGATGCATGTCCAGCCTAGTGACTCAGGAACGAAACACTTTAATAACAGGAAAATAACAAACTGGAAGGCAAACAAGATATACAGAGGTGCACTAGAGAAGACTACCTGAAATGGCTGCTGTCCAGGGTTTAGCAGGGGTATATATAGGTTAGGGTTTAGGGTGGAGTCAAGGCAGGACCTGAGGGTGAGGTCCAATAGGGAAGGATATGCAAAACAATGCAGGGCTACATTGACCAATCAGGGGCAATGAGGTAACCAGGAACAAATCAACTGGGAGAGAACAGAGAACCTTCTAGCACAAATTTGCATATAACAACACAGGGAATTCTGGGACTGGTGTCTCTTACTCACCATGACTGTGGGGTTTTCCTATGGCCCTATGCCCAGCTCATTTTCTCTACCTTGGGCCTACTCAATTCTAGCAGTAGTTTTTGTTCTGAATGTTTAGTCTCAGGTTTTGCTGTTTAACTGGGAACTTCATATCCCTGTATAGAGGAATATAATCTTGATATTATTAATTACTCCAGCTGTTACATGAAAGCATGGTTTTCTGAAACCCTTTGTGTTTGCTCAATCTGCTAATGCCCCAGGAAAGCCAAGACCCTTGTGACCTACCCACCTGTCAGCATCCTGTAAAGGGGACTCTTCTGATAGTCCACTGTATCTGGGGGCAGTTTGATTGACTTGTTCAGACCCACACAGTTAATCAGAGACTAATCTTTAATTACAGTTTTGAAAGGGGGACTTCTTAATGGATTTTCCTACTTTTGTTGAATATGTTGTTGACTGCTTATGCCTGCTAGGATGCTTGCAGGACTTAGGTAAAATAATTTACAGAATTAATAGACACCCTGATAATAGAAAATTGTGCCAGGTTAAGGTTTGAAAATTACCATTGATAGTAACTGAATACAAAAATGTATTTAAAGCAATATACAGACAAGCTCTAAACACCAATGAAAGCTTGAGATAATAATAGAACATGCATAGAGTAAGCTTCTTACCCCATATGCATTCCTACAAGGGAAAAGACTGACTCAGCTTGTCACCTGACCCGAGAAGCTAGAATGGAGTCTTTAACTTTTCTGCATTCTTAACTCACTTTTATACCATTTCTTTATATTTAAGTGTAGCTTAAGTGACCATAGTCCTGCATACTTGTGTTACTGACTGGTATATCATTCTATCATTTCTCTGTTAAAGAAATAGTTAATAGAATATAAAGCTCACACCAAGTGAGGAGTGGTTCTACCTTGGAGATGGTAACACTGGGAGGGAGACATCTATTAATATTAAAATTGGATTATCATGAAGCAATTTCATTTGCAGAAAAATATTTTGCCACAGTTGCTGATTCAGCAGGACATCATCTCCTGTCTGCCCTGGTTGGCAGGTGCTGTGCAGTTCATCAGCCACATGATGCCTTCGAGTTTCCATCCCTGCAAGGATTTCAACCAAGCATGGCTGCAGTGTCTCCATTCTGCTCCACCCTCTATTCCATCCTTCTTAGGATGTGCTTAAGGATGCAAGTTGTGTTGAATGGGAAGCTATAGTGGAATAGATTTCATGCATGCTAAATGCATTCCATCCAGGAAGTAGCAACTGCAGCTCATCTTTTCATTCCCTATTATTTGTAACGTTATGTTCGCGTTATATTAGAATGTGAATATAACTTTGCAGATTTCTCTAATTTTTGCTCCCAGTCATCTTCCCACAGTAAGTTTCTGTTTTGAAAATTGTACTTGCAGAGAATTTGTAGTCTGCATTTTTTTAAAAATGGGTAACAAAATATGTTTAGTATTCCTCGATGCAAGGAGACAGTTTAAAAAGCTCTAAAATGTTATTTTAGTTTATAGGTCATTTATTGTCAACAAGTTTAGTACTTCAAAACACTCTTCTATACTCCTCTAACAGAGACATATTTTACATCACAGAATCATTACTCAGTTTTGCATGTCCTTTATTTGAATTCTACATTCTGAAAGAATAGCATATAAAGAAACTATCTATTTTTGAGAGAAGCTGTGGGACCAATTTAATAAGTGATGGTAGAAATACAGTCAGGAAAAAAAAAAATTTAAAAGATGATTCAGCTTGGAAAAGTACGAGGTTATCCATCTGGGGAGAAGTAATACAAAATGAGATTCTATAGAGGAGTACTGTGGATAATAAGAATGCTTAGAAAGACATAAAGGCAGTATTATACAGCAAATATTCTAAACTTTTTGCATTGTATTAACATAATCAATTAAAAAAAATCTTCATAAATCTGCAAAGATTAGGAAATATTTTTCAAGTCTTAATATAGTCTAGTGAGAGCATACTTTCCCAAAATAGTCCTCAGGGGAGCATTTCTGTGATGCAGAGAGCACTGACATAGACATTGACATTACACTCCTGAGTTTATAGGTTTCTCACACACAAAAATCAAACAAATATACAAAAAAAGCATGTCTGGCATCACAATTCCACCAAAGCAGCAGAAGATATTTGTAAAATATCCATCACTGGCTGCCTGGATAAGAACATCACAACTTGGATATGGCTTTCAAGCAGAGCTGAAAGTGTGGAATAAGCCAACATTTAGAATGAATGAAATAGGCTATCCAAAGGTTTAACCCCAAAGACAGCTGTCTGTAAAATTCCAAACTCTTAGAAGAGGAATAGTTCTGCACCTGCATGTCTTGCATGATGTTCAGTATTTTTCCACATGTTCTTCAACTCTCTGCATAAAGCTAGCATAAAAGCAAATTTGACTCTGCCTGAGAATCTTGCTTTCAATAAATAATTTCAATATTTCTAAATAAGAAAAAAAAAGAATTATGTAAATTTCTGAACAGCTTTGCTTTTGAGCTGTTTATATACACAGTGGTATTATGTAGGAAATACATATGCCCTGGGAAAATCCTGAGATAGGAATAAAGCTTTTGCTCCTATTTTTGGCATGGACATGCATCTTACTATTTAGTGATGACCAGAGGATCATTTTAACCGCCTTCTCCATTTCCTTTGGTAAATCTCCTCTGAAATTTGCATAAATTTCCTTGAGGAACATGATTATGGAAGCCGTTTAACTTATGTAATATTTTAGGAATTAAATGTTCAGTCTGATTTTAGACATGCAAAATGCATAGTAATTATTTTTGTTGGTTATATTTTGTAACTAAATTAGTATTCATTTTCTTATACAGTGTCAGTATCCCTTTAGCATGGATACTGTGCCAGGATATTTTGCTAAAATTGACAAATGTTGATGTACATAAACAGTTTTCCCTTAGTTATCTCATCAATATTCTAAGAATTCAAAATACTTTAATCTGAATGAACATTAAATTTTAGCCCGAATCAAAATCATAGATATATACAGTCATGGGTTTATGTGAAAGAAAAACAAAAACACCCCAGTATTTTATTTTGTTTGATTTGATGTATTATTTTAGTTCATTTTTTAATGTGATTAAATAAATTTGAAATTTGAAAAGGCTCAATTACTTGCAAGTAGAAACTGATGAATGTTTGGACATGTTAAATCCACATAAATGGTTTCTATATCTGTTGAAGCACATCATGTTCATAATTTTTATAGAACTTTTTTTTAATGATTTACCATTATTGCAATTGACTATATATTAATTATTTGGGCAAACCCTTGAGGAAGGCAGAAGTGATGTGGGCAAATAGAGAAAACTTCAAAATGAGTGTCACAACAACATGATAACGTAACAGCATGACACAGCTAAGATACAGTGGATGCCAGATCTCACATCTGAACTCATATCTTTCTGTAACACATAAAAATTCGCAACGAGGATAAAAATAGGCTTTAATAAATATGGTAATTAAATACTTATATTTTAAAATTAAAATATTTTCATTTAATTTTTATGCATGTATATATTGCTGAACTGAAACTAAATTTTCTAAATTTTAATTACTTTAAGACAAAAGGCCTGAAAATATTGAAAGAAAAATAGCCCTCTTACCAAACCAAAACAAACTGTATTGCAAATATAGATTGTATGAAAAAGAAGATGAAGACACAAAACTCCTAAAGGAGAAATCAATACTATCGATACTATTATAAATGGAAAGGCAACATGATCCCATTAACAGACAAATTTCCATCAACTTACTGCCTAGGAAGTTTAGTAATATCAATATTCTCCAAACCTGATTTTTCAAACAATGCTTTCTTGTGATGAATGAGGCAGTTTTTGCTGAGTCTAAGAAAGTTTTATATTTAATAAAAGAGGAAGAAATATGAAAAGAGGTGTAATAAAATAATATAGAGGTTAAATTATCTGGAGACACTGAGGTATATGCACCATAACATTGCCTTCTAGGTACAGGAAAAGTCAAAAGGAAACAAAAAGACTCTATAAGGAGTAATTCTTTGAAAGTTATCTGCACTGAAGCTATACTTTCAGTGGATAAAAATTAGTCTGAAGCAAACCAAATCAAGATTATTTCAATTATTAACAAGATAGTAATCTCAAAAAGAAGAGAGATGAGTATGGAAGAAATAAAAAGAAGAAAAAATTGTTTCTGTGTATTGGACTCAATTTATTGGCCATTTTCCTGCAGCAAATTTTTCACTGATTTCAGCAATTGTTTGGATATAATGAGAATTGCAACCTTTTCTAATATCCAAGACAGTGACATAAGAAATAAGGAAAGTTGCAGCTCCGAGCTGATAGAGGACGAGAAGGGAGATATGAAGCATATGTAAGCCTTTCAAATTGCTGTTATCACTCCTTTGGTGGGACAGCTTGCTTGCTTTTTTCTAATCTGCTGTCTTCAAATGTAATTAGGATCTACTTTTGTTTAATTAAAAACATGTATAAAGATACAGAGAAATGTAATTTAATATCTTCAGTCTACACCTGCTTTAAGTAATTCTCAATTAAAACAGTTTAATCTGATACCCAATTTTAAGCTTTACTTCTTTGGTAGATATTGTGATTTACCCTTATTTTCATTCTTTGTTTTATTCTTCTGAAGTTGAAACTTAAAAAGCAGTTTATCTGTCTTACTGAACATTTTATCACCAGAAATTTCTGTCAAAGCAAAAGTTTTTCAAGCTTTAGTGTTTCCAATTTTACCAATGTTTATCAGTCATTTAAACCTCAATAGAAACCTTACTTGAAAAAAAGTGTTATCTTAACTCATCATTTGAAAGATGTTTTGATATGTTGCGTAAAGAAACAAAACAGTTAGAACAGACAGGCTGCATCCAATCCTTGTAACAATGAATCTGCTTAGTTTTTTCCATTATTTCAGACTTCTTCTCTTGAATGTGCATTTTCATAGAAGACTGTGACTCTGCAAAAACTTTACCAAAAGCCCCCGTCACACCAATTACTCAAAAGACATCTTTACTGTTCATGTCATCTGGAAGAGAAGTCAAATGTCCACCAAGTTGACAGTAATACCACCCACTTAACCGTGACTCAAAAGTGTAATTGGGAGAGGTCTACTAAGCTCAGACAAACCAAGGTATATCCCCACTTTTCCAGCAATAACAAAAAGCCTTCCAAACATAGATGGCTCTCTTTAGATAGCATTTCATGTTTGCTTTTCCTGAAAGCTAATCCTTAACAAAACTAACAGAGCAATGGCATCCTGGTAGAGTAATTGAGTGAAAAACCTCATGTTCTCTGATAATGATAGCTAGCTGGGAGCCATGCTTGAGCACAGCTGTCTTTTATGTATTCTTTTTTCAAGATCAATATTGCTGTTTTTCAACACTTAATTGCTTTTAATTATCAGAGAAGGAAAAAAAAACGTGGTTCCAATTCAGCAACAGAGGTCCCCTCTTAGTTCATCTTCTCAAGGCTAAACAGGCCCAGCTCCCTCAGCCTTTCCTTACAGGAGAGATGCTCCAGTCCCCTGATGATCTTTGTCACCCTCAGCTGGACCCACTCCGGAGTTCCACGACCCTTGTGCTGAGGAGTGCAGACCCAGACACAGCATTCCAGAAGCAGCCTCACTATTGTTGGTCCCACTGGAAGTGCTCATAGAAGGTGTCAGTCCCTGTGTAATACAGTCATGGCAGATGTAATCTGAACCAGTCAATTCAGTGAAATCCTAGGTGCAAAGATTCATTTTTCTCTACTCATTAGCATTGTCCTCTAATTAGAATTTGTATATCTGGCCTGACTTACCTACACAGATTTATTCTGATGAAAGGTAACTTAGGTACTATTTTATGCTAATCAAGTGCCCCAATTTATTTTTATAGCTTGATTAGTAGTTCTCAATCAATTAAATTATTAACAATTTAAAAACTCTTAAAATTTTTACTGTCTTAGGTTTATAGTAGACGGGTAAAGAAATTTTAGGTATGAAATATTTAAGCTTTCAAACATCATAATTTTGGTAGTTTACAGGAAGGAGAGTACTGACACTATTTCAAACATTAGCTATTGAAACTATTCCATAAATGTTGCTAATCAGCTACTTAATTCTTTGGGAGTTTCACCACTGGCTCAGTAAGTTCAGCATTGTGTCCAAGGACTTTATGCATAAATATGGAATACTGTGCTGCATCCATGACCTGTAATCTCTGGCTTCTTTTTGTATTCTTTGTGTGATAACTTAATTGATATCTCAGATAAATAGGCACAGACAAGGTGCAAACAGATATGATGCGAACTTTTCAAATAATTATTTTCTAGCCAGAACATCTTCAACCATCTCTTCAGATTGGGTGAAGCTTTTTTTAGTAATATTGCTGTCATCAGATGAGAATAGCAGGAACTATTTTTTACGGCTTTGATGGAACAAAACTACAGTGGAAAAGTTTAACTTGACAGAGAGCAAGCAAATGAACATACCTGAAATATGGACACAAATATTTGTGTATGAACAAGCAGGTCATGGAAAAATAGCAATGGATGTGTAGCAATTGAAGATAAGTCACTAAATTGGTACCTTTCACAACTGTTAACTCCCTGGGTCTGACAAAATTTAGCCAGTAGTTTCTGACAGATTTACAGACAAAAGGAAAAGTGATGTCATAATGGCAGGTTTATAAGTATTAATCTGTCAATGATAAATATTCTTTCTGCACATTTATTGTAGAAAAGACAAGAGATATAAATATTGCCCGAGGTTTGATCGGAAATGCTGTTTGTCACAAAATCAGTTACATTTCAAAATCTTGTCAATCAGAGATTTCTTTACAGGTTAGAACCAAATGGGCTTTACACCAGCCAGCTCCATGTGGATATCTTAGATACTTTAGGAAGCCTCAAATGTTACTGGGCTTGTCTTCATGGGAAACTGGTCTGAGCCCTTGCTGTCTGACAATTTATCAGTTAATTTTACTCTTAAGCCCTTTCCAGTATTCTGTTACCTTTTTAAAAGGATGTGCTTCTTGTTCAAATGTTAATGCTGTTAAAATTCTTTTTCCTAATTGAATTGCTTTTTGTCTCAGCTTTGGAGGCAGCTAACAAATCTCAGCTGGAGTTTAAGGTCAACTTCATCATTTGTCCTTCCTCAATTTTACAGATGTTGAATTCTATTAAAAGGGACCTTCTCCTGGCTACTCCCAGTACAACAAAAGGAAACCTGACAAGTCAATCTTTACTTGAACCAAGTTTGAGGGGACTATTGTATTATTTCCTAATTTCTAAACTCCCTCTCCAACCCCAACCCCTCCCCCTTCAACTTAGAAACATATTCAGAAATGGGTGTAACAGCTGAAGAAAAAAGTGACAGGACCAGATGTTCTGCGTGTTTTCAACCCCTCTTCCTCTGTATTAAACTAGTTCTCTTTCCCATTGGTACAATGGCTTTAAAATCTTTTGTTAGAGAAGCTCTGAAGCAATGATGGCACTCTTGAAATATTCATTTTAACATATTGACTTCCTTACTGAACAAACTTTTGCAGTGTGATAAAGTGCTTGAATACTTAAAAAAACAGATACTTTTCTTGAAGTTTGGTTAAAGATTGACAATGTAAATATTAACACAGAGTCTGGTATTTTTGTTGCGTATAATTCTCTTGCATTAAAAAAAAAAAGTTTCAGGTTTTATTTTCTTTCTGTAAGATGACTTAATTGGAAGTGAAGCACAGAAACATACAGTTCTACAATATGACCAGCAATGCCTGACAAATCTCGTAATATAAATGTCTCTGATAGATGAAAAACCTCTTTAGTCTTAACAAGCCTTTAAAAATGAGAGAAACTTGATAAAAAATAACTTACTATTATAGAAAATATAATAAAAATAATATGTTGTGCTTAATGCTAGTAAAGTCTTCCTGCCTCACAAGCAAATTGATAAAACATATTCTGTCTCAGCAGTAAGGGCAGAAACAATAGATACCTCTGATTTGCTGTCAACCATAGACAATATGCTAAACAGCCAGGAATATAATATTTGAATATTTATGTTTCATGTAAGCAAATTCTGCTACACTGTGTTCTTGGGATAAAATTGTTTGTAGTGATAATAAGTACATGGCAGTACCTCAAATTCTAATGTTAGTGTCAGAAAATAATTTTGCAGACCATTATAATAAAGAAGGAACTTGCTGCCTACTGTGAAATAGGTAGATTTCACAGTGAAATATTTGTCAGAAAGGTACCTGGTGCTCTGCTTGATTGCAGCTTACAGGGTATCACTGTGCTGAGCCCTTTCAGCGGTGCCCTGACTGAGGACACCTTGGAAGTGTGGGCCGTGGACTCTGAATGTCCTTTTTCACATCACTAGAAAATGGCAGCTGGCTTTCCACTGGGCTTGAGTGCCACTAACCCTCAGTAAGTTCTCCAAGGAGACCAAGCTGTGTGGTGCAGTTGACATGCTGAGGTGAAGGGGTGCCATCCAGAGGGACCTGGACAGCCCTAAGAGGTGGGCCCATGGGGTCCCCTAATTGCAGCCTTCCAGTAGATAAAGGGAACCTACAACAAAGCTGGAGAGGGACTTTTTGCAAGGGCTTGTAGTCACAGGATGAGGTAAAATAGCTTTAAATTGAAAGAGGGTAGGTTTAGACTAGATATTAGGAAGCAATTCTTTACTGTGAAGTAAATAAGACACTGGAACAGGCTTCTCAGCGATGTGGATGCCTCCTTCCTGGAAGAGTCCAAAGGCAAGTTGGATGGAACTTGGAACAACCTGCTCTAGCTGAAGGTCTTCCTTCCTGTGGCAAAGAGGTTGGAACTAGATGATCTTCAAGGTCTCTTCCAAACTAAAACACTCTGTGATTCTATTATAAGCTCTATCCCAACTTGCAGTGAATGCCTGTTATTTTCACTCTAGACTTAAGGGTAATATAACTGCTCAATAAATACACATGTAAATTTTCTCTAACATGATGCAGTCAGAATGTTATATATTGCTCATCGTATAAATGGTTGTTTGATAATAAGTTTAATCATCTGCTCTGATGTTTTTGATTAAAATAGTCTATCAGTAATTCAGTGTGGAAAAAAAATTCAAATTATTTTGTCCATCCTAGTGTAACTGATTGATATACTAGTAGAAAACAGAAGTGTGTCCAAATTTATTTACTTTAAGAAGTGGAGCATATAGTCAAAGAATGGTAACTCATAAAATTTTCCCCATCTCTGTTCGTCTCCTCCATTCCCCTCCTCCAATGCAGTTTCTTTACTGACTTTAATTGACTGCACTCCTTCTTTCAATAACTTTTCTTTCAATCATCCTTCCTTTCAATAAACCTTTCTTTCAATAACCTTGTTATTTTCTTTTTTTCAATTTTTAGAACATTTTCAGATTTTATCATCTCCTTCTAAGCTTTTTACAAACAATAATGGATTTTTATACCTGGGGATATTTTTTCTCCAAATCAACAATTTTTTTTAATTGTATATATAAAAAATAAGGAATTTGAGCTCTAAGAGGATGCCATATAACAAACAAACAAAACCAAAAGGAAAGTGATTAATAGGATTTATACTACCTAAATTTTATTCTTTCATTGAAAGACAATCAATTGTATTACAGTTCTGAAGTCCCACTCCCTTAACATTTTATTTTTATCTAGACCTTTACAATATCTACCATACAGTTTTCCATCTCCCATTAAAGTTGAATTACTACTGCACAAATCTTGTTGGGTTTATAAAGTTAATCTTGAAGAGTTTAATTTTATTTGTTAAATGCACAAATAACATTTCATTGTTATAAGTGGCAAAAACCCCCTACAAGGAGTAGGCAAGGAATATTAATAAGAATCTTGACACATACTTTACCATATCTAAAGACATCAGGTATCTCAGTCTGTGATGTGAATGGAAAATTTTGAAAACCTGTCTACTCATTACATTATACAATCTCACAGTAGCCACCAATTTACATTCATTGGTTACTCAGAGTCAAAATTTTTAAAGCAGTGTTTTTGTCACAATTTTAAGGTTTTTACTTACTCTGTCAATCTACTCTGAATTCAGTAGGTTGTTTGGATATTGGCAAGTTTATCAGAATTATCTGTAGCTTGTGGGCATCTGTGTTCTTTAATCAGCAGATTAGATCTCTAGGGACCAAAGACTCTTTTGGCAGCTAAAAGAAAGAAATTCTCTGGTGTACTGTGGTTGTTTTTAAAGAAGTGAAACACTGCTAGCCTTTGGCATGTTCTAAACAGGTCACCAAAGTACAAATATTTCCTTGTTTCCAATTAGACTACAACCTGAACACACAGCAGTATGAACCAGTTTTGCTAAATAAAGCCAACATATCATCATGTAGGTGGCTTGTGACAGACAACCTGCACCAGCTCATACTAATCAGGGCTTTCTTTTCTCCCCACAAATGTGCAATAAATCTGTCCCTACCCATCATCCACAGTGTGTCCATGAATGAAAAAAAAAAAAAAAAAGATAAACCTACTTCTTACTTTCAGCAAAAATCAAATAGTTTTTTAAGCTTGTAAAGAAAAAAAAAAAAAAAAAGATAAACCTCCTTCTTACTTTCAGCAAAAATCAAATAGTTTTTTAAGCTTGTAAAGAAAAAAAAAAAAAAAAAAAGCTTTTTAAAAAGATAGAGACATTTTAGTCATTTTCTTAAAATTTAACTCTGAAATTCTTTTTCTAAATTGCAATTTCATATTAATTTCATTGGACTAGCAGAACAATTACATTATATCGCTATGAACATGGTATGTTGGTATTTTGGTACATTCAGTTTTCACACTTGTATATCCCTTGTTAAATAAGATCTAAGCAGTTTAATATCTTCTGGATACTCAATTTACACTAAATATTTAGTTCAAGTATGAGAACCTTACAAGCTAAAGACTGATGACATAATGTATTTTGAATGGAAACTGGAGGTATCTAACTGTTGAAGTTTCTCACCTTCCTAAAAGAAGACCAAAGTAAATCCAACTAATTTTCAGATTTCTGGATGATTTGATTGAAGATCTTTCTTCTTCATATCAAGTCTTTCTCTCCCTTCTTCTCCACAGTTAGTGTCTTCTGCTAGCTTATCTGAATCTACAGGTTTTTCCCTATTCCCATACATCTGCATCTTCATACTTCATACTTCATACTTCATATGGTTACTTCATTGTTGGTACTTTTCTAGATTACAGCTAAGCCAAATATTTTGTAATTTTCTCATCTGGACTTGGATCACAGAATCAGTAAGGGTGGAAGGGAGGCCATCTAATCCAGCCTCACTGCTCAAGCAGGGTCGCCTGGATCATTTTACTCAGAATTGTGTCCGGACTGTTTTTAAATAGCTCCAGAGAAGGAAACTCCACAACCTCTTTAGGTGGCCTGTTTCAGTAGTTTGCCATCTATGTAACATGATGAATTTCAAATTCTGCATGTCTTAGTAAACCCAGTGATTTTCTTTATATGGCATCTGGAAAACATTGGAGAATTGCTCATAATTAGCATAAATATACATATATTTCAGTTTAAGACTTTTCTCAGTTTTATTCTTTGTCTTTTTGTTTGTTCAGATAATTACTTCAACTGGGTTATATTACAGATAGTTTATAACATGTTCTGTGACCTGTGATTTAGCAAAAGCCTTCTGAGTTTTGGTATTATCTCTGATGGTCCTCAGTTGTGCCTAAATTAATATCAAATAGTCATAGCTTGGTTTATTAGAGAAACATTAACAGTCAGACTGGGTCCTAGCAGTTTATTTCAAAGCATGCTGTGATTTATTGAAGACATTGTCTAACTTAAGCAGAGAGACATGCCCTTATAACCAGTTTATATCTTATTTTTTTTTTTTCAGTCAATGATGATTGATCAGCAGGACATGACAGCAAAGGCAGCTATTTGTCTCAGCTGCCTACGGTTTTGTTCTTTCTTTAGCACAGTGATGGCAAGTTCTATCATACTTTTATTCTCTGATTCTCCAAAATCACGTTAAATTCATATCAAGGCTTTAAATCTGGTAATATTCCCCTTAAACCAATTGTCAATAAACATAATTTCTGGACAAGCATTAGCAATATTTTCAACGCTACACACATTATGAACTGTATATGCAGTTTTCCGTACATTAGTTTTCATTTAGATTTTTCAATTACAAGTTGAACAACTTTGAATTGAGGTGCAAGTTAAGCTGACACAGTTCACAGTGAAATGATTTGTTTGGCTAGGTAGAGTTCCTCTATATGCAAATAATTAAGGCACAAACTGAGAGTACGGTAGGGCTGGATTCACTATATCATCTCTCTGTTTAATTCTTAGTAACCCAATTAATTGTCTCAGACATCATATTGTACAGTATTTGGAAGGCATTTCATTATTTTCTCCTCTTGAGGCTGTTTTAATTTAAATATTTGTTTTAAATATTCATCGATCTAGTAAAATAGAATGTAAATGATGCTAATATCATTTTTTTTCCTAAGACTTGTTTTTCAGGTTTTTTCCCTGTGTCAAAAGCTTGAATGGGAGGTTTTAGACAGCTGTTCTACATCTGTCATTTGAGAGGTACTTATCAGAGGCATCTTTCTTATATCTGTAAAGAATTTTTAACTGGGATACCAGACCTCCAGATAAGGCCACAGGGAGGTGAGCAATATCAGCACACACATCCTGACTGTCCACTGCATATGAAAACACTGGGCTTATTATGAATGCATGACACAGTCATACTGTCATTAGTAGGTCTGATGCTTCTCACAAGTGCCAGATGGCCAACACATTCCCAAAGGACTGCACACATGCACAACCCAGTTGCAAAAAGTATGCTTTCCAAGTTCAGTATTTCTTTAAGTATTTCCTTCAATGTACTTGCCTTAAAATCTGTTTTATCTTTTAAAAAGAGAAAGTTTTTGACAGTATTTGCTGCAATGCAAGTTTAAGTACTTCATTCAACATGAATCAGTGTCAGCAGGAAAATCTGTGAACACCAGCTACATAGAAATCAAGGGCATTCATGACAAGTTTGATATTCATGCAAGCATAGTAAAGAACTATATGTGCGACTTCCACAGCCTAGGATATTTCTCTACATATTTAACTTATATAAAAGGCTTGTTAACTACCATTCTTTTCAACTATTAAAAGATATTACAAAGGAAATTATGTTGTGCATTGACACAGAATCTGTAAATAACTTGTGGTTTACTAAACACACTTCTTTCCCTGGTATATACTCCAAAAGTAGTTTATAGATCTATATAACAGTGAGTTTTTGGCAGGAAATTATACTCATTGGAAGTTTGAAAGATATATACCAAATTTCTCATAACTAATAAAAAAATCTTCCACAATCTCAGGGAAATCCTGTGTTTGTTCTGTAATAACATGCTGGACCCTGGAGCAGGCTTCTCTATATACTGCTGCTTCATAGGTAGCCTGTAGATAGAAAGTACAGATTTGCCTCAGCAAAAAAAAAGCAATACCTTATTGCACTTTACGTATGCAATACTTCATATGTCCTAAAAGCTGTGCTCTGTTAGTATCTGAGGCTTTCCTTGGGCTCTAGTGCAGGTGGCAAGCCAGGCCAGTCTTCAGTGTAATTCAGAGTTTGTCATCCTCTATAGACATTGGGATTCTGGGCACAGTGTTATCCTGCAAGAACATGATTAATATACGCTTTAACACACAAGTGTTTGCAGGAATAAATATTTTGAAGATTTCAAAATACTACTGAACCTCAGTTTTGAAAGCCCTACTTAAATTTCTACGTCTTTAAAGATTTCTGCATCTTTGCAGAATCTTATGTTTCTATGCATTTTATTTTTTCCCTCATGTAATAAAGTTGTGGCATTTGAAAATCATGGCACTTTCCCACATCACAGGTCAGAACACAAACACAGTGGTGCAGAACTATTCTAATATTTGAAGAAAACACAAAGCTAAAGAGAGGTGTAGTAAATTAAATTAAATAATAAATCATAATAATTTCTCTCTTGTTTCCTGAAAAAAAACTCTCCAATATTTCAAATTACAGTAATTTTCTATGCAGCTGTTCTCACTACAGTTTATATAACTGATAGCTAATTGTATTAATGAACCTTGGCTGAATATAATTACCTCAGCTAAGTAACATTCTGATTAAATTAATCATAATAACATTTCTATTTTACAACACTTTAGCATCAGAAAAACATCACATTTTTAATTAATCCAGTTTATTGCTTCTATTTACAAATGCTGAATTATGTCACAATTGAATTTTAGCTCTTCATGTATTATACAGAATATTGATTATGCAGCAAATTCAGATAACTCAGCACCCACTTATAAAATACAATTATATACCAATTTCTTTGGGAAGGTTGCATATCCTTCCCTAAGACAAATACTCCCATTGTCATGCTGCATAAACCAGAGAAATGAGAAATAAAACACGGAATTTTACATAGCTTTGGGACAAAAGATCCTGAGGTACTTTAAAGTTGAAAGCAGAAACTCTCACAACCACATTGATTTTGACACATCATTTTGACAGTTCCAACATAACAGACATGTTAAGTTTTTTCAGGCCTGTCCTGGTTTAGGGCAAATTTGGGGAGAAACCTCCAGATCTCCGGATGGAGTCCCTCTAGAAAGTAAGTCCAAACCGCCCCTCCTCCCAGCTGGTTTGGGGCAGAAAAAAAAATCATTTCCTTGGAGGAAAGTGGAAAAAGATTGTTTATTTAAAAG
>VYXF01002200.1:482846-509021 GCA_013397295.1 Polioptila caerulea
TTATGTTTTGAAAACAATTGCCTCAGACATTCTACCGCTTCTCCTTCACTCTCAGATTCACTTTTAAATGTACAAAACTTATTTCTAAACTAAACAGATGAATGAGGATACAATTCAGCATCCACCTAGGACAAGGCCCTTGAACTAAAATGAAGAGGAATACAGTGGTCTGCAGGCATTCATTTGCTAATCACACACATGAACGACAAAAAATAAGGATGGACCTCAAAACCAAGATTGAACTTCTGTCCTTAAACTGAGCTTTGAGCTACAGATGGAGTGTGTTGTCCCTTGAGAATCCCAGGACTCCTTCTGTTCCTTAACCACAGGCTTCACCTGTGGTGTCAGAGATTGTCTCCCCCTGCCTCCAGCGGTGGTGGGAGGCAGCTTTGTGTCTCCCAGCTGCCAGCACTGGGCACTTGACTTGAATGCTCTTGAGCATCAAAATAGCATGAGGGTTTGTTTGTGGGCAACTGAGTCAAGTTTTGTCAGTCAACAGAAGTTGGTCAATATATGTATAGTAAATTTTCCAGGAACCAGTTCATGGGGGTTCTGGTCTTTTTTCCTTGATTTAATTATGTTCTGAACTATAAACTTATCTCAACAATCTGGACCTCTATGGAAGGGTTAAAGAGCACACTGAAGTTTTTGTCTCAGTAGTTCCTTATGCCCTCAGTGCTGCCTGAAAGAGAGAGGAGGTCAGTTGGGCATCTGTGATGCTGTTTTCAGGTCAATCAAATGTCCAAATTTTATGTGTTATCAAAATCAGTAGCTCTCTGTTGCTCACAGTGAAGTTCTGAAAATATTATTTTTTTATTTCAGAGAATGAAAAGTCTGAATTGCATAGATTTAAATGAAAACTTTGCCTTCTCTGTACTACTTATCAAGGAGGTAACAAATAAGAAAGAGATTGGGCTTGCTGTCAGAAAACCTGCATTTCTTACATAGAGCAATCCTGTGCACAGTTGAAGTCCAGCACATTTGTCTTTCTATTTTTTTTTTCCTTGCTCTCCAGCTCCAGGGAAATACTGTCAAGTTCACAAGAGTTAAATGGCCACCAAACCATAATGTGGCTTATCAATCTCAGTGACAGCACTGCAAGGGATCAAGAATGTTTCATGCTTAGTGCCACAATATCTTCAAACTCAATGTGCATGTCTGAAGAGACAGATTTAGGGCCAAGCCAGAAGAGAATTGAAATTCCTTTATGGATGTACGTGAAGCATATACACATTATAGGATTTTCTTCCATGACATTTAATTAGAATCATGTAACTCCAAATAAATATTTTAGAACAAGAGATTTTAAATTATTTTTTAAACTCTCACAGATACTATAAGGTATGTTCACATTCTTTTTGCATGTCTTTTTAATTAATTGCTACGTAACTTTCAAAACCAAGGTTATGCTATAAAAAAAAAGTAAAATAACCACAAATATCTTCAATAGGCACATATCTGTTAAAAGCCAATATACAATTTAAAACATTTTATTTCAGATTTATTTTATTTTTTCTTTCATTACAATTTTTTATTATTTTTGTCTATTTTCATAAATACGTTGTATGTCTGTCTACACATATATACCTACATATATATGTATGCAGATCTACTTTCATGGAATCACAAAATGCATCAGGTTGGAAAGTACCACAGTGGCTTGTCTGTTCCAACCTCCCTGCTCAAGCAGGGTCATCCCAGAGCACATGGCACAGGATTGCATCCTGAGGTTTATTGAATATTTCCAGTGAGGGAAATTCTGAAGACTCTCTGGGCATTTGTTCCTGTGCATGGTCACTGCACAGTACAGAAGTTCTTCCTCATGTTCAGGTGGAACTTCCTGTGCATCAGTTCTTGCTCGTTGCCTCTTGTCCTATAGCTTGGCACCACCAAGAAGAGCCTGGATCTATCCTCTCACACCCTCCCTTCAAATACTTAGATTGATGTGGTCCCCTCTACACAGTCTCAGGACTCCACAGACCCAGCTCCCTCAGCCTGTCCTCATAAGAGAGATTCTCCAGACCCTTGGACAACTTAGCAGCTCTCTGCTGGACCTGGTCCAGGAGCTCCATGTCTCTCTTGTACCGAGGAGCCCAGAATTGGATGCAGTGTTCCAGGTGTGTCACACCATGGCCGAGTAGGGGGGCAGGATCACCTCCCTCAACCTGCTTTGGCCTTCTCAGCCACACAGGCACACTGCTGTCTCGTGGACAGTTTGTTTTCCATCAGGACCCCTACGTCCTTCTGCACAGAGCTGCTTCCCAGCAGGTCAGTCCCAGCCTGTACTGGTCCCTGTTCCAGCTGGGGTTGTTCCTCCCCAGGTGCAGGGCCCTGCACTCACCTTTGTTGATTTCAGGCAGTTTTTCTCTGATCTCTGCAGCCTACCAAAGGCTGCACAGCACTCTAGGGCATTGGCCACTCCTCCCAACTTTGTGTCATCAGTGAACTTGCTGAGTAGGCATCTGCCCCTTCATCCAAGACATCGAAGAGTCATTTCCATTGTAAACTAGGAATTCACTTGCTCACTTGAAGTGAAATGCAAGTTAGCATCAGCTGGTGGAAATCTCCAGTGTAAGCTCCCCTTCTTGTAATTCAGGAAAGAATAAAAATATTTACAACAACAGATGAATGAGTGTAGTGTAAGATATGTATTTAAAATTAAAGATTTATGCTAGGGCACAATAACTTTTTTTATATGAAGATTTTGTAAATAGGTTGTACTTTTTAAGCCTATGATAGTTTGTAAAACAGACTTGATTGCTTTTATAACAATATAGTACATTTTATTTTTAGCCTCAGAACATCTTAATGTGTAAAACTTAAAGAAAATGTTTATTCTTGCACAAGAAGTTTTTTGTTCTTTGGCTAAGTGTTAAAAAATATTGCTTTTGTTTTCACACAGTTCAAGAGAAACCAATTAATAAAAAATCAATTAATTCCATAGATTATGTGATATGGAATGATAAATCTTAGAATGATAGAATCATAGAATATTCCGAGTTGAAAGAGACCTACAAATATAATCAAGTCCAAATTTCTATTTCTCACAAGACTATCTAAAACTAAACCACATGACTAAGAGCATCATCCAGATACTTCTCGAACACTGAAGTTTTTTTTTGGCATCTATTCTTCTAAATATTTTAATTAGGTCAAATATCCTGGATTTTCTGCTCCGCCTTCATTTTATTCTGCTAAAACTTCCCCAAGATCATGGTCTCCAGGACAATATGCGCTGCTGTGAGCATGCAAATTCACTCCTGCATCTGACCCATGTGGGCAGAGGAGTGCTGTTTGGCTAAAGGTATCAAAAGACATAGTTCTGCCTTTGGACCTAATCTGCTGTATTTAAATGTAGGAAGGGAGATTTCTGCTCTGCCTTTCTTTTGCCACATCTTTTTGCAAGCTCTTGAGACTGCTCTTTTCACAAGTGCTTTTACAATGAGTTGAATACAGGGAAGCCAACAAGAAAGCCCAGGAGGTGGGGAAATGAGCCAGCCAGCATCTGTCAGAGATCCATATTTAGTTTACAAAAGGCATAGTGACAAACTACATAAATGAATGAAACAGAAAGAAATCCAAACACAGCCATCACAGGAAAAACAAAGAAACATAACTGATACAGTGACAATATATCCCAAGAACACGAATATCCTAAAAAGTCTGGAGAAGTGGCTCTTGGAAGCGACAGCTTCTTGAAAGCACTTTTATTATATGCAGACAAATTATTTCATGGTTCATTTCTCCAGAGCATAAATACACAGGATTTTACATTTTTCTTTACAACTCGTCAGCTGCATCAAAGAAAAATGTAACTGATTATCACTTTCTTCACTTAGGTGAAACAAATATGTACCCAAAACTCCTGAGGATCTAAAAATTTACCTGCTTTCTTCAACTTATGCTATTGTTGATAGTAGAATGAATGAATTTAGAATATATACACTAGATTTTTCACATATTTTGACTCAATATCTCACTTTAAATTTTTTAAAAGACCGATCTTATCCATTCTTTTCTTTTTTCCTTTTTAGTGTTTTTTGTTTGTTTGCATTTTGTTTTGTGTTATTTTGGTTTTGTTTGGTTCTTGGTCAAGCTTAGATAGAATCATAAAATCATAGAATGTTAGGGGGATAAAATGCACTTTAAGTACCATCTAGTCCCAAACCTTCCTGCCATGGGCAGGAACACCTCCCTTTAGACCAAGCTCAAAGTTTTATTCAACCTGGCTCTGAACATTTCCAGGGTTGAGGCATTCACACCCTTCCTCAGCAACCTGTTACAGTGTCTAACCCTCTTCCTATTATCTAACCTAAATTTCCTCTTTCACTTTTTACCCATTACTCCTTGTCCTATCACTACAGTTCCTAACAATGAGTCCCTCTCAGGCTCCCCTGTAGGCCCCCTTCAGATTCTGGAAAGCTGTTCTGAGGTCTCCACACAACCTTTGCTTCTCCAGGTTGAGTTCCCCAACTTTCTCAGCTTATCCTCCCAAGGTAGCTACTCTGGTCCTCTGATCATCTTCATGTCCCTCCTCTGGACTTGCTCCAACAGTTCTACATAATTTTTATGATGTTTGGGGAAAACAGAACTGTATGCAGTATTCACAGAATGTTCACAGAATGTGCTGAGTTGGAAGCCACCCATCACAGAATCCAACTGCTGGCCCTGCACAGGACCATCCCCAAGCACCACACTATGTGCCCAAGAGCATTGTCCAAATGCTTCTTGAATTCTGTCAGTCTTGGAGCTCAGACTGTTTCCCTGGAAAGCCTGTTCCAGTGCCCAGCCACCCTCTGGCTGAAAAACCTTTACCTAATAACCTACATAAATCTCCCCTGAAACAACTTCCTACCACTGGTTGCCACAGAGAAGAGATCAGTGTCTGCACCTCCTTGTCCCCTCATGAGGAAATTATAGACTGTGATGAGGTCTTTCCTCAGTCTTCTCTTCTCCAGGCTGAACAGATCAAGTGATCTCAGACACTCCTCATATGGCTTCTCCTCAAGGCCCTTCACCACCTTTGTTTCCCTCCTTTAGATGTCCCCTAAAATTTTCATATTTTTCTTATATTGGGGCATGCAAAACTGCCCCTCGCACTCAAGATGAGGCCACCCCAGTGCAGAGCAGAGCAGGACAATCCCCTCCCTTGCCTGGCTGTGATGCTGTTCCTGATGCCCCCCAGGACAGGGTTGGCCCTCCTGGCTGCCAGGGCACTGCTGACTCACGGTCAGCTTGTCATTAACCAGGACCCCCAGTCCCTTTCCACGGCACTGCCCTCCAGCATCTCATTCCCCACTCGGTCCATGCATCCAGGGCTGCCCTATCCCAGGTGCAGTCCATCCCAGCACTTTCCCTTGTTGAACTTCATGTGGTTGATGATTGTCCAGTCCTCTAACTTGTCTCTCTACAGGGCCTCAGCCTTTGAGGGAGCCAGCAGCTCCTCCCAGCATTGTATCATCTGTGACCTTGCTCAGTATCCCTTCCTGTCCCAAGTCATTAATGAAGATGTTGAAGAGTGCAGGGCCCAGGATGAAGCCCTACTGAACCCCACTAGTGACAGGTTGCCAGTGTGATGTCAGCACATTCACTGTAACCCTTTGTGCCTGACATTTGAGCCAGCTGCTCACTTATCACGTTTATCCATCTATGTGCTGGACACTTTGCCCAGAAGGAATCTGTGAGAGGCAGTATTAAAAGCTTAACTGAAGTCCAGAAAAGATGACACCAGCTGGCTTCCCTTGATCAATTATGTTTCAGATAATTAATCTATAAGACATTTCAGTTTGAATTTGTTTATTCAAAATGTTATCTATAGCTAAAGTAGTCAGATTGATCCTAAAAAAAATCTGTTCCAGATCGCAACTCTATTTAAAGTTCACAATGATCTTGTTAAAATGAAGAACACAGCCTCAAGGCTGTCTAATTTAAACAATGAAGTGTGTATGTTGTCATGAAATTACTGTGTGTTTGTATATGTGTTTGCTGTCAAGGTTAAAGTTTCAGATTATTTTCTCTTTGTAATTGCACTATTCTATTGTGATAGTTGAGGAAACCCCTAAAACCTTAATGTCATTCAATGTTGTACACAAACCAGAGAAACCATAGAAATTTAAGAAATACCTGTCCTAAGCCTATCCTTTTAGATACGTACCAAAGTCAAGGTTGACTAGTATTAAACACATTATAATATGTATTTGTTTGGTCAAGCTTTCAACTGACCTCTAGCTACATTAAAGTCTACAGTGAAGGCACAGCCCAAAGTCAGTGAAAACCTTTCCAATTTCTTAAATAAATATAAGTAGTTCTGGTTTTTAAGATTTTGATAGAATTGCTCAAATCTAAACGACTTTATTAAATGAAGGGATTGAATATCTGAATATGGGAATGCTAGGTTTTGATCCTAATTCAGGATCACTAAAAGTCTACAAATACCACTAACATAAATTATTTCTTTTAAAAAGGAATAAAGCAAAACAACCATCAAAATAAATATCCAATTCTAATTACATAACAAATATAGCAAAACAAGGCTTCAGCTAGCAGACCAATGTAAGTTAACATAATTTTGCCACTTTTAAAAAAAGCATATATATACTTACTTTTCAAAAATCAGAATATTATTTGAAAACACATTTTCTTTCAAGAACATAGAAAAGACACTGGAGCAGATATATGTTACATTAAACAATATATACAAATTGAAAGAATAACAGTAACTTCAAAACACCTAAAGTAGAAACCAGTAATACTGGGATAATAGAACTGGTTCACAGAACTTCCATAGAAATTCACTTCTGTAAATTAAAAACAGAAGACCACATTTCCATCTCAAGATCTTTATCTTACATACTGATGAAAATCCTCGTAACTGATAAACGCAGAGCTCAGGCAGATATCAAGCAACCTAAAGCAAATCTAGGTCAGGTGAAATTTATGATTGGAAGTCTGATGATTATCACTAAATCGTAGCTAAGTTATTGGCAAAGTGCAAGCAATAATTGACTAATTTTTGTAGAAAGATTAATATACATGACAATAAATTAGAAATGACACATCAACTTATAGGACTGTCAACTAACTACTTACCATGAAAGGAGATGAAAAACCTCAGGATTTTAAGAACTTTTTAAAAAAAGTCTGTTTTGCTTGTAAATTCTACCTGCAAAATTTTTTTTATAATTATAAAAGCTAAATCTGAATTAAGCCAGAAGTATTCTTCTATACAGTATTTAAAAATGCATTCTTATTTTTATCTGCTTTCTGTGCTATTCAGATTTTTATCTGCTTTCTGTGCTATTCACAAGGGAAATAGAAATATTGAAAATTATTCTAAAACCCTGGAAATAAAGAATCTTTTGTTTCATCTAATTTTGTTTCTTTGTTCCATGTCCTTCCAAATCAGTAATATTTAAATATTAAGCACTTTGTACTACACAAATTTTCTTTCTCAGCTCAGTAAGCTTTATTTCAGACATGAACAATGTCTGAAAATTCACTCCAATCACTGTGTCTTTCAGTAGCCTTCCACTAGCACCATTTAGAAGAAAAAACAAGAAAAACAGGCTCATTTGGAAGCACCTTGCAAATTCAATCCAAATGGGTTTTTTTTGGTATTTAAGGACATTTTTTTTTTCCCTAAATGAAAAAAGTAGTCTTTTAAATGTTGGAGTGAGACTGGCAAAAATCTCACTTCATAAATAAGGCCTGAACTCTTGTTCTTCAAGACATTATTTTCTCACACATTTCTCAGCCCACTCCTTTTCAAAGCAGGTCAGTGAGAAGGGAGCATCATTGAAGACAATGGAAAAAAGAAAATAATGTCTTTAAATAATGAAATTATATGTGTGAATTTCTGTATTTCTTTTATTGTATTCAGGAAAAAAAAACCACCCTAAACTTAGGTTTCCTTTTCATCAAGACACTTCTTGCATTATTTTCTATTAGCTATTTTCTAATAAGTTTTCCCCCAAAAGTTTAAGATGTTCCAACACATTTCAATAGCTAACTATGATTAGATAGGTGACAGGAAACTTCATTTGAATATTTTATTCATTGCATTATGTAGAAAATTATTATCAGCATTAAAATTATCTGCCCACCCCCAAAACAGGATCATTTGTTTAGGTCCCTATTTTCTCAGTTAATAGTTGTCTCTCCAGCCCACTGGCTAATGTTGTACTGTAACTCTCCATCTCTCTTTCCTGAATCCATATACTGTTGACATGAAAAATTACCTTCTCTGCATAGTTGATTGATTTTTTTTTGTTATTTTTTATTTTAAAACTCTGCAAACTATGGCAATGTTGTACCATCATGTGTATAGATGTGTATAGATGTGTTTTGTCAACGGCTCACTGGTCTGTGGTAATATTAGCCTCCCACAGAAAGCAGGCATCACAAAAAGGTTACCTAGAACTCCTTAATTACTCCTCTTTCAGAAAATGGTGGAAGATATTTCCATAAGGAAATAAGGAGAAAGTATCCCATACCAAATGCAACCTCACTTCTTAGCTTCCTATTATTATCCTCCAGGTCTACTTCCAGAAATATAAACACCCAGTTTGCTTTAAAATCAGGACTCAGTCTTGGTTTAAAATCTGGAATCAGTAAAAGTATTGGTGACTCAAAAGTCATAATTTGCTTCCAAAAACTTAGGCTCTGAATAAGTATTCAATCATTAAATTAGATTCCTGAGTATGTGGTAGGCATTGTTAGTTCAAACAAATGGATGAATATATCACACATTTGGCTTTTACAATCACTCCTCTGTGTTATGCCACAGTTGAAAAGCAAGTGCCAAAGATGTCTGGTCTTTTTACAGACATTTATGATAAACAATAGTAACTTCTGCAACCTTGTGGTATTTTTCACTTTTGTTCATACTCTTCACTTCATGCACATAAAAACCTTTTTTTTAATTCTGCTATTTCATAGTTAAAGATTAAATATCAATCTTTATAGCTTTTTATTTTTGAAAGACCTTATTTTGATGTTGAAAGCAGGGTAAATGCAGAAATTGTTCCTTTCCACCAAAGGATATGGATATGGATATAATATATATTTAGAAATGCCCAGATAAGCTGAAAAAACTTAAGTTTTCAGAAGACTTCCAATCTACCTTCTTTTCTTATGCACTAATCTTTACCTGTTAGTTTGCTAATACATATATTTCTATATGTATTTTAAGATCAAGATCAAGATTTGTGACTAAGGAAGGAACTTCACTGTTTTTCTTCACAAATACCTGGATTAATTTTCTTTGTGCATCTATATTTCTTCTATCCTAAGGGTCTCATCTGGAAAGATCTTTGAGGCATGCCGAAATTTTCATGACATGTTTCTTCATTGTCTGGTGCTGGTCCAAAGCTCTCCACTGTATAAATAAAAACTAATGATAAAACCTACTCAGAAAAAGTAGCACATTCTCAGAGAAATTAAGATTAAAAGCCAAACAGAATGCATCCCTAGTGAGCCCAGCTCCATCCAAAATTCTCACTTAACGTGAAATTATTCTAAATCTGTACCAATGTCTCAGAGTTTGAGATAATAAAGTAAGGAAAATGCATGTAAAATTCAGATCCTGGGTCAATTAAAAAAATATTCTGTCACCCAGGTTTCCAGCTGCTTTCTTGCTCCAAACTGTCTGGTCCTGGTGTCTGCTAGGAAAAGCTGACACCTCTCTAGGGTTCAGCTAATCTACACATAATCAGACCTGTGACGCATAAACAAAAGCTGTGCTTTGCACGGATGTAAATTGTCATTTGACAGGAAATTTATTCTGGGTGAAATGCTTTGCATTTTGCAACTGCAGATATGCCAAATCTTTTAAGTGCAAAGCTCTAAGGCAGAAAATGACCTTATGAGGCTTTCTATTCAGAGCTGTATGACATCCTGAATGAGTTCAGGAACATGCAGATGGCAGCTGCAAAAAGACAGCTGATTGTAAAGCTCTTCAAGATTACCATGAAGAACAAATATACAGTCCATTTATTTCAAAAAGTTTAAGAGTGCTTTCAATTTATTGGAATGCCTTTTTCATTGTGCCTCAAATAGCAGTGCTATTCCAAGTAAAACATCCTGTCAGGATGCAGAGTAAAATGCTGAAGTAATACGTACTGACATTCTAACTTCAATGTGTAAAGAAAATATATGAGAATCATTGTAGTGAACATCATTATTTTACAGCTACCACTGCCTTGCTGTGATGACAGAAATGGCTTTCCCTAGAAATTGCTGATTGTGGTTAACTTCTGTCCCCTTGCACAAGCAAGTGAGAAAGGGTTGAAGTCATCAAGGAGAAGAGAGGAATACATACCTTGTAAAAAGGTATAAAACCAAACTACTGGTATAAGACACATGAGGTATTTTTATTTAATATGAATTTTTAATATTAATTTCTTAGTTACAATTCAAACTACTTTTTCAATTCAATTCAGGATTTTGTATAAAAATTTCCTGCATTTTCCAGCATGTATTTGAAGTGGAAGGAGTGTTCATCTTCAGTTATTTTAAAGTGAATATGAAAGAATTTTCATAGCAAATGGATTTAAAAAATGTTGTCATGATTTTTTATTCTGGAAACCTTGTGTTAAAGGTACTTTACTGCATGCATGAGCTGATCAACCTCAGGAAAATATTCTGAATGAAAACAATTACTTTTCTTATTAGTAAGCTTTAAAATTAAAGAAATGAAGAATGGGAGGGCTATAAGAATGTTTTTCTTTTTCATAATGGATCCTACTAACAATAACTTTATTTTCAGATTCTTTTTCTTAATGATGTTTTGTTTTGTTTTGTTCTGTTTTGTTTTTTGTTTTGTTCTGACAGTGCAAAGCTATAAGGCCCTACTTGGAGATAAGAGTTCATAAAAGAAACATTCTTTCTTGTCTTGAAATTTTTTTGAAAAACAGTGACTTAAACCAAAGATACAAAAGGAAATGACCCTCTTCCTCAACACACCTACACAGAGATTACACAGGGGAAAGCGATAAAAAAATCTGTGAGGTGAGGAGTAAAAAAGGAACTTCAGAAAAGTCAACAATTTACTGCCATTGTGTAAAAAATGCAAAAGTGAAGCAGAAATTAGAAATTAAGACAATTTATTTAAAAGATTTTGCATCAAAAAATCATTACTTTTCATTAATGTTACTCAAATTGTTAGAACAGCAGCTTTTTGAAGAGACAATCTCAGGAAACCAAAAAATATAAAGACTGCTTTTTAGCCGAAGGAATACACTACCAAATTCCCATTTCTAATATGTTAACAGTTGCTGATAGAAGAGTTTTAAGTAATACATGTACTATGTGTGGACATTTTAACATCTATATGTACTCATAAAATTCTCAAACAAAAAAATAATTATTTTTTGAATAAATTGATTACATTCTTTAGATAGTATGTGTGTATTGATAATTCTGATTTAAAATTATAATGTCTTCACATATATAAAAAATACTAAACAGAATAATAGAAAAACAGGTCAAGGGTCCATATTAGTCTGAGCAAAAATGAATGTGTCATTAGATCATATCATCATATATCATATCAATTTCTGGATCAAATCGTTTTGAAGAAGATCTGAGTTCTTGTATTCCTACTGTACTAGTGTTTATTTTGACTTGTGAATTGACAAATCCAAAGTACATAATGGGTTTTGCTCATATTATTATATGAGCTCAATTAGAAAGGGAGAAATATTGATGGGGGTTTTAGGGTTTTTTTTTTTGTATTATGAAACCTCTCATTGTAGGTTCAATCTAGAAATTTTTAACTGGACATTTTTACTTCCCTGACCACTTAGTGAGATAAAATTGCATGGTTTCATAGTGATAAAGTACTTTCAAAGTTTTCATCACATTCCAGGTATCTAAGAATAACTTTTATTTAATTTATTATTTCTTATGGCATTCTGCATAAGGAATGAGTGTCTCTGAAGGAGACTCTGAAGTATTCCCTTTTTTTAAATTATTTAATTTTTTCCATTGCTGTTTGCTGCATTTTTTCAATTTACTTGGCATTGATTCATGAATGAGCTTTTAAAAATCTCAGAACCATGGAGTTAGATGCTTTTCAAAGTGCAGTTTTAGCAAAGGAGGCAATGGGCCGTATCTAAATAAAACACTTGGGGCCTTTTCTCCTAAATCAATCATCTGGGATCCATTTCAGTTCATGCAGAGTCAGGCCTGTCAGAAGGATATTGAAATCTAACAGCTCACTGATCAGCAACAGAAAAACAAGGAAAACAGATTTAGTTTTTCAGTCCCACTCCCAGAGGGACATCCATGTCTGCAAAGATTACAACTTGTTAACATAGATGGGGAATCTTCCTTGGAGTAGAAACTATTTTTAGGAAAACACAGACACACAGGAGTGGGAAGAGAACAGGTTTTTGGTATTACCTTGTGAAGATCTTGGAGATGGACAGAGCTGTGCATCGAACACCCATGCTGCAGTATCATGCTTCTCATTCTTCTTCATTCCCTCTTCTGAGTTAATTCTGTCCTGAGTGTTGAATATTCAGCTCTAAAAGAGACTACAGTGGCATAGCAATGTTGAAGTGGTGATAAGGATGGTAAGATGTGATTTACACAGTTAAGATGAAATCTAGTTAGACTGAGCCTGATTTGGATTTCACTTATGTTAGAAAAAATATTTGATTAGAGTGAATATGCAAAGACAAAGAGTTGACACTGGAGGCACTACACCTACACTATGTATGTTTTAAGATGATTACTCTAAATCAGCTCTGGTTTGATCCTGTAGATTGGATGTTCACCAGTATTTCATAATGAAAGAATTTATTAAGAGGCAATGACATATTGTTATTGCCCCTTACTTTATCTTCTACCACTATCAAAATTTTATCCCAGAAAAGATGTAGCTCTTTAAGTGCCTTTAAAGCAGTGACATGCTGTTCTTAGACCACCACTTAGCATCTCTTATTCAAAAGAAATAAGTCCTTCTTGTAGGTCCTCTGCTCAAGGCCCCTTACCAGCACAGTATAAATCCACTGGATTCACTCCAGTTTCTTAACACTCCTCCAGAAACAGACACAAGTATCCCAGATGTAACCTTATGAGCACAGGATAGAGGTGGAAAACCACTTTGCTGAGTTTCTCTTAAAGGAAGTTCAGTGTGTGGTTTAAAATGTAGACTCCAGTACAGCATCCAGTTTTGTTCTTGAAAGGTTTCATAAGTTTTATGCTTGCTCAATCAACTTTATCAAGGTCCCTCAGAACTGCAGATCATTCTTTCACTGTGTCAATTAGTTATATTGCTTTATTGTTTCTGCAAATTTCCTATGGGTGCTCTCTGCCATTGTCCACATCACTGATAAAAAAAATGGGCAAGATGGATTCCAGTGTCCCCCTGATACTGTTACAGTCACCAACAGGACACCAGCTCATTGACTCACACCTTTGAGCTTAGCAATCCTCCCATTTTTTTATTGCCTGTTACTCTGTTCAAAACCTCCACTCCCAACTAAGAATGTACCATGAGAGACGGTCACAAGATCCACCAGCATCCAGGAGTGTCGCAGTCACCACTCTCCTGTCATCCATACAGACAGCAATTTCTTTGCAGAAGGCAAGAAGACTGAACAAGAATCAGCCTTGAAAAATTCATATTGACTGCTCCTGACTTCTGTCCTGTTTTTTTACATCTGAAGAAACAGATTGATTCCATTACTCCAAGATCCATCTAGGGGACAAAGGTGAGGCTCACTGGTCACAATTTCTCTTCTTGCTCTTTTGAAAGAAATATGCATTGCATTAACTTTGTTCTGGTTGTCATGAATCCCTCTCAGAAATTCAAGGTTTTCTACCTAGAGAATGTTTTGCTGCAGTTCTCTTTGTTTTCATTAGAACTCAAACAGCTTTTTCTCTCCATCACAACTTCACAGGTATTCTGATTAGATGAAATTAGCTGATGTCTGCTTTTCTAAAACCTTTTCTAGCATTTCAAAACTCATATATAAAAATCTACAGAGTCCTCTTTTTTACCAGCTGCCAACTAGAAATTGGGAGGTTGCCAAGCAGAAGGGAAGTGGAAACTGTACTTTCTGTAATGCAGTCAACAGTCCTTAATCAGGCCCAAAACCCTGAGGGCTCTAAGGTAATTCATTCCACTCAGCTAAATGGAAAATTATTAAAATAACATCACATACTTTTATAATGTCTTCTCTCCAGGGTTCTCAAAGTGCTTTGTAATAATTAATTAATTAACTAAGCCTTGAAACATGACTTTGGCATAAAATACTACTGTACTCCAATCTACAAATGAATCTGCTCATAATGAATATGAATGTCAGCTGAAGAAAGGTGGTGTTCCTGTAAGCTTGCCTATTCTTTCTGTTAATGTTTACAAAAAATGAGATTAATTGCTTTCTGTGATGGCAGCATTTCTTCATCACCCAGAGACTAGAGGTAAACCTTAAGCAACTCCCTTATATCCAAAAAGAAATATTGTGCTAGGTAGCTATTAATTCAAAATGTAACCACATATTGTAGCAGGACACTTTAATAAATTAAATGGTAAAGGATACTAAACAAAGGGGAATGAGATTGTGTTGGGGTTTTTTTTAAGTATTATCTATAGTTATGATGTAAACTCCCAATAGGAAATAAATTTCAACATCTTTTTTTTTTTTAAATTTGAAAGCAGCAAGAAGAATAAGCAGATGATTCTGGCACTCAAATAGGAATTGGAACATAGAGATTCCAGGAATTATTCTTCTAGGCTGGAGCAAAATCCTGAGACATAGTCCTCTATATTGGCCATAAGAAAATTGGTTGGTTTTTTTTCAATAACTATTTCAGTTCTGATTGCAGTAATAAAAATAGGATTTGATGTAAAATTTCCTGTGATATATCTACAAAACTAATAGGCATGAAAAATCAGGAAAAACAAATGTTGGCTATGAAACTAGGCCCTTCCCCTTGATACAAGAGTTTATATATAAAATATATAATTTGCCTTTTAAGAAAAGTATTGTATATATCTATAAAATCCACATTTAACATTAGGTTCAAAGATTCCATAAATTGATTTCTCCAGCACATATCTGCTCTAGTGACAGGGGGTAGGGTAATGTCTAGATCTACAGAAGAATCAGATAAAGGATAAATATAAATTAAGCTTTTTAATGCAAATATTTAATTGCAGAATAGTTAGTTCTACTGAAAGAATGTCAAACATGAACAAAATCAAAGAAGACACCTTATTATTGAATTAATGTAGCATTAAGTCCAGTATTACCATATAGATAAATTTCATTTTCACTTTTATGGTTTCATCATGCCAGCCATGACCTTAGGTTGAGATAAGCATACTCAGAGGTTGACTTTTTACTCTGTTTCCAATTTTATGTTTTAGAGAAAAGCCTTAGCTAGTTTTAATACTAATTTTCCAATATTTCTTTCAGGCATAGAGGACAGGGATCATGATTATTCCAGTTGTTAATATTTTTGTTTTATTCAGTCTGTCATCTGGGCATTCAACTCATTCTACTTAACTTGCATGAAAATATTTTCAAAATATAGTGCAGAACTCTTTATGTAACTATGTTCTTTTAAGTACTTTTATGAACAATATCTGCACACAGTATTGTATTGATTCCAAAGTAACAGGAATTATCCATAGAATAACACTTAACCTGGCAATTAATTAACTAGCTAACTCATACACAGAACAGCTATATTAAAAGACTAATAAAATAAATTTGAAAATATTGAAAGGCAAAAGAATGTTTCTATTGAAAGTAAAAGCAGCTGCAAAATGGAAAAAACAATGACTCAGAGTTTCCTTGTTTAAAAATCTAGTATGAGTTTTAGTATTTAATTTTGTATTCAGGTTTCTAGCCTTTTATTTCTTAATCATTTTGTTGTTGTTAAATGTTAGAGGGTTGTTTTTGCAGAAGGGCTACATTGTAAAACTATTTTTCTGTATTTCCAGGTATACACTGGATTTTAATCTCCTAGTTTCAGAGTTTTTAGGTTTCAGTTTTGTGAACTATTCGGATTGTCTTTCAAATACTGCTGCTTTTAGCAAGAGCTTTTCATGTGGCCCTTATCTTAATTTTTGCTGCACTGTAATATCTGTATTTTTCTAGGCTGAATGAGCTCTCATTACCGGTAATTTTCTACAGAGCTGCACTTTTTAATTTTTTTTTTTACTTAAGAGAGTTGCACTGTCATATATTAAGTGTGTGGCTAGTGTTACTGCTGTCTACAAGCAAATGTCAAAAAAGTGTCATTTAATAGACAAGATTAAAATAATAACATTTTTCACAAGTTATAATAATTTAATTTTTACATATGTTGTTTAAGTATCAATTTCAAAGTAAAAATATCTATATACATAAACGTTAAGGAAATAATTTATTTATAATCATAAGGAAGATTTAAAATTTAAATTTTGTAGTTACTTTTCAAAGAAACTATGTGTTGCATGACTATCAATTATTTGCATAGCTTTCCCTTGTGAGAAAAATTGTAGTCTGTGTTGTTTGGTTTTTTTCCTGGAGTAAAGAAATTGCAAATAGAAGAAAAGTTGTGGAGAACATAGAAATTAAATTAGCTAAAAAATTATAGTGTGTGAAGTACAAAACACATTCTCTAGTGACAATTCCATCACCTTGAAAACCACTAAGAACTAGCTCCAACCCTCAGTTAGGAGCAATGATGGGAGGTAGTAGAGAATACATGAATAAATGTTGTGCATAATTTAAAAAAAAAACCAAACAATTAAAATCCGGCAGTTAGTTTTAAGTGACTAGCAGGAGGTAAATAAGAGGAGAGGATTGCTGATCATGCAAGAGAGAAGTCATAATTAAATACTAAGTAAAGGTATTGTGGACTGACTTTCACATCTCTGATTTTACCAAGAATAAATTGCTTCATGCATCTCACCACCTGTCATAGGTGGGAACAATCCATATAATTCACTCCCATTGTGCCTGCAAAGGAATATGTGTGGGAACTTGAGAAGGGGGAAAGCAACATGATCTGGGAACAGTCTTTGAAAAAGACTATCAACATGTTACCAGAAAATGCAGATGACTGCATTCAAAGTTCAGAAAGTTTGTTATGTTCTTCTGCTCATAACAACAGGAGAAGTGAGACTGACTGCAGTGAGACCAAAGATGTCTCTAGAAGAGTATCACATTGACAAGAGTGGATGAAAACACATATCAGAAGAAAAAACTAAACACAAGGCAATCATGGAGTGATAACTTTCCAACTATCCTCACTCCTTGGATTTGTGCTGCAGAGACTTAATGAATCACACATCACTTCTATAGTAAGTCTTAGGAAATTTTCTGAAAGCTTACTATACTGCCTTAAGTCTTGAAGTTTTTATTGTATACCACAGCCAGTGTGGGGAACTTCCATTTTTTATGATGGTGCTAAATATATTGCATGATGTGTGGTCCAGAGACCTCAATGGCAGTAAAGTCCCTCATGTGCAGCTTGGTAAACTTCATACACTGGGCATCAAGGTATGAAGGAAACCAAAGGAAACCAAGCCTGTCAAAACAACTGACAGATGCAGAAATATGTTTGGAGGAATTTCAGTGCTCAAAATAAGAGAATACACCCACAAAACAGATAGTGTCTGACAAAGTGCAGCAGAATATACAATCTGCATCCTAGGATCATACAAACCAGACCATAAAACTGCATTTGTTGATGTGTTACAGGTGGATAACCTCATGTCAAGGAACAAAATTCTGTTCCCATATTAAAGTATCACAGCAAGAAAATAAAAAATAAAAAAATCAAGTCCATCTTCAGACCAACAAGCAAACTAAGATTCTAAGTTGAGTGCCTTATCCAAAACCCAATCCACTTTTAAATTGAACTCATATCCATTTCTTTTTTAACAAGGTGAATAAGTCATCAATGGATTTTTGATTGACCTAACTTCTGCATGAATACTAACTTCTTCTTCATCAACAAAAATGGGGACGGGGATTAAAGGATATCCAAATATTTGGCAGGAAACTTCCAACAAGGGTTAGAACAGAAACTAGAAGTAATATGTATGGTAAGTCAGGAGCACTTGGATATACAGGGCAACTGTTGACTATATTGCTGATTCTGTGACAATGAGGGTAGGATGGAACACTTTCTATGAGAGTGAGGAGTGCTCTATCAGAGCAGAATCATTCCACAAAGATATTGCAATTTCAACAGTGTTTTCTCTGCAAATTTTTCTTTAGTCTGAGTTGGAGATTCCTGTAAAATTTCAGAAAGAAGTGAGCAGACAAGGAGGAAGAAGACCCAAAATTTACCATTTTCAGTGAAAGCTTCTGACATAGTACATTGAATTCCCAAATTACTTGGGAAGATTTTGTTTCATTTCAAGGTATCAAGGAATACATTTTGAAACCTCACAAGTTAGTATAACATTCAGCTGTTTTCTGGATAGTTCTAATGACAAAGACACTTCAAAAACTGAAGCATATATGAACTACAGATGAAAATAGAAAATGCATCTACACCTAATAATTCCATAAGAACCAGACTAGTTTTCTGTCAGAGTGGTAAGAGACTGAATGCATGTGGTTAACAAAAGCTAATCAAGTGAAAAAAAAAATGTTGCAAAATGCTGTTCATACCTTTCCTTAGTTAATATGGTATTTTCTTAATGAAAATATTAGAGACTAGGAAAAGTATTAAGTGTGTCTAATTAAAAAAACACATACAATGCACCAAAAGGCAATCCCATGAGATCAGCACTCCTGGATTAATTTATTTACTACAGCCTGTGATGCATTTTACTATCCCTGACTTTTTTTGACCAGATTCTGATTTCAGAAATTAGATGTTTTGTTATGTGCTCTTTTTTTTTTTACTTATTGTTTTATTTTTATTCTTGCCTACTTCTGAAGCCTGCTTTTGAAAACCTGTCAGACTTGACCTCATTTGTCATCTTCTGCTGTCTCTCCTCAGACTTTGCTTCACCAACTTTTCTTTCTCTATAAAGTGAAAGTTGTTATATTGTATGTATTGTGTCACTACATATGTGGTATTGGTTGGTTATTTTTTTCCCTGCACTCTGTCTCCTGAAGGTCACTTTTTCAGCAGGTTTGACCTGTCACACAGTCAGAAAATAGTAAGTAGGTGGCATTTCATACGTATAATATCCCAGTATGAATCTTTTAAAATGTAGCTTTTGAAAAAGTTCCTTAAAGACACAAGAGCCATAAAAAATGTAATAGCATTGAAGTAAGACAGTCCTCTCATTTCACAGGTTTTTTAAAAGACCACTTGAATATGCTTGGTAGCCATTAAGTGTAAAAATAGTATGATGTTCTTTTGACCTGTTATAATTCATGGCCAATAATATACAAAGTACAAATGTCCTGAATTTATATATATATACAGAACAGGTCTCCCAAAAACTTCTGGCAATCAACACATCTTTAACAGGAAATGCTGATAGGTTTCTTTTTATTTTGATAAAATAGTTTAAACAACATGAAATGTTTTTTTCCTACCAAAGGTGAAAATGAGAGATACCAAAGATGTGTTCAGATTTTCTCTTACACTAATATTTTGTTTCAATTCCAGATAAACACAGTTTCCATACAATGCAGCTGACATGTTTATTAGAGTCTTCTGAAAGAGCAATTTCCTTTCTGATGTATTCTTTCATAGATTGAAGATGAAATCAAGATCAGATCTTTAACTGATAGAAAAGGATAACATATTAAAAAAATAGAAATGTATGCAATATTTTCACAGCTATTCTAAGCAGTAATAGCTATATGAAGATGCTATAAATTCTTTTCACAGTAATAGACTCAATGGCAGACTTGAAACATGAAGTTCTAGACAACTCCATCTGGATAAGGCAAAGACAAATAATATTTGGCCCAAATTAAGCCAGCACTTTATGTATGACACCAGATCCAAATCAGCAGTCAGCTAAAGCTTCATCATTTAATCTTTTATGCTGTTTTCACCAAACATAGATACTTTTTAGATGTTCTGAGACAGACTCTTACAAAAAGTTTAAAACACAGATCTGGAGAAATGGCCTCCAATACATGTTTTCAAAATCATATTCTGTCATACGACCAAGAATCAAACCCTCTAAATTAAAAAATAAACACAATAAAACTTAGGTTAGTGTTTCGTATTAAAATAATTATCAACAACACTTCCTATGAGCACTTTAATGCATAACAAAATAACAGTTACTTGCACAGTCTCTGTATAAATCATATTTTAGTGCAAATAAAAAGAACACTTCAGATAAAAATATCAGAGTTCACAGAATATGTGTATTGTGTTTTATATAATTTTAAAGGACAGACAATTGATACAGGTATGGTATTTTCTTTTTTCACCATCCACAGTAAGCTAGCTAAGTACCAAGCAATCCAGTATCAAATAATCCATTTTGATTCTTGCATGTGTAGGATACCCCAAATTACATTTATATTTAACTACATATATTAAGAATTAGTGAATTATCCAAGCATCAAAATTCCTGAAGGACAGTATTTGTCTCCTTTACTTTCCCTCTCTGCCCATGAGTATGGTGCAAGGAACATTTCAGGGTGCATTTACAAAAATCAATATGCAAGCAAGAAGTGTGTCATCTCACAGTACTAGTACTACTTCGTAAAATTAGTACTGTATGTTACAACCCACTGTTGAAAACAATGGACTCAAAGTAATGAAAGATTATTTTACATCTGCAACAAAATATTTTTCAGATAAGTTGTTTCTTAATTAGGACTAACAAAGCCTACTTCCTACAGGCTTCTTCTACATTACTGCTGTTATAAGTCCATTAAGGCACTTCCATACAATTCTCAATTTGGTTCCCTCTCTCAGCCTTTAATTGGCATCTCTTCTCTTTCTCATTCCTTGAGTAATGCCAATTACTGCTCCTGCTCCCTAATTACTGAGAGAGTGACAATTTTATGCCTGTTTCCAAACTATGCATGTACTAACTGGCCTGCTATGAGGTGCAAAGGGTAAGGGGAAGAAGCTTCAGTATTACCTTGTAAAAAACAGTAATTTAAAAAAACCTCACAAGACCTTCATATTTTAAGATGTGTTTGCTTCTGCTAACGATCACTCCACAGATAAATGAACAGAGACTCAGCAACTCCATGAGCTTGTTTCCTGAGGAACTAAGGCATAGACAGACTTCTTGGCACCAGCCAAGATCTTGTCTCCTAACTCCAACTTTTATTCAGGCTTCTAGCCCTAATTTATAGTCTAATTTTAGTAAGGGCTATACATTTTGTTTTTAAAGATCATAATTTTGCAACACAGTATTGCCTCAGACGTTCCACGGCTTCTCCTTCTCTCTCAGATCCAGTTTTGAAGGTACAAAACTTATTTCTAAGCTAAACAGATGAATGGGGATATAATTCAGCATCAACCCAGGACACATAGTTTGTTGAAGCTTACCTTAAGATAAACTTTAAAAGAAAATAACTATAGTTTCCATATATATTTTTCCACATTGTAGATACGTTACAGATTTCCAGTCTTGGTTCTGCCACAAAACAAGAAATTATGGCTTGATCTCTCCTAGACACATCAGTTTTCCCTGCTAACCATTATTTCACTGCAATCAGTATTTAAACCTTATTCATCATAACATACATTTGCAGAATTGGATTTCAAGACTGGGTCATAGATATTAGTGCTTACCTACAGAAATTTGACTGCTAGATTCTAGGGGATTTTCCCCTCTCTTTTGGATAAGCAATCAGTTCTGTCTCCCCTCTGATGGGCACACAGTGTTCAGCCGTCCCTCTGCAGCCAGCAGCACGGGATTGTGCTCTTCTGCTGCACCTCTCCAAGACAACCAGGTGGCAAGTGATTAGCCTGAGTTAGATAAGGCTGTGAGCAAGAGATTGGCTTGTATGCTTGTGCACTCTGATTCCTGTCTCTGCATGATACTTAGTTTCATTTTTCTCCAAGCCCAGTTCTAACAGAAAACATCTTGATACTACCTCCTCAAGCCCTTTTGCCTCAAGAAAAAGGTCTCATTTTTGCCAGATGCTTCTGGTACTGAAATCTGTTCTCTCATTTTCTCTTTGAATGCTTCCAAGATAAGAGGTCACATTACCAGAACACTCAGTCTGAGTCAGAGCAAGCAGCATATTCTCTTAGTCTCTTATTTCCTTAAGAGTGGTTTCCTAAATTCCAGGCTATGATACAGTCAGCTGATAAGAGAGAAGATTGTAGCTCTTAGACATTCCATCGAGCTAGAAGCATTTCTGATTTGAAATTAGGGAGGGGAAAATGAGTACGAGAGGCACTTTTTAGACAGAAAAAAAGAGAAAAACAAAAAGTAATCAGCAAGATACAGACCATGAGGGAGCTACACTGCCCTGGATAAGAGGGAATCCAAAATGAATATTTTTCCCCTGTATTTTCCTTGATGCCTAGTATTTTGCTATCCTTCTTAAAAGTTTTCCTTTTTCACCTCACTCATCTGCAATTCAGTTTTTTATGTTTGGTTTGGTTTTATTGGGTTCTTGGGGGCTTTTTAGTTGGTTGGTTGGTTGGTTGGTTGGTCATTGGGTGGGTGATTTTTTGGGGGTTTTTGTTTTGTTTTCTGTTGTTTTTTCCAAAGAAAACCTAATTTTTCATTTCTAAGCAGGGACTTTCATGTTCCTTTAAGAGAGATACCTTCCAAACAGAAAATGCATAAAATAATGGCTTACAGGTGAAAGTTATATTAATTGCAACAAAACTACGCTAGAGCTAATATTTAATAACTTCTGCATTTAAAAATCAGTGCACTAAGGAATTAAAAAAAAAATTAAAGCTATTCTAAATATCAGTGGGCATCTAGAAGAAAATAAAAAGGTTTTCATTGATCCAACATTCAGAAATGTTTATAGGTTCAGCCCATGACTTTGAAAAACTGAAATCTGATTTTGAGCAACAGTGAGCAAACAAAATGACAGAAAAAAGAAAAAAATATTTCATAAGGTCAATTTTTAAATAAGATAAAGTTATCCATTATTTTATTCCAAATAAATCCATGGATCTCTTTAGACTTAAATTTAAAATGTTCCTTAAAAAAAAATACAACAATCATAGTTGATTAAATTAAGAAAACCAACACTATAAAAGACAAGAGCTCATGTGTTGGGGGGTGGTATTATCATTTGTCAGTATGCTTTTAAGAGTTTTTCATTTAATTTAAACCAGAATCAAATTTCAGCAGTTATGTTACTTTACATACAGAGAGAAGAGCAGTAATTATGTTCTCTTTTTTTTTTTTTTTTCCTTTCAAGTTGTCTTTTGTGGATAATGATTTCTTTTAGATTAGTTTAGATCTAGTATATTTGGGTTTTAATTACTTATATATAGATAATTTTTACAGTGGAAAATTTTTGAAGGAATGCAAATATGAATATAACTTAAAGCAGGAGTCTTTTTATAACTCTCATATTTTGCAAATAAATTCAGTTATGCAAAAGCCTGGGTTTATTGTGATATCTTTCTCAAGATTCCTTTAAGAGCAAAAGCAACATAGCTACATGTAATACAGTTTATTACATCTCCCTTTCCAACAAAGAATTTCCTCATATCTATTCCAATTTTCTCTTTCCTTCTGTTAATTATATATATTAATTAGATGATGCCGTGTCTTACCTGTAAAGACAGTTTTCAAACTGCAGACTATTAATCTACTCTGAGACAAAACCCATGGAGGAGAATCTGAATTTTATATTGCCATAAGGTTTCTTTCCCCTTCTCTACAACAAATATTTGCAGAAAGGAATTAAGTGCCTGAAAGATTTAATAAAATCCATTTGAGAGTATAAATGCAATGTATGAGTTTTCTTACTTGCCTAAGTAGGAAAGCTTGTGTTTTAAGTAGACAGCTTAACTTTTTTTTACTTTTTTTTTCTCTTTTTTTTCCAGGAGGAGGGTGATGAGAAATGCATTTTTGCATCCCACAACTAAAATATTTTATGATCAATATATTCTATTAAAATTACCTGTTATACTATACTCTAGGGACTGAATGAAAATTATTTGCTGGTAGCACTAAGAAAAGGGTTTTTTTTCCTTCTTTGGTGGGCAGAAAGGTTGATTTCCCATGCAGAACATGAAAAATCAAAGTGTAAAAGTACAAGCCCTGTGTACTTTCCTTGGAAATTCTCTGGACATTGCAGGAAACAGTGTTTTATAAAACAGCATTCAATTTGCTTCCTTTTTTTAAACATACTTGATACTGCTAATATGGTTAAAATTGTTCAGTTCTTTTTAAGCCATAATGACCAACAGCTTTAAGAAATGCAGATTACAGCCACTCATCTACTCAGTAATGAACAGGTTTATATGTGTCACAGGCTGACACCTACTCAGATGCACCGCTGAGAGAAAATGAATCCTTAACTGCATCCACCCAAAAGAACACGGATTGCCTTTAGATACAGACAAAATAAAAGAGGTTTATCTGGGACTACATGACCAATGAAGCAATTGGCAACATGGTGCCACCCATGAGAAAGTGACAAATAATGAAAACGTTAACACCTTGGTGTGTCCAGCTCTGAGGAAGGCTGAGTCCCAGGGGGCACTGCCAGGCCACCAGCCAGGGCTGGGGCACACACCCTGGATCAAAGGGAGCATTCTGGACCCCAGTGCTGGTCACAGCCAGAACAGGGCAGCAGGGGCCTAAGCTGGTGGTCAAGTGTATTTTCAGGGCAAATTCTGTTTTAATATTTGGAAGATCCTCAATATTAAAGTGTCTCCCACTATAAACCTTGGAGTGAATTGTAATATTTGTGAGAAAATACTGTTCTCAAATGCATAATAGGAATGAGGGAAAGAGAGTCTAGCTTGACTGCTTTCAGAATAACTTATTGGTACATCAAGGACCTATGTTTTTGTGCTTAGTAAAGTGTTAAGACTACTGGATGGGGGTCATTAAAACAACTCTGATGCACCTATGAGGAATCTGCTAGTAATGGAAATTTCTTGAATTTTATGTACCTTATATTTTCGGGAGAATCAGAGGATCAGATCTAGCCAGTATGGGTTTAGGAAAAGCAGGTCCTGCTTAACCAACGTGATTTTCTTTTAAAACCAACCTGATTTCCTTTTATGACCAGGTGATTCTTCTAGGGGGTGAGGAAAACGTTATGGATTTAGTCCACCTGGAGTTCAGTAAAGCCTTTGATACCGTCTCCCACAACACCCTCCTGGAAAAACCAGCAGCCCACTGCTTGAACAGACGCACTGTTTGCTACGAGGGCTGGGCCCAGAGAGTGGTGGTAAGTGGTGACACATCCAGTTGGTAGCCAGTCACTAATGGGGTCCCCAAGGCTCAGTACTGGGGCCAGTGCTGTTTAATAACTTTATCAGTGATTTGGATGAGGAGATGGAGTACATCCTCACCAAGTTTGCAGAAGACACTAAGCTGGACAGGAGCATTGTTCTGCTGGAGAGTAGGAAGGCTCTGCAGAGGGATTTGGACAGGCTGGATCTATGGGCAGAAGGCAAGAATATGAGATTGTTGAGGGTTAATTTGGTTTCTTGGCTAACACACCAATTAATATAGTAGGTTTATTTTCTGCTGTGAGATAGGATTAAAAGGAAACAAAGCAAAGCAGGTCTAAAACTTGAAAACATACAAAGAAAACTATTAACAGAACTAGAGGGGAAAACAATAATAAGAAAATCAGAATAAACTTTCAGAACACTTCTTTTCTTTTTCTCTGACAATGTTAAGATAAAACTTAAGACTTTTAGTCAGTTTGCTGTCTTTAAAATAGTTTTTCTTTTCTCAGTTCACTTAGGGAGAAGAGTTTCTCTTGCTATGCTATGCTACGCTACGCTTTTCTTTTCCACAAGAAAATAGTTTTCTTATGGCTTTGTCACAAACGAATCAGCTGCCCAGAAAAAAAAAAAAAATCTATTTGCAGTGTCAAAGTCTTTCTCATGTCTTGCAGCTTTTACACAGCTGCTTTCATAGACTATGGTGTGCTATTTTTTAAAGATGAGTTAATTTAGTATACAACAATATTCTTTGTCTATCTCTGGGAATAGAGGTTTTTACCACTGTCTTTCTCATTTCTCTCATTTTTCTCTGTTCAAGTTTTTCATTGGTTTACAGCAATATCTTTTTGTTTCAAATACTAGTGTTTCAGCTCACAGTTGTACTAAAAT
>VYXF01002200.1:509528-522861 GCA_013397295.1 Polioptila caerulea
CCCACCCCTCCGGGAACAGAAAATCTCAGCCGGGCCAGGGGGAACCGGACCCAGGCCCGGCCACGCGGGCCGAGCTGGGCTGGCCCCGGCCCTGGCCTGCCAGCCCTCCAGGGCCAGGAGCCAAGAGGGACACTCTCGGCTTTTTTTTCCCTTAAGAGTATGTGTTCACAAAAGGCATAGCCACCTCCCATTAGCTCAATTAAATTAATGCTAAACTAAGACAGAGATTCAATAAGGCCAAGTGCCAGGCCCTGCACTTGGGTCACAACAAGCCCCTGAGGTGCTACAGGCTGGGGGCAGAGTGGCTGGGAAGCTGCCAGTGCAAAAGGACCAGGAGTGCTGGTTGGCAGCAGATGAACTTGAGCCATGCCCAGGCGGCCAAGAAGGCCAAGGGCATCCCGGCCTGTGTCAGCAATAGCGTGGCCAGCAGGATTAGAGAAGTGACTGTCCCCTGTACTCAGCACTGGTGAGGCTGCACCTCAAGTCCTGGGTTCAGTACAGGAAGATTTGGTCTCAAGCTGTGCCAAGGGAGATTCAGGTTGGACATCAGGAAGAATTTCTTCATGGAAAGGGTTGTTGAGCATTGAAAGAGACTTCCCTGGAAGTGTTCAAAATATGACTGGACATCACACTTAGTACTATGGTCTAATTGTCACAGTGGTGTTCAGTCAGACTGGACTCTACTTCCATAGGTCTTTTCAATCTCAGTGATTGAATGATTCTATGTTTCTGTGTTCTTATAAGCGCTATTCCTGTGTCTAAAAGAGTAAGCAGAATGGTAGCAGGGTGCATGTATGCCCATGAATATTTGCTGAACTGTTAGAGTTTTGTGTTTTAGCATACATTTGTCTGATGATTCTGAGAACAGTACCTTTCCAATGTAATTTTTCAATTAATCTTATATACAAAGATAGTGTACACCAGTATTTTAAATGCCTTTTAATAATTTGGAATATGTAATAATAATGATTAAATTTTAGGGTTTCTTGACAGCACTGAATAGATTTCTTAATACATTATTTGCAAATAATTCAGTAGCTTCTGGAAAGAAGGGAGAAAAAAAAATGATCCTAAATAAAAGTAATAGTCCATACTGGTTTAATTGTACTGTGTGAAATGAGGGCATATGCACCAAAACCTGTTTTGAAAATACTTGACATTTTATGTATAAAAATATAATTTAAAATCAAAGTTGTAGCCTAGATTCTCAGAAATTTGGCTTAGAAGGCTTCGTATCTGCAAAAATGCACATAGAAATGGGCACACACACAGTGGTCACCTCAGCTGTGAACAAGCAACTACGTCTGCATCTTCATCTAAAAAGTGCTTGTGGAGCTGTACAGAGGTGTGATCTAGGACAAAACTCATTGTAGTGGAAACATTTCCTTGTCCCTACAGTGAAGGTTGTTTGGAGACAACCTTGAACTTTCCACTAAACATCCCCTATAAATGAATTGAGGACGACTACATTCTCTATTCTCTGCTGAGCAGGAGTTATTAAGTTTGAACAGCTTTTGAATGCATCTATATGTGTTTTAATATATTCTTGATACCTCATTGCTCTGGGAATACAGCTTTGTTTTTCTGATAGTACTATTCTGCACAATCTTCCATACCTGTCTGCATTAATAAAACATTATCCAAACGCAGGTTGCAATTAGAGAGTATTTAAGTGCATTCTGTATCACATGGTTGTGTTATCTATTACAGACTATAAAAAATAAGGCAATAAAAATACCTTATGATCAAAATGGAAAGTATTGCTTGGATATTAACTTGAATAAATGTAATTGCTTCTTTTGGGAAAGGAAAAAAATGATGGAAATCTTTTTAAGGAGCAATACTGATTTTGAAATACTAGAGCTAGTTTCTTCTGAATAGATAAAAAATATGTAGAATAGTCTTCTAAGCTACAAATCTAAACTAAATAAATTGCTTCTAAACAAGAAATCACAAGTAAATGATTCACAGTTGAAAAACTTCTGTACTGAAAGTAAAAATTTTCCTTGTAATACTGGGACAATATTTTCTTAAAAAGAGAGATTGTGGTCAACTTTTACAAAGGACTTTGAGGCATTTCCCTCTCTGTCTTGGCAAGAGGCTCTCTTTAAAGGAAAAAGCATCTGTAGAAAATCTTTGATGGCACTTTCTTTTATAAAAAGTTTATAAGCACTTAATAAGTTATTTGGCTTTTCCTAGGTTTATCATTGTATTTTTTCTATTTATCGGAGGTGGAGGTGTTAAATCATTTTCTATTTAGTATTTGTCATTGTTTGGTACATAAAACACACGGCTAGAACTTTATTCACATGCCTCTCTTTTGAAATTTCTTTTGTCACTTTGTAGAATGGATTCTTGAGAGCCTATTTTTGGTAAGTGTGTCATAGGCTACATAACATTTAGTTCTGCATGTTGAACCATTTTCTATGAAGCTTGTATATTTATAGGTATTATACTATACTCTGATAAAAAAAGATGACAATGAAGCCAACTGGAAATTTATCTTTCTTTGTTCACTGGCCTTTTACTCAATGATTCAGAACATCACAGGAGAAAAAGAAAAAAATGTCTACTTGGTCACAACATCACCAAATTTTCCTAAGTGCAAAAAAAAATACTCGTATCTGTGCAATAAATAAATTACATATATAATATAATTATATATAACAGTTGAAAATGTTATAGACAGTATTAATATATCACAAGGGAAAAACACAGCTTTGGAATAAGAATTCAAGAACTCTCATTCTCATGTTGTAAATTATGAAATATATATAAAAAAATTCTGACATACAAATTCTTATTATCCAGGCTCCGTATAATCTGCCATAAAGACTTAAAGGCCAACATTTTGCCTGAAAGTAGTCTTTAGGTATAAGAGAATTTTACATTAACACATTGAAGTTGGATTTTTTTCTGAATTCAGTGCCAGCTTTGTAGTAATGAACTGAATAATTTTTGACACAAACAGAAGAGCATATTTTCATCTTCTTCAATTCCACTTCCCAGATTCCAAGATGCCTGAGAAACTTTATTTAAGATTTTATGCTAACAAACGCTCATCTGAATGTACAGCTCAATTAAATTCTATGTCTATTTATATAAAAAGCTCTTGACATTTTTGAAAAAAACCTATAGTATCTGTAAGGTGATGAAGAAGCTACTCCTTTTAATTTCAATTATTTTGTCATTCATTACAAGAGAGAGTTAACATCAATCTTACTTTGCTCCAATGAAGAAGACAAACTATGAAGGTCACTTGCATATGACATTCCACAGACTATTTTATCCCACTGCAAAAAAAAAAAAAAAAAAAAAAATTCCAGCTTTGACAAAATTTTAGAATTAGGAAGTGCTGAAATTTTAAAATTTTTAGTCTTTTAGCCATGGCAGGAATTTTTGTTTCTTTTGGCATTTTTTAAGGAAGAACATTCAAAGAGTATTAAGAACAGCTGGATTTGGGGTGGATTGTAGTAATTTTGTTTACAGCCTTGTTTTCTTTGTCACTTCTGCACAACACAATTTTGCCTTGAGCAGAGGATCATGTGAAACTACAAGGAACCTTTTTATTCAGCCACTACAAGGAGTGGACAGAGATTTCACACTTTTGTGAGTTAAGAACCAGATGAAAGAGCTGGCAGCTTTTTTAAAGCTCTGTTTTGATCTGTACTTCTAAGAGTAGATGTATAACAGACTTGGATGTTGTATTGGATTGAAGTAGCTAGTACTGAGAAATTTGGGAAAAGACCAAAATTTGGGCAAAGATGTACTAGACAGTAAAGACAGTAGTTGAGGACAGGATAACCTCCTCTAAAGGACATTGTGTTATACTAGAATTGATGTTTTTCAGAGCTGATAAATGGGAAGAGACAAATCCACCAAAATCCACAAAGAGCTATGCTGGATATGTCTCAAATATAGACAGAAGTATCAAAAAATGAGGAAAATCTGTGAGGACAAAGTATCAAAAGAGAAAGTGTGATTTATCAAGCCATGAATCAGTGTGTAAACATGAAATTGAATTAAAAGACCTATCCAGGAAGGAATGATTATACTTATAGTCTATTAAGATATCTAAATATAATAACAGAGACAAAAACTAGAAAGCTCAAATAAACACAAAAGTAAATAAATATGTAATAACTATTTTTGAGATTTCTAACAATGAGGTTTTTGTATTTAATCAGTAATAAAATTAAATATTTTACCTTTCAACTGGAGGAATAGACTAACTTCTACTTGCAGCTCTTAGGATAAATTTGCCATCATTAAATCTAATTTATATTGCATAAAATGAGCAAAGAGGAGTGAATGAACTGAATGTATTTTTTTAAAGAAAAGTTTTCATTAAACACAATATTTTCCTTGACTACAATAATTTTTATGTAGCCTCTTTTCTACTTTATTTCTGAGCAGTTTTAATAAAAGCAAATGAATATATTAATAATGTGAGTATATACTAGAGCAAATTTTAAAAAAGATAGACAATAACTTTGCAGCTTAGTGACCAGAGCACTGAAATTATATCTGCTACAATACTGTTTTATACCAAATGGAGAAAATTAAACAGTAGAAATAGAGTACTCAAGAGTCCAGTAGCTCAGAGGCTGCAGTTAAGGTCTTGACTTTTAAATTGTTATGATGTCTTTGTTCATATGGAAAAAGATAAGCATGTGACTCTCCCATACATGTGACATTATACCTCTCAGAGGCTATTGAACTAGTTAGGAAGGAGGCTCTCCCTCAATGACTTCAGAAGGAGTTAGAAAATCCTCTTGATAAAACACAAAAAAAAAAAAAAATCCACAAGTTTACCTATTTATCATTTTTCACCTGTTTCCTGAGGCGTTGTCTACAAAGTGCTCCACATGAAATGTTTCTAACAATGCATGAAGCATGAGGAACAAACAAGAGGAGCTTTAAGTTTTGGCCCAGTCTCAGGGATTTTATATTGTCAAAATAAAACCTGGTGGGATGAGCCCTGTGTCTGGAATGCCTGGATGGGTGGTTACAGTTGATTACTGTATCTCCTTTTTCCCATCATCCTGAGCTGTTAGTTAAAACTTCCACACTTGATTTTTGAGGAGGCTTTCTTCACCGGTTTGTTCAGACTGCTGGGAGAGATGTCCCACTTGACCGGGTCAGGATGGATCCAGTTTCTTGCAAGGAGGTTTTGAACCTTTGAGAGAGCCCCATGGTAGTAGAACCTGAAGCCCTACTCAAACACCATCTATGCAAACTATTGTTGAGCCATAAAGTCTGCTGAGTCCTTCTAATGCTCTTTCTCCTCACTGGCAGGAGGTGTATGCCATTGGACACTGCCCTCAGAGCCCTTAACTTTTATCCAGCAGTTCCCAGGTCACCCCTGTCTATATTATTGGTGCTTCTGTGGAATAACTGTAGAACCACTAAGCTGGATGAGGTACTGGTCATTTCTTCGGGAAGTCATGAATGCAAGCCCCCAGCAGGAAGCAAACCTCTCCAGGGGACAAGTCTGGTCAGCAGGTGAGGGCCTCTGCCCCCTGTATATTGGCTCTCTTGCCTCCACCACGCACCACTTTCTTTGCATGGTCCTGAGTGGCTCAGACTCAGCCACCAGGGATGCTGTTTGACAGTATTGCCACTTCCTCATCAGCTACAAGGGTGATGAGCTGATTCTGCAGCTGCAAGTCATCAGAAAAAATGATGGAACAATCCTGCCAAGATTCAGCTGTTAATCAAACTCACATGCAATTGTTCTGCAGAGAATAATAGGGGTCCTTTTGTAAGTGGGAGGAGGGGAAAAGAATGAGAGAGATCTTAGCAGCTGATTTGGCTTGGGTTTTGAATATTTTTTTCTAGGATAGATTGAAACTAAAGTATACAGACAAATCTGTCTGTGCATCACATGGAAGGAAAGGCTAAAAATAACACATAGACATTTAGATAGATAAAGATACGCAGAGATTTATTTCATGTTAATGATCCATTTGCAGATCACGCTACTACTTGATAAATAGTAAATTGAGAAAAAATTACTGCAAGGCATGTTGCCTTGTTGGTGACAGCCAGAACAAAGCAAGGATGCTTTGTTCTCTGGGGTACTGTATTCTGTGAACTCCATGTACTCTATTCCCATGGTGCTTATACAACACAATCATGTCTTCTATCTCTTACAGACAGAGGTCATTAGAAATTCTAAAATCCACGTGAAATAGCAGAAGCCTCAGCTATCTAAATACTTGAGATAAACTTCAGAAAATGAAAAGGAGGCAAAAAAATCTGAGGAGGATTTCATTGCCTTCATCACAATAAAAAGAACCACTTGATTTGTTATATTTTTCCAGGATTTTTTATCTATACTGGTGGCAACCTTAAAAGCAACCTTGAAGACTGCCAAACAAGGTGATAAAGGTCATACAATAACCAATAAAATAATTCTGGTTTACCATTTGCTTAGATGATGGCAATCCTAATGTTAGTGAATAAATACAGAGGTATGGGAATTTTATTAAGTAGGGTATTGCAATTTGTTTCTTTTTCCCTATACTTTTTCCATCTGGTGTCAAAAATGAAGTGTAAAGAATCTCATACTTCTTTCTGCAAGAGGGGGTTAATTACTGTTCTGGTTTGAAAGCAAAACCAATGAGAGACTACAAGTCAGAAATACAATTTATTAGGAAAAGGAAAAAAAAAAAAGAAAAGGAAAACAAAATACATGCAATAATACAAAGGAAAAAGAAAACTACTGACAGAATCAGAATACAACCGGCACCCTGTTGGTCAGGGTGTTGGTAGCAGTCCCATTAAATGGTGGCTGCAGCCCTCCTGGAGTGGCAGATGTGGCTCTGTTGGAGCAGTGATCCTGGAGAAAGGTGCAGCCCTCCACTGAAGGTCCAGTGGTGATAGATGGGCCTGGTCTTCCTCTGTGAGTCCAGTGGAAAAAGGCTACCTTGGTCTCCCAAATCTCAGGTTTTTATCCAGGTAGAGAGGCTTGGCTCCTCCCCCTGGATGGAGAATTTCCCAGTGGGATGAGATAAGTTTATCAGTGGTCTCACTGGCCCATGAGCAGAAGATCTCTCTCTGGAGGGAGGATGGGCTGTGGAAGATACAAAGAAACTGCTCTTGCTGGTTTCTTGTCAGCTGGCCTATTGACAGAGCTTACATCACCCCCCCACCCCAGTTCCAACAGATGATGATGGAATACCTTTTTTGGTTACATTTTGCACTGCAACCCAGGACAACTACTGAGTTTGGTGAGAAGCTTGCAATTCTGAAAGGGGTAAGATCAAGCAAAATCACACATTGCTATGTGTTTACCACTGCTCTTAGGTGAGGTTGTTTGATAAAAATATTGTAGCCTTTCTTAAGTAAAGGTTTCAAATTCACTACAATTGCAACCTCAACACTGAATGCTTTTGGGTCGGTTACCAGTAATTTAATATAGACCAGCAACTTAGAAGTACTATTGACTGTGCTAAACTGCATATTTGATATATGATTTCGTGTCTCAATATTATGTTAATTTGCAATGGCTAAAAATTTGGGGGATTATTTTATATACTTGAGAGCTTTGCACATTTTTATCCAGAAGTAAAACATTTCTACTTCTCTGTTTAACTCCTGTGTTTTAAACTCAACTTCTTATTTGATCTATCTCTGTTTTGTTTTGTTTTTGTTTTTTGCTTGTAATTACATGGCCTCAAGTACATGGTTAATATTATTGCATGCCATTGAAACATGATTTTTAGGAATATAATATGTTCATAGCTGTTTAGCCTAGTGGTTAGGATTTCAATTTACCAGTGGGAAGAGGTCAGGATAATTTATAGTCTTTCCTGAATTTTGGACCTTAAGGAGTAGTTGAAAGATTTTATGTGGCATCTTTTCCTCACAGGGAAATAAACAGAATTATCTAGTTAGAGCTGTGCATTCTGGTTTTCTGTATTTGTTTTCTAATATGGAACAAGATCTTCTAATGCCTTAAGACATATTTATTTGCTTATACTTCTAATTCTATATGGTTTAAATTTATGTCTAGAAATATAGGGAAACAAAAATCTTCCAATTTTTCAAGATATTTAAAAAAATTTACATAAGGTTTCCAAAGTTTTCTATCAAGGTCAATGCCAACTGCATGTATATTTCCTGAGTAAAACTCTTGCCTTTCTAAGGGTGTTGGTGTTACATTTGTTTACTTGAGAGATGCTGGCCAGCAGAACTCAACAATCTGAAGTACCAAAAGACTCCATTAAAAGGCCCTACTAATTATTTTTTAAAATAAAAATAAATAATTTATCCTCTTCCTCTGGAAAATAATCCTATTTTGTAACCAAGACTAACCCCAAGTATTTATCACTTGAACATTATTATGGTTCTTTGTATTGCATCTCCAACTGGACCACTCAGTTACTTAATTGTTAAAGCAGAGATTGGTAGTGGTTCCATATTTGACAAAACAGGCACCCAGCTGCAGAACTATTTGATTCATAAGTGGTCTCAACTAGAACTAACGAAAAAAGAAGAAAAGGCAGGATTTCTGGGACATAACCACAACTTGTATTGTGTAACTGAGCAGTTGCTCAGTTACACAGAGGTTACTGAGAGGTGCTGCAGCTGCAGTCTTTAGTTTTTCTCTCTGATATATCCTACAATTCACCAGAGGTATGTGAAGCAATGCAGACACATATGAAACCATATAAGTGGTTTACAGAATCAGCTTTTGTGAAATACCAAGGAGAATTGTGTTTTTAAATTTCTAGGAACTAGAAATCAATATAGAACACACCAAAGTAAATTAAAGAAATTCTAACCAAATCAGACCAAACCAAACCATGTTTAATGACAATTAGTTTGTGCTCACTCCAAAACTGAATTCTTCAAGACACCAGAAGGCTGGTAAGATACATTCATGTTATTTACTTTGTTCTGAAGAAGTTTTACCTGATCCAGTCCCCAGCGGCATCACAGCAATAATATCAGGCACTTTCACTGTTGTCTTTCATTCACTTCTGCATCTCTCATGCATGATTTATTTCTCTGTCTCAGTCTTTTGTTGTCTACTTGCTCTGTCAGCTAATTTAATGAAATAGGGAATTTTTTTTTTCATTTCTTAAAAATGTGTTATTTAGAAGCCTTCATTCATTATTTCTGCTTTGTTTTCATTAACACGATTAAATAAAACTGGTTTCTCTTTCAATACAAAGGGGTTGGTTAGAACTGGGTAATACAATTAAGACAAATATTAATCTGTACCTGCCGAAAATATATGTAAAGAATTTTGTTCTACAAGTTAAAAGAAAAAATCCACAATACATATGTCTAATACCTTATGAGTATCAAAAGATCTAATTCTGCTCACAAGCACTTTTACATTAAAGCAGATAAAGGGAACATTACTACAGAAGATGTGATAGCACAACTAAGAGCTATGCCTACTCATTTAATTAAGGTTTGGATTATTTTTGTGCTAATGATTTACATAAAATCACTCCTACAGGAATGCAATCTTTCAAATTAATAAAGCTTTGGAGAACTGCTGATGTTTCTAATGGAACATTTGAGATTACACAAAAAATATATTTTGCCTAGGAATTTAAGGTGATCTTTGCACTCAGTGACATCCTTTCCTGTGGAAGGAGCATTCTGTTATACTGGATGTGGGTTTAAGGCCATGATATGACACAAAAATGTGGCACCAGATCCAATTAGAGAACTCAGATAATTCAGTTAAATTAAATGTAGCAATTTTATGAGATTCAATAGGTCATAAATAAACCATTTTAGTAATAGTTATAATTTTCTCTTTTGCTAGGTGCTTACACTCAAAAAGAAATTGAAGTATTAAATAGAAAATAATTTTAGAATTCTTTCCATTTAAAATTCCTTTCACCAAGAAGTCAGTATTTTAAAACTTTTATATCAGCAGTAACACCTGTATTAAGGATATCTTACTTTTAAATGAATGATAATAAAAGGGTTGTTAGAGAACAACAAGAAGTTTGCTGAAAATTTAGGGAAATTATGACTATCAGACTTTTTTTACTGCTAAAACACTTTTTCCCCCAATTTTTATTAACAGAATGGCAATGGTGATCAGTTCTATGTAGAAAACGGTGTTGAATGGAAAACAAACAAACAAAAACAACCCATAGAAAATCTAGAATTATCTGATAGATGTTCCATCAGTGCCCAGTGCTTGGCAATTATGGACTTTCTAAGCCAAAGATTATATTTAGACTATTGCGTTTAGCAGATAATTAATTGCTCTTCAAACCTATTCTTATTTTTAGTTTCCAGACCATCCTCTGACAAGGAGCTCCTCTGTTTCATTTCTACTTTATTTCCTCCAGCTACCCATACTAAACCCATCAAAATGAAACACGAGTTCTCATTTTATGTGAGGTTATTAAAAAATATTAAAAACTTTTTCATACAGCTCAAGAAGAGCAGAATAAGACAATTTTTTGTTTAAGAAGCATACCTTTTAGTCCACTGGAAAAAATGTTCTATATAATAAAGTAAAACAATTGAGTTATATTTCTTTCTTTTTTCTCTCCCCCACAAAAAATTTAAAGTTATTATAGATAAAAGCTTATTAAAGAAATAAAATGTTAGATATTATTCTTTATGAGTTTTCAAGTGAATCAAACTACAGAAAAGAGGAAAGAGGTTAAGATTTAGATCTTTTAAGCTTAAAAAATACCTGGAACTAAAAGAAATTCCTTCATTAAAACATTCTGGTACATGATAAGGAGAATTTAGAACCGATAATTAAATGTCGTATAAACTTTTCTTGTTCATTCTTATCTTTTAAAAAAACATAATCAAGAATGTTAAATTTTAGGATTATTTGCATCTATATTATTCTAAGACTTTATATGTTTTATTCATTATCATTAAGTCATCATGCATCATCATCATAAAGGTTTCCCTATAGGTGTGTAGTAACATTCACGTTATGTAATTCATTTAAGGAGACTAATTTAAATCTTTCTGTGAAATTCACAGCATAAACATTGTTATTAATACAATTCAGGAGATCCTTTCTATTAGAATGTGGTTTTTTTCTATATAAAACCTTGATGCCAATAAATATATATACAAAATTAAAATATAATTGGTAAATGATATCATATTTCATCTGAACTGGAATTTCACTTTAGGTGGGAATAGCTACTGGCCTGTATAGATACAATGTAGGGATGGATGCATCCAGTGCACCTCTAGAGAAGAACAATTAGGCAGCATACTTTGATTCTTGGAAATTTTGTTTTGTTCAAGTGTCTCAATGAGGTAGTGCTGAGCATTTTAATTATTATTGTAGGTGCACCTATAGCTCTAATAATTTTCTTGGTTTGGATAATTCAAAAAGTATCTTGCACAGTGCCATGGTTGTACAAAAATTAAATTGACCTTTGTAAATGCGGTGGAGATCTGTAAAAATAGGTGAGCAAAAGCTGATGTATGAAGGCAGAAAAATATTAATAAATGAAGATATGTACCTTCTAAAATTAGGGTATTGAAGTCAGTCTGGACCTTCTCTTATAAGCTGTAATTTAGCTTTGCTCAATTTTCTCTAAAGTAGTGTCAGTTCCAAATACTGTAAGTAGCATTGTGCTCCTGTTAAAAGAACCTTATTTGAGAAAACCTTATTTTTCCTTTATCTAAAGTTTTGATTCAAATCATATTACAACCATTAGAGGTATTTGCATACATTTTTTTTTTTTAGATTCTGTTATGGAGAAAAAATATAGGAAGTTTTGTTGGTTGCAGAGATCAAATACCATTTATATTTCAATTTAGCTGCACATATTCAAATAAAAGAGAAGCAAGCACAAATCTATGGAGTACTTTACAGTGTTTGTCTTCTAGAATTTTCTTATGCTGCGCTGCCTTATATTTCTCTTTTGAATTTATAAGTGCTCACTATGAGGCCAGCACAATAACATAATTATTTATGAAATAATGCAGAACCTTACCACAGAAGATACTTAGTACAGCATCACTATTAAATTAACCCATTTTAAGTGACCTTTTATTTGGCAGGCAATGCCCTCCAAGCAAATTAAGAAAAAGAAACCAGAAACAGCACAGTTTCTAGAGCAAATAATGTGGCTTGGGAACAGTAACAGTAAAACTAGATATAGCAACTACTTTGTGAAGTACATCTGATCTTCCTCCATTGCACAGGATATTGTGCTGACATCTGTACTAAAGTAACTTGAAATTAGAAAAACATTACAGTGTAATTGCTTAATCCTTTCTGATCGACAAAAAAAACCCCAAATTTTTCCTAAGACTACATCTCACATATACTTTGTCATTCCTGAAGCAAGATCCAGGGGCACATCCTCAGTCATTTTCATTCATTGCAGCTCCAGTAAAGATAATTAATGAAACTGATGTGGCAGGATTGTTGTACTGATGGTAAGAGCGTTTAATTTGCTGCAGAAATAGAGATATATCTTGCTAGTCATGTCCACTTTGGAGACCTTTGAAGTAATGCAATCTGATGTCATCACTGTTGCATCAGAAAGGTGTGGTGCTATATTCTTTCTTGATTAGTGAAACTTCACCAGTTACATTAATGAATAGGAAATTCTTTCCTGTGTCCATTGCATCAAAGAGTTACAAGTTTGTCAGCTTACGACTGTTACAGTGCCAAGAACATTCATTCAATACAAAAATATGCACAATATCATGATTATGCATTGTCTCTCCTTGGCATATTTTTTAATATCTCATCCTGCACAATGTCCTAGTAATAACATACTTTTATCAGCTCTAACCAAATTAGTTTTTGCCTAGGAATAAAAGTACAAAATTGGTTATTCAAAGGAAAGGGCTTTGTCTTATTATTCTGGGAGATAGGCAATGGCTAGTGACTTGGGATTTTGCTGATATCCTTGATATGATTTGAAGCCTTCCACCTAGAGTATACTCTGACTTTGAAGACACTGTGAGAGTGCAAACATGGGATTAATTTCTGACTTAACAACAACTCTTTATTAATGTGCAAAATGATGCATTTCTGAAAAAGACATTAATATCAGAGGCAACAAATATTGATAATCCTGATATAATTACCTGTGATAAAATTTTTAATTAGGTAATAACTTGATTTGGAGTCAAATATGTTTTTAGAAATGCTTTATGAGTTTTATCTAATCGCATTTTCCTACATTTAAAGTCATATCTTGGCCAATACAGGAATCTCATTACAACAGAACATTTCACGCTAAAAAAAATAATTAAAAAACAAGATTTCTTTTGTATAATTATTATCACTGATTTTTTTTTTTTTTTTTTTTTTTTTTTTTTTTTTTTTTTTTTAAAAAAATATGGGAAAAAT
>VYXF01002200.1:522935-586024 GCA_013397295.1 Polioptila caerulea
GGAAACAATCTGAGAAATCTTCTAGAAATTGTTTGTTTCAAATATTTTTTGATCACATATTTCCAATTATGTGTAGGAATATCTTTGCAAAAGTATTTGGTGTTGAGAAGAAATAAAGTTCTATTCAGTCTTCCAAAATTAGAAGTCTGTATTTCTATAGGACAGTTTATTTTAGATATTTGAGGCAGTTTTCCTAGCTTGTTTTCTAAAATGATCTTGAATATTTCTATTTAAAAAAGATTAAATAGATTTATGTTCAGCAAAAACACATTTTTGAATAAACCACAACCTGAACTCCATATTGGTATAGGCAAAACTAGATGATTTTTCTCACAGAATTTGAAAGTCCTTTGCTAACATGTGAAAGATTTAAAAGCCATTGTAACACAGCTTAATTGCACTGTAGGTGACAAAATTTATGCCATCTCCACTGTTAATTAGCAGTGTACCTTGAGTTCACCTACTTTGCTCAGGTGCTATAAAGGAAACCACTTGTCTGACTCACTGAATGCCTGAAGCTCATGGAGAGAGCTCCATTCCCTGCTCTGACATGAGCATGGGTGATATGCCTGATCTCCTGGACGCTGGAACCATTAGGCTGCCAACTGCTGACAAATCACTCAGAACTCGCCTGACAACAAAAGTCATGCTGAGTTATCCGTCATCTCTTTAATAAAGCAATTACAACTTCTCTGTACTAATTATTCATTTCTGCCCAACTTCAAATATTTACTATTTCCATCCTCATGTCACTCTGTCCTGGTAGATGTTTCCTCAGCTGAAGGCACACATTACCTGCGTTGTCATGATGTTTACCTTGTTCAGTATATATTGATTGCAGGCTGTTATCTACCCGCTGTTATTTGTCACAGGGTGTCACAAAGGGTACAGGTAGCTTATGAGACAAAAAACCCCAGATCTATTAGTGTGAATCCTTGACAGAACATTAATATTCCAGCAACTAAGAATGCAAACACAGTTAAGAAATCAGCATTTAGTATTTCAAGGTTAGTTTGTGCTAATTGTGGATAATACATGAATAAACTACAGCCTTGAACAATTTCATTCAATAGAACTGTTCAAATTGTATTTAGGGGAGCAAAAAATCCAAATTAAATACTAAAAAAAAAAAGTCACGTTGAATGTCTGTTTCCCACCAAGAAAAGAAAAGAAAACTAAATTTTCACTTGCAAAATCCACAGGATAGATTGGACTGCAAGACAGCACAAAAAATTGAACTAGTTTAAATTACTAGTTTGGGTACTGGAAGCAATATTCCTGAACAGTAGTCTTAGCTGGGCCAATAATAGGCAGATGACAGAGGAGTGGAGTGAATCAGGCAAGATAACCTACCCTTTGCTCCAGGCTCCTCAAAGGTCTCTGGTTCCTGGTCCAGATAGGGTCAGCTCAGGGGTGGCCAACCTCCAGACAAATTGCATCACACAACAGGTATGGTTTCCTTAGCTACTATTCACAGGTCTGCCTCAGTGTAATCACTAGCTCCCCAGGGCTCCAGGATGTGGAATGATAAACCAGGAACCACGGACAGACTGTGGCAAAAAGGCCCAACTTTATAAGACTGTCAGGATTTCCCCCTCCATGTATTTTGGCTTTGCAGTTTGTTTCTGAGACTACCAGCATTTATATAAAATTAAGAGTAATAAAGAATGAGGACAAGAAAACATTTTCTGCGTCTATTTATTTAGCATGTGTTGATTTGTCTCCCTGGTATCTGTGTGTATTAAAAATTAGAGATTATAGATTGAGGGGAAAAGTTATGTGTAACCTAGGGTTGATATGAAGTAACTAAACTATCCTTGGGGTCTGCTTTGAATATAATGCAACCATAGATTTAGTAATTCTGAGCAGAAACAGCTATTTCATTCACAGTATGAACATCTGAGTCTCTCCCTCATGATCACATGCATCGCTGCAAATGAGCTGGCACTAACAAACACAATATTCATAAAATGCAGTAACTCAAATTCTGATTGTATTTATGAAAGCTTTATTGCATCAATTAGAAAAGTTATATTAAGCAAATCAAATCCACTACCTAAGAATTGTGATATATTGACCTTGATCAGATGTCAGATGCTCACCAAGCCACTCTATCCCTCCCCTTCACAGCAGGATGGAGCAGGTAGAAAATAAGTTTGAAGAAAATTCATGGGTGAAGATAAAATCAGTTCAATAAAACAGAAGCAAAAGCAAAATTCACATGTGGAAGCAAAGAAAAACAAAATAATTATTCTCTACTTCCCATAAGCAGGCAATATCCAGGTACATTTTGGGAAGTAGGGCTTCAATATGCGTAATGGTGGCTCTGGAAGACAAACATAATAATAATGCCCATCGCCCTTTCTTTTCCTTTTTCTTAGCTTTTATTGCTGATCAGATGTCATATGGTATGGAATAACCCTTTGGTCAGTTTGGGTCGTGTCCTGGCTATGTCCCCTTCCCAGATGTTGCCCATCCCCAGCCTATTGGCAAGGGGGAATGTTGGAAAACCAACCTTTGTGCTGTGTGAGCACTGCTTGGCAGTACCAAAACACTGGTGTGTTATCAGCACCTTTCTAGCTACCAAAGCACAGCTCCAAGGGTGCTGCTGTGGGGAAAATTAGCTTCATCTCAGTCAGACTAAATTCACAACTTATTATGGAAAAATTATAATTGTACATTTCACTCCACACATGGTTAAAAAAAACCCAAACCCTATCTTTTTTAAATAGACCAGAAGATATTTAGTTGAAGCAGAAATGCTTTCACTTCTCCCTGTTGCCCTCATTAAGTATGAATATAGAAAAACAATAATCTATAGTTTCCCTTTAAAGCATATACATCAACTTTTATTTAATTTCAGTTGGGAATATTATGAAAATAGAATGTTGATGCAGTGCAGATTTAGCTATATGCTTGATTTTCAAGATAAGATAAGTAGTGTTGAGTTTATACCCAGGCATGTGAAATGAAAAAGGATTTCTTTAAAGATACAAATGATAGCTCCTAGGCTGGTTAAAGTCAAGCAATCAGAAATAAGGTGAAAATACTATCTTTATCAGGTCTCATTATGTCTGGTCATTGCATTTCTTATGGTACCTGGGAAGACCCATTGCTCTCAGAGCCCCTGTGGAACTCTGTAGCAAATCAAGATACACTGCTTTCAGTTGAAATGATATTTAAATGCTGTATTCTTTCATATGTTTATATTTGAACTATAAATTCAGGTTTACTTTGTTTTTAGATAAGAGTGGTATTCTCTGGCCTGTGGGACCAGAAAGGATAGGTACCAAAGGGCTGGGACCCAAGAGATGTCATTGTGACACTTCTTTCCATCACACTTCAGACATTGTGGAGAGAAGAAGAGGTCTGTAATAACAGAATAAAGTATTTTACCTATCTTCAAGAAAGGACAAGAAGTATTAGTGAGGAATGAGGATACAACAAGATTGATTAGCTGAACTTCAGTCCGTAGAAAATTCCAGTTCAGTCTATCTTAATCATATGATGGAGAGGTAGGTTAATAGGACCAACCATCATGGGTTTATCAAGAATAAAATCATAAAGCTATCAGAGTAAGGTGAAATAAGCTATGACAAAATTATTGAATCCATGCATAGTTTACATTTTTTTACCTTGACTTTAGTAAGGCCTTTGACATTGTCTTCTTGTATTCAAGTAGAGATGTCTGTACATCTGGAAAACCAGGAGGGTAAAAATCTGTCTGGATTATCAAACTCTAGGTGGCAGTTTTTATTTTGTATTATTTGTGGAAAACAGTTCAGCCCATTTCCCCAGGGGGCCTATCTTGGTGCCTGTCCTGTTTATATCTCTAAATATCTCTAAAGAGTGATTTGGAAGATTAAATGCACGCTTATAAAATCTGAATATTACACGAAACATGGGATAATGACACCAGCTGCCAAGTTCAGAGAATGGGCTGCCATTCAAAAGAACCCAGACAATCCTATCCAGGAGGATCAGACAGGAAATTCAGCAGGACTGTAGGTATAGTCCTGAATCTACAAAAAAAACCCCAACAACACGGGTCAGGCACTATTTGGTGGGACAGTAGGTCTGCTGAGAAGATTCTGGAGGCCCAGGCCCAGTTAACCATCAATCAGAAGAGTGACCTAACAATGGCAACAGCATCATACTGTGTCAATGAGGAGCACAGCAAGGAGCTCAAGGGGAGTGACCTGCCCCTCTAGACTCAGCACTGTGTAAACCACATTTGATACTCATCATACAGGCATGGGCCTTGCAGTGCTACTGATAAATGGAATTAAGTTCATTGAGGAGCCACAAGAACAGTCAGCACTGGAGTACTTCTCCTGTGAGGAGGCACTGAGGGAGCCGTGCTGGCTCATCCTAAAGGAGGAATGGCTTTAGGATAATGTATATCTCTTGTAAGTGCCTATGAGGAGCCAAGAAGGCAAAGACAGGCTCTTTAATGAGGTAAATTATGGGTAAGAGGCAGTAGTTATGAAGAAGAAATAGCATATTACAAGAATGACTTGAGAAAAATCTTTTACAATGAGAACAGACAATGTGTTGGTCAGGCTGCACAGAGGCGTTGCACTGTCTCCATGCTTGGGGGTTTCAGGACCCTACAGGCTACAGCCTTGTGCATCCTATTCTAAATTGCATATTGTACCTATTTTCATCAGGAGGTTCAGCTAAAGACCTCCTTAGACCACTTTCAAGCAGAATGATTTGATGATTTATGCCCACAGCTTCCAACGTATTAAAAAGAGGTTTATATAGTGGTGTTTTCAGGTAGTCCATACAGGCCACAGTCAGCACTTTCAAAACTGGTAAGTCATAATTGATAAAGCGTAAGATTCACCACACCTGAATAGACCCAGGTAAAAATTTAGGTTTAGTTTATTTTCTAGTTTTGCTTTCTAGCCTACAGAAGAAATGTAATATCTCCAAAATATAATGCATCCCACTTTTAGATACATATTTAAATTAAGTGAGAATAGATCATTCTCTGAACATCCCTACATGTCTTCATTTCCTGTAAAGAGAACAGGCTTAGTTAGATTCCTCTGTATGACTCACTTAAAAATTTCTATTATCAAAAGCAGGAATTACTGCCCCTAAATTCATTGTCTTTTGTCTGCTCTTTCAGATTCAAAATGCATGTAAGCTCTCCCTTAATACATTTGAATAACACACCTTACCAATGAAACACAATAAAACCAGCAAGAGTTCTTTTACTTATTTACAGAGGAAAATATAGTAGAATTTAAATACTATTATTTCCAACATGAGCTTTCTGGAGCTGCAATTAAATACACCAGTTTTCCTAATAAATGATGCTGAGGCTTATATTTTCCATGTAATGAAATGATTTGGGAAAAATCTGCTGCCTATCTTCCTGTTTCAATATCAGACATTCTGATGTTGCAGATCTAAATCTGAAGTAGAAGATGAGCACAAAGTTGGTCTTCTATCTCAGTTATGTCTGTTCATCTCCATGTTCATCAGTATTTGTAGCCTAACATCTAGATTTGTCTGGCTTGTGGTCTCTGGTGCACTGACATAACTTATCTTGTATGATGGAGTACTTATCCAATCCTCAGAATAACACAACAGATTCCTTGTCCTGGAGTAAATAAGTAAACATAGATCATATAATATCCTGGGCTGGAAGGGACCCACAAGGATTGAGTCCAACTCCTGGCCCTGCACAGGACAGCCCAAGAGTCACAACATGTACATGAGGGCATTGTCCCAAAACTGCTTGAACTCTTCACAGTTGGTGCTGTGACCACTTTCCTGGGGAGCTGTTCCAGTGCCCAACCACACTCCAGGTGAAGAGCCTTTTCCTGATATCCAACCTAAACCTCCCCTGATACAACTTCAGTCCATTCCATTGAGTCCTGTCACTGATCACTACAGAGAAGAGATCAGTGTCTGCCCTTCCTCTTCCCCTCATCAGGAAGCTGTAGACCACGAGTTTTTCCCTCAGTCTCCTCCTTTCTAGGCTGAACTGACCAAGTTACCCCAACCACTCCTCTTACAGCTTCCCTTGCAGACATTTCACAATCTTCATAGACCTCCTTGGTATGGTCCCTAATGGGTTTATATCCTATATTGTGGTGACCAAAACCGCACACAATATTCAAGGTGAGGCTGCCCAAATGCAGAGCAGAGCAGGACAATCCCCTCCCTTTCCTGGCTGGTGATGCTGTTCCTGATGTCCCCCAGGACAGGGTTGGCTGCCAGGGCACTGCTGGCTCACAGTCAACTTCCCCTCAACCAAGACCCCCAGGTCCCTTTTGTTGGAACCCAGAATGCAGAGAATATTTATCTGCTTGTTTTAAAGGATCCATACCCTCTGACAAATACTACTTTTAACATTTGTCCATGGAAAGGGCTTCCTAGGCTTTGGGATGAGACATAATTTTCAAGAATGTAAATTAGATAGTAGCATAATATGTAATTTATCACAGGGTGCGAAATGTAGATTTTTGTGTTTGTTAAAATGGTAAGTAGATGAAGAAAAGATGGAGGATCCTTGTTGGTTTTAGGCTTCTTCCTCCTTCTTAATCTTCTCCATACTCTGCAGTGTTGGGGACACAGGACAATTGGTTAGAATTTGCCACAGTGCGGTGTTATATTAATAGAAGTTTAGTTAGTAATTGGTAGAAAAGTAGAAATAATGTATGCTCTTGGTGATAATTGGGTAAATTATCTTTAAGAGAACTGTGTGTTGGAGGCTCTTTGGTGTCTTTTCTCCTTCACGCCAGGCTAGTGTAAAGCCTGGTGTGCAGAAATTGCTGATAAGGAAAGAAAAAACAACCTGGAGAACGAGAACAACCAAAAGCCCCATTCATTTTTTACTTAACAAGGACTTAATGAAAAAGGCCTTCCCTATCAGAGAAGGGACATGTAGGAGTGGTAGAACTCCTACACCTTTCTGCAGTTCTGCTCTCCAGCCTCTTGTTCCCCAGTCCGTATATCCAGAGTTGCCCCATCCCTGGTGCAGAATTGAAAACTTGTGCTTGTTGAACTTCATGTTTGGTGTAAATGGCATTGATTTGCAACACAGTAATCAAGACTAGTGGTAGGGCCAAAGTCTGAACTCCCATATCCAATGAATACAAGCATAGTTTTACAAACAAATACTATTTTACTTGCAATTGGAAAAGTGACATAAAAATTAGCATCCTAGTTTGTCTAGGAGGGCGCTCAGTCTTATATTTCTAACAGCACAGTGTGTCCAGACCTTACCCTGCTGGATTTAGGGCCAGAACCTGCAGCTATAAGCCAATATTTCCTGGTTCTAAACCAGGATATTTTGGTGGGAGAGAGAGAGGCTGGGAATATGCTCTGGCATAAACTGTGTGTTGGTAGGTCTGAGGTCTCAGAGTACTTGAAAAGGTAACTTTTGTGCTTAGATTTCCTGGAGTCATGAGCAGGATCAGCTACACAATTATAGACACCTTGGTTGCTAAGCACTGACTCTTTTCTTGAAACAGTAAGTATTATCATTTTGTAACAGTTTTTTGCAACCTTCAATGTCCTGATGAAATATGGAAATAAAATATTATCATAGATATCAATGTCTCTCAGCATTCTGTAAACATTTACTCTGAAAAGGAACTGAGTGAATTCAACTGAGTGAATGGAACTATTCCCAAATAAAGCCTGTAGCATCAGGATTAGGCTAAGTATTATGTATCAGTGTAAAAGATACCAGTACAAAAGGAACAATAAGACTATTCATTGGGAATTATCCCGTTCAAAAATGTGAAGTATAAAGTAAATTAAGTACACTTAGAAATATCTTGAAATCAAGATTCTCAAAGCTGACTTATTAACACGCAATCTTAACAGTCAGAAGTAGTACCTTTAATGGGTTACTTATTAAGAACCTCTACAGAAAATGTTTCAATTTAAGCTCTTAACGCTGAAAAAGTAGGATGGAGTGCATTTTAAAGTTGTTTCAGTGCTAGTTTTTTCCTCTATCTCAGTAGAAGCAACATAAAAGAAAGTGTGCAGGTGAAATTCTTAAGGTTTCTATTAATCCACATTTTATTTCATGCATTTAATCATTTGAAGTTGTGGTTTGAAAACTTGTCCTGTTTAAACATTTCCATAATTTCTCTAGGTATTTCCATTTTGGTCTTCCAGCAAGTTACCTTCTCTTATCAATGTCCTTTTCTTCACCACTTTTCAGTCTGAGTTTCCAGAAAGGTTTATATGTCTCTTGTCCCTCTAGCTCCTAATGACCAAACCTAAACTGAAATACAGTTTGGACTTTTAAAATGTAGCATTGGACTCCTTTCCCCTGACTAAAGTGCAAAAATTTATAAAAGCAAAACCAATGGAAGCAAATGCTAATATTTTTATTATATACTCAACCACTGAAATGGAAACCTTATTACACAGTGCATTTTTTAATTCACCAGTTAATGAAGTGAATAACAAGTGTAAAAAATGGGACAGTGCTCTCTTGCTCTCAGACCTGGTGCTATACTACTTAAAGGCCATGTGTTCAATTTATTATTTATTTCATTAGCTTGACCTTGAGCAGCTTTCCCACAAAAGGCAGGCTGTACAGGTATACTTGTGGGAATTGGTCCCACTGGGATGAGAGCAAGGACCAAGTTAGCTTTTAAACAAAGAGGGAAAGTAGAAAAAAATACAGAAAACCATTATGTGAAAACATAGTAATAAAACTGAATTCTTATTAATTTAAATGTTGAACCTGATACGAGTCTGGTACTAAACAAATACATATTAATCAGCATGGTTATTACCAATGCCTAACACTTTATATTGATTTATGACTGTTCATGAAGACATATATTTATGGTAAAAATAATTGCTAGAAATATTTTAACAGATCACATTAAGCCTGCAAAATCTGTGAAAATATTTTTTCTCCTATAAATTAGGCGACTTGCAAAATTCTTCCCTAATGTGCTAGATGCTTATGGTGTGCAGTACAAAGTGTTTATTTGGGTTCTAATCAGGTTTAAAACAAAGAGTAAAATAACCAAAGGGAACATATTTTATGAATGGAGCTAGGAATTTATTGTTAGGCAAATTAAAATCTTGATATGAACAAAGTATTGCAAACATCTATCTTTAGTCCCGTTAGAATGAGATACATAGTCCAAATATAGAAAAGCTTTGTTGGTAATAATATGTTTGCAAAGTGTTACTCCTTAGAGCATCATCTGAGCTGCCCTTTTACCCTAGTGTTGTTCTTACACTCCCAATATTCCTCTGCTTCTTCACACAGAGAGACAATGAGTGTCAAAGTGAGTTAGCATCTCAACCTCTGTGCTGGGTGGGGAGTGGTGTTCAAGGTGGAATGGGGCCATTTCTTTCTTTTTATGATCAGTGCTGTTTTTCCAATGTTCTCACACCTGATTGCCTCTGACTGGCCTCCAGCCCCGTTTGGATGCTGCATCACAAACTCCCCCAGCCCTGGGAGACACCATGGGCAGCTACCTGTCCCACAATGACTGTCTGGTTTGACCAGCTTCATCCACCTCTGGCTGTCACAGAAGTTTGACTCAGGTCAGCAGTGCTCTTGTGGCCACCAGATCATTCTTAGAGCAATCTGGCCCCAGCTCAGGCTCAGGCAAGCCCTCCCAAACACTAAGCCCTGCCCATCTGGGCACCTGTTGACATTTAACTATAATGTGGCAAAAAATCCTCTTGGTTGGGTTACATTTGACTACAGTAAGTAAAATTAAATAGATTGCATTAGTAGAATTTATGTAGATCATTAAAACTTATACTTTTCACAGTTCATGCCTGGAAAATACCTTCCACAACAAGAATGAGAGTCATACTGTCAAATGGGATTTCCAGTTGTAGGAGGTTTGTGCTAATGTAATCTATTCATATCATCTGCACAGTCAATTCTCCTTCTTCAATTATTTTTAGTTAAGCATTAATGCAAGTCCCATAACAGACAAGCAAAGAAGCATCGCAGGCACAATTATCAGCTTGGCACATGTAGCTGGAACTCTAATTACACAAGGAGGGGTCACACTTACTAATGAATATTGAGAGTAGAAATTAAGATTTCTGCCATTAAAAAAAGATGTCATAAGTTTTAAACTTTACATCCTTCATAAAGAAAAGTGAATCTATTATTTGTAAATGATTGTCAGTGTGTTGAATTAATTCTATCATTTTTATGTCCCTGTCTTTTTAAAATTTAAGCCCTGGGGATTTTTTATTGCTCTGTGCTGTTGTGGGCTGACTATATTAATAAAAAAAAAAATTAGAATTTTCCTTCTTGTTTTTAACACACAAAAATACCTTCTCTTCCATTTTTTTGTATGATTTATCATTTTTATCTTTTTTTTTTTAAAGGCATTAATAATTACAAAATGGCAAAAAAAGGGCTTCTACATCTTTCTAAAAAAGAAAATTGCTAGAAAAATCTGTTGCAAAATTTAATTGTGAATCCCAAAATCTAAGAATGAACAAAACACGAGTTTACTGTCTTTTGGAAATTAAATTCTAAGACATATATACTATAAATATTAGTAGAAATCAAAATTCAGCATAATATTCAGCACTGTTAGATGTTATTTATACCAAGGTATTGTCTCTTTTATCATTCATGTTCACTTTAAAAATTTATAAAGCCCAAAACAAGCCAGGGAACAGAGAAATTTACACTTAACATGACTACCCCCCAAAAAAAATTGTAACAGCGAATTGCTTAACTGATTTTACTGTATAAATCTCTGTAAATACTCACCTTTTACATGAAAGGAAAAAAAGTCACATAATACAATGATTTGCAGTGCTGCCTATGGCTACACCAAAGCAAACAGATTTTCAAAGGAAGAACAGGGAGGTGAGAATCACTCCCATGAGTAATGGACAGCTAAAGGGAAGAACTTTAAACACTTTCTGTCTGCCACTGTGTTCAGATCTTGAAAGAAATAATCGAGCCTCAAACTATCTTTCAGATGTCTGCAAAGTCTGGCTTGCAGTCAATTCCATTTTTCCCAAGAGCAAAAATCTTTCTTTAGAAGTGGAATGTCTACACTGCCACAAGCAGACTGAGCAAGCAGTAAATTATTTTAGAAGTGAAGCTGAAAAACATAGGCATTTATGTATTATGCCTCTTAAGAACCTTATCTCTCATCACAGGAGTACTGCAGACCGATGTGATGTTGTAGAGCTGTTGTTTGACAGGCACAAAACATCAGACACAGTTCCTTGGCACTCCATGGCCTCAGCTGTACAAATGGTCTGTGTGACAGCATACACAGATGTGATATTTATTGATAGCCTAATTCCTAATGCACATTTGAAAGAGATTTGTTCCACCACATGTTGTTCCATCAGGTTGTTAGCTCTACAGTGTAGCACCTAGAATTTTTGGTGAAAGTAATCTCTAGAATAACAAGGTTATATTAAGGGCTGAAGGTGACATGAAGAATAATATTCATTGTAGCCAATCAGAGTGATTCTTATTTTTTGGTCCTCAGTTTCTGAAGACCAGAGAATCAGTCCACTCAGAACTGCAGTGGAGGCACATGGTTCAAATAAAATCTTCTGCAAACTCCCAATGATTTTGGTGAACTCTAGATCACTCTCATGATTACACCATCATTCTATGGGTGTAAATGTTTTTCTTGCAATGTTCCTGTAATTTATTTAAAGACAAGTGTTGATGAGGGGGAATAGATGCATATTTGCTTAGGACCATAAGGAAACTTAAGTCACAATCATTGACTTAAAACATATTATGGATATACTTAGTGGTAAAAGCTCTTAAGAGAAACCATGTTCTTCCATGGGCTGGAAACATTTTTAAGGCATCATATTCATGCTCTCAAAGGCTAGTGATCAATTACAATTGAAGAGGTTTTAAATCCACTGATGTTTTAGGTCTTGCATGATTAATAAGGTGTTTGCAAGAGAAATTGTTACGAAAGTTTACTGGGGAGAAGTTATCCATTACTATACCTATAAATAGGTATTAAATGATTGTTTTATATTTATAAAATATTCACACTTGAGCAAAATACTTTTTAAATTTAGTACATAATAAAAATCCAGATTGTAGACACTGTAGACTGAAGAGTTTTTTATCTGAATCATTGGGAAGAAAATGAAGGTATTCCATAAAATCTTTGGTTTTTTTGTTTCTGTTTAGAGAAGAGATCTCCTCTGGTATAGTAGACCATCTTTTTCCAATGACATGGTTTGAAACTTTGCTAGGAGGAGCAAATATAAATTAATAGGATTATTTTAATTTTTTTGAGAATATAACTTCCATCTTGGATTTCTTTTTGTTGAAAGAGGATGAATGGAAACCAGAATAATAGACCTTTTAAAAGTCTTTGATGTATTGTTTACATTGGTAAAACTATGGTTTACATGCTTCTTCTCTTTGGTACTTCCTGGAACATACCTACTAAAATCAGAAAATTGTTGTGAAGGGATCATTCCATCAGACTGAATTATTTAGTGACATGATTAGTTCTAGACATTGATATATATTGTAATACAAGAGAAGCTACCTTCTCTGGTATACCTCATAGAAAACAGGACAAAAGCTACTGGGCAAATAAATTTGCTGTATTTAATTTACAGCCTCATTGGCAAGGGTTAGAAAGGGTAAATTGTGGTAATGACAAGTACACAAGGATCAGATGGGGAAAGAGCTCCAAGAGATCCAAATACAGTTTTTGTGTCTTACTTTTGTGATCTAATATATTTTTTCTAAATATCTCTGAATGTATTTGATCTATAATTTACTGCCATCTCTGCAGAGACCCAAATAGGTATCAAATTTCACTGTTGTATATTGTGCTGTTATAATGCTTATTCCAGTACTAGAGATTCATTTTGTATTTTCTAACCAAAGCTTGTTGCTTGTGTCGCTCAACAAAAACATGATGGCGTTTTTAGGAAGTAACATCAGGTAGTATAAAATGTCCTGAATTACTGTTATACTTCTCTTAAAGTAATCTTTCCAGGTCCCTGTTTTTCCTGGGGTTTTTTCTCATGAAACTAAAAATCTGTTTACGAAAAATAGTACTTGCTGAATGTTCTAGCTCTGTGCACAACCAGAATTTGTGGATTCTTCTATTTTTCTGTCTATGTACAATAACCAAAGAGTAGTTCTAATGCAGAGTATTCTGTGACTCTGTGAACGCAGCAGTCTCTAATGGCTACTGCATAGTTCTATCTAAATACAACACATTATTTTCTCAATGTCTATGAAGCAAAATCACTTTAGCCCACAACATCTTTTTATATAGAGCTGAATTGCTATGGCCAGCTTACAAACCAATACTCTGCGGTGCTTCTTCTCTGCTAGTATGAAGAACACATTCCCTTTGACATTACTCCTAGTAAAGAAAATGTTTGGTGGAAAAAAAGGCTTCATTTAGCCTCAAGAAATGCAGAAAGCAATGCGTAATTTGAAAGGTTTGCAAATATCTTTCTCCAAACCAAAACTGTTGTGATATTAAAAAAATTTCTAATAAAATCACCCCCATTATAATAGAGACACTTGAAAACTGATTTCAGTAAGCCAGAAAATTATTATTATCTTAATCTACAGTTAATTTATGCTTCAGTCTTTCAATAAATTTTTTTTTTTTTTTTTGCAATCTACCATATAAATACATCAAGGAAAGACAAGTAAGGAAATCAGAACTACAGTTCATGGGACCTGAAAGTCTCTCAAAATCAGACATTTCAGTTGATAACTTAATGTTTTCTGGATCATTAGAAGCAGTCTATTTATTTTCAAATGTCCAATCATATACTAAATAATAATAATAATAATAGGAGAGTAATGAGTAATGTTTGAAGTAAGCAGTACAGAATATATACCGTAATTATAACTAGGAATTATTTGCGTGAGTGAATCATACGGATGAATAAATTGATATTTCCAGGAAGTGATCACCATTTATATAGAAAAAGCCAGAATTATGAAAAAACTCTGACATACTAATGAAAGTCTTCAGCCTTGTAGTAAAAGGTGTAGTTAAACACCTTAATATCTGTACACAGACTCAGTTTTTATATCCTGTATTTTATAAAGGGTATGTTGTATTTTAAATAGAACTGTTGTCTGTAAGAAGAAATATGTATTTTTATCATAAAGTATAACTTCATACAGTTCTGTGTCTCTGTGGAGTTAGGAGCGGCAAAAGAAACACAGAGCAACACTGGTCTCAGAAGGCTCCGGCTAAAAAGCAGTTTATTCAAATGGAGCAACAATTTGATAGTGTGCTTTGCAATCTACAAGTGGATAGGTTAGTGAAATTATCCAGTAACCTAATTGGTCAAGAAGGCCAACACCTCTTCAGATAAACATCCCTCAGAGCTCAGCAAAAACATCACGTAGCACGGTTAGAAAAACACCAAGTGCCAAGCTCTGTTTTGGATTCTTTTATCATGTTTTCCCAGGCTAGGCCTGGGAACGCTACAACTGAACCTTTCTGAACACTCTATGTTCTGCCACAGTTCTGCAGACAGGAGAATATAAACAAAAGAATATATTAAGCTTGGTGTTATTCGTAAAACAAAGAGAAAAATGCTTGACTGAAATATACAGTATGTGTAAATACAAAAACTGCCATAATTCTTCAAGAAAATGCATGGGAAATCTGCCCTTTAACTCAACAAAAAATGTCATGATATTTGCAGGTTGGAGAAAATAACCCCTTTGACAAGAGCTATTTGACACATTGCTAAAACATATTGTTTTAATGTTTCTTGCAGTGTGTAATTTCGTTCTCAAGCCATTATTCAACTATGGACTCTGCAAGCTAAAGCACTGGCTTTCTGGGAACAAGGATTCCATGACAACAGGGATGGCACAAACAGCACAATCTCACTTACCTGCAGTAAAGCCATCACCTAGTACTAGCCTTTAAAGGATTTGTCCACCTTCCAAAATCTTCACTGCAGATCTTTTATCCTTAGATGACATAAAATAAATCTTTTGGCCTGAAATAAGAAACTTTCATGAGAAAACTGTCAATGTTTGGAGAAGACTATCATGATAAAAACAGATAGTCTGTGACTCCTGACAGTTAAAACCATATATGATTTGATTTAACATATGATGGAATATACCTACCAATAGCTCTTTTATACCCATGTCAAATTTTCATCCTCTCTTCTATTTCAATCCAAAGTTATTTACATCTGGATAGATATAATTCTCTCACACTTACACTGCTCTTATACAATGCAAGGTTCACCAGATTTTACTTATCTAAAAAGGGATTGTTTTCAAAGCTTGGAAATACTTGGGCTAGTCATACAGAGAAAAAAAAAAAAAAAAAAAAAAAAAAAAAAAAANNNAAAAAAAAAAAAAGAAGTATTAGAATTTATGAAACAATAATAAGAAAAAAAATATCTCTTCCTCTCAGGACAGAATTTCATTTGTACCGCTCCTGAAAGATATTTAGCCAATTTGTTTTCAAAGGATGCCACATCCGGAGGCTCCACAACCTCTCTGCATTTGTTCTCTCCCCTCACTGTCACAAGTCCTCTCATCTCTACAATATTTTTCCATTACATCCTATTGTGGTCACTAAGAATATGAAGAGCATTTCTTTTTGAAAGAAGCTTTTTATGGACTTGAAGACCATATTATCTTCTTTTCTCTCTCTCACACACATATACTTGTATATATATATCTTTATACCATTCATTCCACCTTTCTTCATGAACCTCATTTTTGCTAACTTTAGGCATTCTTGTTAATGTCAATTAGACTTTTCCTAACTGGTTTATATAATTCTTTAACTGGAATGCCCAGAATTACATAGATTGCTCTTGCTGGAATCTTACAGCTCCCAAGCATCACTGAGGCATTATTTACTTTTTTTTTTTTTTTACATTTATTGCTGCTAACACTATGTGTGCAACACAACATTGATTCCTGCTTCATTTCATGATCAATTTCAACACTTTTATGCAGACTTACCTATATGGTAAATTATTTCCCTGCATTGGTGTAACTAAATATCCTAAATATGCTACATATGCAGTTAAGGTTATTGACTCTTTCATCTTTGGGACATTTATTCAGAATGATTTAAAATCTCTGGCTTTTTTTGTTTGTTTGTTTGTTTCCTGTAACTGTAGACCTTCCCAGTTTTTATTTTGAAATAAATTTTAATTAGCATACTTATGTGATGTCCTGTTGTGTAACTGAATATAGAACAGGACTAGACCCAAGATAGTCACTTACTGAGCTCTGTTCAACATATCCTTCTCTTCTGAAGCTGTGAAGGTATAATTCTTCAGTCCCATGGATGTAAACAGGAAGAGAGAGATTTTAAATAGATTATAAAAACTTATTATCTGAGTAATCTGCCTCACAGCATCTAGACCCTGACATATTGAAAGAGTGAGAGTAATTTGAATTAGGACACACTTTGTTCCTAAAGAGACATTGCAAATTGCAGGATTTAGCAAGGCTACATCATATCTACCTGCAAGCTTTACTGAAATGCCAGATATAGTTAATACAGTGTGTCATAAACATACTGAATTCTATTCTCCTTCAAACAAATAAATCATAAATCATTCCTCTGTCACTGCACATTCTTACTGCGTATAAGCTGCAAAAGCAAAACTCTGTACATGTCAAATCTGTTTTTTGGTTGGCAGTCAGGGGACGAGAGCTGCAGTGCATGAGTCTGGCTGAAGTCAGATTAGATCATGGTGTCATACCCACAGGAGTCTGACCACTTGAAAAGGAAAGAGTGTAACTCAGATTTAGTGGCCTGGAATAAGGTGTCAGAAAGATCCATTCCAGACAAAGTACTGCTTGAGTGTGCAGCAGGTGTAAAATGATTTTGAATCAAAATGACAGTGTTCTGCTTTTACTGATTCCCATGTATGGCAGTTCTGCTCTGGTAAAATGCTAAGAACAATATAATAATATGAAGACAAATAGGAACTACTGTGGATTAGAAAAAAAAACCCAACACATTCATTTAGCAATCAGCAATGGAAAAGATGGAGATGAAAGAAGAGGTGTGTGTCTCTAAACAGAAGCATGTCAGGTGCAAGTGCAGTCAGGTGTCAAATATTTCTATGCAGTATAGCAAAGTGAAAGCAACAGGGGTGAGTATTGTAAACACCTTAGTCCTATCACAGTATTCATGCTGAATGTTGCAGAGAATCAGTCATATTGCAATTTTTCTGTCATAACCACCACTATACTGACATTACTAAGAGCCAAAACATTTTATTTTTGAGATTGAATATAGTTGTTACTGCAGCTATTTATCATAAACAAGAAACCAAAATCCAGGAGTACCATGACAGTTCCAGGTACAGAGCAAGTCAATGAACATAGCAGCAACTCCTGGATATAACAGGAGGAAACACATGGTGTTTTGCTATCTGAATATTACTTATTAACATGTCTTGACTGATCAAAGCAATATATACAGCAATTTTCATAGGAGTGGAGAAGTAATTGCAAACCATCAATTTCATCATCTAGAGTTTATCAGTAGATGAAAGCATCTACATATATTGCAACAGCCTAGAAATTCTAGGATGCAGTTTAAAAACAGCTCCAACTGAGCATTTAGCAGTAACTTACGATAATGAAAAACCAGCATGCTCCCTTTGATGGTTACAGGGGTTCCATATTTGAAGTCCCAGCATGAGCCTGAGACAGGCATGATACAGCCTCATGGAAAACATTGCTAAAGTTCTGCTTAAGTAATACCAACATTTTATGAACCTTGTTTTGCACCCCTGGAGGTGATACTGTACCTTCATATATTCTGTTAAGAATATTCAAACTTATTAGCTTAGTGGATTTAATATCTACTATGCTATTTTAAAAATTACCAGGTTGAAAGAACCTTGATGTCTTCAGCTGTTCTCTCCAACAACTCTTTAAAAAGCATGTCATGGTTTAGGAATGGCATTCCCCAGTTTAGTGTTCCGACTGAGACCCTTCAAACCAGGCTGCCACTCACTTTCTCCCCCTCTCCCCTTCCCCTGTGGAAGGTTGCATAGGAGAGCTGGGCTGAGAAAAGAACAATATACTGGAAATCACAATTAAACAAGAAAACTATCAGTAACAGCAACAGCATTAATAACAGATGTACACAAGAGAGGTGAGTGATTCAAAAAGCAAAGCACTCAGCACTGGTGTTACCCTGCCACTCACTGTCACACTTACTCAAATGGAAGGGATCCCCTCTGCCCAGAAGTGACTCCCTTCCCTCCACCCCCAGCAATGATATCAGGTGGGACAGAATAACCTCCAGGGCCTGGCCAAGCCCCCTCCTGGCTGGAACCCTGGTTTCAAAATTGACCTAGATCATGATGTAACATTGCATGCCTACTTGATTAAAAATGAGTAGCAGACTATGGTCCCTGAAAAGCTCTAGCATTTCTAAGACTAAGTTCTATGCTAGAACAATTTTATTATCAATTTTTTCCACTTGAGATACAGAGTAATTTTAACTACATTTCCTTAGCTTCTCTAAGATTTGGTATTTCTCTTTATTGGGATTGTGTTGATAAATGCAAGAGGGGTTTTGGAAAAACCATGTAAGAGATACTACATTTAAACAGGAAACAGATGGCCCTTAGCTGGGCATGCAGGTGAGGAAACTTCTTTCATTGTTTCTCTCAAGGCTAATTTTTGGTCTGCACTATCCTTTTTTGGTGAAAAAAAAGATGGATGGATGGACAGACAGAAAGAAGGCGAAAGGAAGGCAGGAAGGAAGGAAGGAAGGATGTGCCTAAGCAACACTGAGAACATTTAAATGAAACAAACAAACAAACAAACAAAAACAACCAAAACCTAAACCAAAACAAAAAAAAAACCCACCAAGAACCAAGTACCAAGTAAGAAAAGAGTGAATGTAGGCTTGAAAAGAGGAATTTAGCTGTCATGGGCTGGTAAAAGGGTCAGATCCTGATACAGAACTGCATGCAACTTCCTTAAAGAAATGTTCCTCTTTTATTGTCTTTTTCTTAATTTATATTCTTTAAAGAAAAAAGCTGTTGTTTTATGATGTGTTGATGCAGGAAGAATAGAGAAAAAAATATCAGGGTAGTAAACAAAATTCTTAGATTTTCATCAAAACCCTGTGTTTTTCCTTAGTTTCCATAAACCCAAGGAAATTAACTTCAAAGACCTAACAATGAATTAAACATGTTTCTATGTTAAAACAAGGTACTGAAAAATATACTATACTTACTTAAAATTAAGTAGGGATAAAGGCAACACCACACAAACTTCTTAGAAAGAAGGTTAATATATTGCAAGTTTCCTAAAACCCTAAAATCAATCTCATTTTCCCTTGCCACTTAAATGGCAGAAGTGCTCAACCATTTGTAATTGAATTGTCAGTGTCATTGAACTGATCATCTTTTAAAAAGGTGTGCAGTGCACTAAGAAAAATTTTTTCAAGGTTTGAGATGCAAAAATGATATCTTTTTAGAATGTCTCATCTACACCAAGATAAGGAATGGAAGCTCCATCCATGTGAAACATTCTTCAGTATGTAGAGTTAGTGATCCAAAAAGTCAATAAATTTGAATTCTTATCTATCATTTGTTGCAACATTGATGACACAAAAATTAAATTTGTTCATTAGAGTAGCTTTCCACATGTACATTAATACTTCAGGATGTCATATCAATATCTATCTGTGTGACAGACCTTAACTTACTTGCATACCTAAAAATGTCTTGTTCTGTAGCAGGGCATCACAGAACAATGCCTACCCTCAGTTACATTAACAGTCCTATACCATCCAGTGAACTTCTTACAGTCAAAAGTTCGTGCTTGGTACACCTTTGAAATTTTTGTTTGCTCTGCCACTCTCTCCCTCCAGATTTAGAAAGATGGGCAATAGCCAGGAGGAGCTTTTGCTTTCTTCTTCGTATCTCTTTCAAAAGAAAAATAAACTCTGGTATGCAAAATAAATATCAGTTCTGCCCTCCAAATTGTCCATAGCTGAAAGCTCTTTTGCTCCTCTTGGGCAATCATACTCCAACCCTCACATCTCTCTCCTGTCTGCAGGTTCCTTCAAAGGATGAGAGCAGTGGGGCCAGTGGGACCAATCAGCTACTGTCCTATTGAACCTATTGCTGACTTGTTGAACAGCAAGAAAAACACAATCAATCTATTCCAACAACAAAAGCATCTCTTTAGGTTTTTGTCTTGAAGTGTGCATTGCCTATAGGAATTGAATGGGAAATGGTCAAGCCCTGCAACTCCTTTTTGACAACATAGGAAGTTTTTTATACTTTTAGATCTAAATTTTTTCCCACACAATACTGCATTTCTACTGTGTGATGTACTCCAGCTGTATTTAAAGCAGCTCATCAGAAGGGTATATGCACATAAACAGCTGCCAGCAAACAGTAGTCCAAGAGTAGCACGCAGTACTGATATTTTGTGAAACACCTCCTTTCAAAAACAACCGCTTTTCTAAAACATGTATTGCTTTAAAATCCACAGAGAGCAGCGGAAACTGTTTATGCTATGTGATCCAAATTTAGAGCAGTTCTAGACAAAATTGCCCTTTGTAGAAAGATAAAGCCCTACAAAGAACAGCAAACCCACTATTTCACTTGTCTCTGTTCATCTTATCTAAAACCGGCAATTTATATGGCTTACCAAATAATCAGTACATTTGCTTTTATAGTTTTTATTGTTGGCTACTGCCACTTTTAAGAAATCACTGTTTAAGACATTTTTAAAAGAAGACTTTACATCAAGAGAAGGAAGTGCCTGTCACATATCAAATCAAAGAGAATCAAGAAAACCTTAATTAAAGTATAGGCACCCAGCTGGCACTGTGAGCTTGCACTGCAAACCTACACTGCAGATACAGCATTTTATAAAAGTAACTCTTCTCTTCTGGTCTGTGCACCCATTCCAAACATTTCAGATTTAGTCTACCTGCTCAGACCACCTTTATACTATGACTTCCTATCCATGCAGAAAATAACGTATTTTTGCCCAAAAATAAAACATTCAACCTGAGTAAAGCATTTTGTGCCTGAAAGTTAATGTATTCTACTGAACATTTTATCTCAAGGAAATAGTAACTTAACTTCAAAAGCATTGGTTCTAACTCTCCTAGGAGAAATTCCTGATAATAGAAGATAAAATTGTAAGTTTTTAATGTAATTCTAAACTTCCTACATATGATTCCTGTAGACATGGCAACAATATTTTCATAGAGGTTAACTAGACTGTTTCATCATAATTAGCATTTCGATTTCTTTCCCATGCAATTGTCCTGCTAAACAGCACAAGGCAGAAAATAAAGGCTCATCACCTGCTTGAATGAAAAATTTCATCTAATATCAAATAAACTCAAATAGATAAACACAGAAGAAATATACACACCTAAGCTGAAACAAGTGACTTTATCAGTTGAACAGAAAACTTCTATGTTAGACCTAAAATATCATTATGGCCAGAAAGAGAACACACCTTACATTGAGCCAAGAGTTTAGTATTTGACCAATTAAGTTCTTCACAGAAGAGTTCAAATGCAAAGATTAGTTAAAATTTATCCAATGTTAATGGTGGTAGCACAGCTCAAATTATGTAATTATTTTTAAAAATAATAAGAAACCCACCCTGAATTAATAATATAGTTAATGAGTAGACTGCTTAATATTGTTAGACCTTTATCATATATGGTTAAACAATATGCTGCAGAACCTATAGCAGTGTCATTGGAAAATTAGACCTGAATTCTTTTTTAATTCCAGGTGTTTTTACAGTTACATCTGTTTCACTTTTAACTTGTTTTCAATTATAACATTTATCTGAAAGATTTTCCAAATTCAGAAGTTTTGGATTAAGGAAAAGAAAGAGGAGGAATAGTGGAGCAACTATGCTTAGTAAATGACTGTGATAGTCCTTTAGAGAAGCAACATTTTTGATCTCTACACATTCTGAATAATACCAGTCTGAACTTGAGTCTACATTTCCTTAACTAATGCCACAAGACCCAACCAATTGGACAACATAATCTATCCCTTCCTTTCCATGAAATATTGGGAAAATATCTTTTTGGTTTTTTTTTTTAATTTCAAATTTGATTAATGACTGAACTAATTACAGTTCATGAAGACTACAACAAAAGAAAACCAAAATATGTCATTGTGAATTAGACATTAAAATCTATCCTTATTTTAGTTACAAAATCAGTGTATCAAACTGAGACTCCCAACAAAGGACAGAGGTATTCTAGAGTGGGTATAACATTCAAGGAGTGATGGAGATTAGGAAACTTACTGCAGCACAAATAACCAACTGCCCATACTGCTCACTTCCCAGAACTGGGCTTCCGTTGCCATAATAAATTTTCTCTTTATTTGAGTTTTACAATGAAATTACTGACATTGATCACCCTGATGTAAAAGCAGAAGTTAAACTACAGTGTTAGTGATTAATCTGTCTTCCCCTTTTAAAATAAGTTTTAAAATAACTTTAACATATAGTTCATTTTCAGAGTGAGTTCATAATTTTATTTCTTTATAATATTTCCTTTATGTCATTCTCATTTCTGGATGAATTAGGTATTTCAAAATCTGTAATAGCAGTGTTCCAACTTTGGACATAAAAAATAATAGTGTGGTAATAAATTCTGATGTGAAATTAAAATATTAGTTTCTACTACAGGTAATTACATAAAGTTAATATATTTTAATAATGGTCTAGAACTACTTCAAAAACAGTGTTGCTTATTGTAATGACGAATTAGCATTTAGTAATTTTATTAAAGTATAAGACAATAATCCAATGATAAAATTAAACAATATTTTATTTCTTATTCACACATAAGAAGGAACAAGATTTCTGCATCTCAAAATACTCAGGTATCATAAAAAAAAAAAATCCTGATTTAAGCTTTTGTACAGAGAAATGGGAATTTTAAATCAGCTTACCCTGACAGATCTGTGAATCTTGGAAAGTTATGGAGATTATCTATTCCTCTATGCCTATGTTATGTCTATTTCAATGTTCAGGTCTGTACATTAGGAATAGATTAATTTAAATAATTGAAAATCCCATTATTCTCACGCTAGTTTCCAATGAGAACTGGGAAAAAAAAGTGTTTATTATATAATACCTCTTTCTATAAGGAAAGGCAAATGCCACTTTACTACTTCCTTCCTCTGCAAACGTGTATTTAAAACAGAAAAGTTTCGTAAATACTACACCATTTTTTTCCTTCTGACCTCCTACCCACAAATGAACAGTACAGATTTAATATTTTATATTCACAGTACACTTTCCACTCCAGTGCAGCAGGAAATATAATTCTGAAGACATATTTTAATATTTAATTTCATCTGAAAGTAAACATAAGAATATAATGAAGTTACCTGCAAAAGTCATGCTGCAGCACCCTCTTCATTGGCTCGGAGACACACGGCATTGCCTTGCCACACAGAAGCTGAGTAGGCTTCTGTGTCTTCATTCAGGACAGCCCAACAAAGACTCAGGGAAACTAATCCAGAAAAAAATAGAGAGTGTAAACTGCCAGAGAATGCAATGTGCAAACATGTTGGATAAAGCCCTCAGTAACTACGTCAGTGGCTTCTCGGACACTGACTGCTGAGTGTTTTCTGCTGAATATTGGATATACTCTTACAACTACCATGCTTTGTCCTTTTCCTTCTGCTACTAGGAGACAACACATTTTCTGACTTCAGGGTAGTTTATAAAGTGCACTGCAACCCATGATACACATCCTTCATTGGTCCATAAAAAGAACTATTGTTATAAATTACCCTGATTCTTTCCTTACCCAGAAACTTTGATCAGAAGATTGCTGAAATACCCTGAATGTAATGTAGAAAAGGTTTCAGCAGGCAGTTTTGTCTTTGTTTTCATAATGCCATGACACATCAGTAGAGTGGAAGAAGGGACAGAATGTCACACAACAAACCTTAACACTGTGAAAAAAGAGAATATTTCAGGAAGCAAAGAGATGTTAGAAAGAGGAATGAAACATGAGTTAACAGTAAGGATGACTCAGATTCAGAATAATCTGTATTTGACCCTAAAGAGAAAGCAGAATTTCAGGTTCTAGTATTCCTTAAATAAGATTAAAAATCTGCTTTTATATTGTACCTTTCTCTTGTACATAGTCATACATGATGCAGCTGGCTTACACCGTGCTCCATAAAAAGAGCAGCCATACTTCTGTATTCTGTGCTTCATAATATGTTTCGCTGCTAGAAGTTTTATTTTTCAGAAGACTAGAAAAGATGCTAAGCTTTCCCCAGAAGGGATACTGGGCACTTATATTTGCCACAAAATCTTTTAATTCTGTACAATACTGTTCCAAATAACTTTAGTGAATTGCTTTCAAATAAGATGCTTCTAAAAGAACAACACAGAACCATTACAGTAAAGGAAAATGTGCAGTCCCAAAAGGACTGGTAATCTTACTTGTTTTTTGTATCTGATTGACTTTACATTGGACTTCTGGGTTAGTTAGAAAAAAAAAATATATATGTATTATAAAGTAGAAGAATAGATTACATTAATTAATTAATTAAATGTATGAAAATAGAAACTTATTTCTTGTTAAGAATGTTCTCTCTTCCATAAACAGAAATTTTCATAACACAATCTTACCTAGCTTTTCAAAAAGGAATATTATCTTACTTCAAAATAAAGAAGATAGAGATAAGACTGTCTCTCCAGCCACGTTGCCCTTTCAGGACAAAAGGAGGAAAATGAGTCTTTGGTAAGTCTTATGTCACAGTTATAATTTAAGCATAAATCATTTGCTTTATTTCTTGAAAAGATAATACAAACTTATCCAAACATCATCAGAAATATATCCTTAGCAAATACTTATCACTCTGAAATGAGTTGCTTTTAGAATTTAAACTTCAAGTTAAAGAATACAGAATATAATTGCTTAGGACTTGCAGAGCTTTACAGATACCTTGTTTTCCACTTCCTGGTGAGATTTACAAAGTCTGCACATGCCTCAAGGCACAGAGGATGGTAAAGTAGTTGAGTGTCTTCCTAAAGAATTACTGGAACAGACATGAGATTTTACTGAATCACTGTTTGTACCTAAAATTACAGACAGCATTCAAACATGAGTATTTTTGAATAGAGTAGGGGTTGAATACAAGGCTTTAATTTCTCTCAGAATTATAGATTTTGCAACCACAAACTACAATTACTATAAAGAAACTTCTGGAAATGCAATAATATTTTTTGGAGACATAACATTAGAATGCTTGCCAAGCAATATCACTTTGCTCATAATGAAAATCAAAGGCTCCTGTACATTTTAACTTCTTTTGGAGAAAGAATTTAACTGCATTTTAATTGTACACATGCTACATATTCTGGTTACAGGACCAGGAACCTTTATGAGATCCATAGGTAGCAACATGTTGCAGATAATTTTCTGGTCTTGGTTAGCAACTATTAGACCCTAAAAGCATCATTATGGTCAGATAGGATCACAGTAAGAGCAGGTGAAACAAATTAGGAAGGACACATAAGGAAATTCAGGAAATAAAAAATAGCAAAGAATAAATTAATAATTATGGTGCCTCTAAAATAGTGCTTGCTTTAAGAAATTAAAGAAAAAAAAATGAACACTTCAGTTTCTTTTTCTTTTAGCTGTTCCACCTATTGGGAGTAGTGTTGATCTTAGTAGCATGATCTGTGTTAGAGGTTTTTCAAAGAGTTATGAGGCACTATGAAAACCATCCATGAAGTCCCCAATCCTTCAGAATAACATGCCAAAAAAAGAAAATCTTAGAGAACACTGATAATTTTTCAAATGCTTGTGCTTTAGAATAAGGCCACAGAGGCATTAGATTTTAACCATCTTAATGCACAGCACATGTTTTGTGGCTGTTTCATATTCTGGGGTTAAGACTTTCCAGGGAGAGATTCTATTGGCAAATAATTACAGTACTAAAATTAATGTTTTAGACAAGTTTCTTCTTGCATACTGACTTTAAGCCTTTAGAAATCTGATAAAGAAAAACTGCTACATGATGACACTAACTTTGTTTCTAAGTCATGTTCTACTTTACACCTGGATGAAGTAAACTCCCAGAAGCAGTCAATTTCCTCAGAAGAAGAGAGATATGTATAAGAAATCTTTCTAAATGCAATATTTTATTTCATTTCATTTAATTTTATTGTATTTTATTATTCTATTCTATTCTTATTTATTTTATAAAATAAAGAGCAAAAATTCAAATTTAGTACTGGAAGCTCAGTTACAGGAGAATTATCAGGAATAATCTGTCATAAATGCAATTCTTACCTCTGCATGTGGAAGACTAACTTAGTGCAAAATATCTAAAGATAATCACAGTTCTTTTACAAAAGAATAATTATTCAAATACATTTAAAGCTGGTTACATTCAAAATTTTAATACTGGAATGAATAGAAAACAGTATTTAGTGGTATTTGTTTTATATTCAATATTTTCCAGAATGAAAACCTACATATGTGATATAACTAATTTGAGCCACAATATGAAGGGTGATATATTTTTACCTAGATAATTTTGGATCTAAAATGAAGATTAGGTTAAGGAATTACCTCTTTTGGTCTGGCACAACTATATAACACTAGGTTAGGAGTCCATCTCAATAGACAACTATATTAGCAATATGATGAGCAGTATCTCTAAAAGAAGCTCTGTTTGGAAAACCACAAAACATCTATGCATTTCTAGGAACTCAGCCCTAAAGTGCATCCTATATCATCATACTGGTGAAACTGCAGTCCTGGAAGTACAAATGCATCACTGTGAATGTGTCAGGTTTGCTTCAGAGGCAGTTCTACCAAGCATTCTTGCCCTTTACCTGATAGACAGCTTACAGTTTCTCTTGTCTAGCTCCCATTATACTAAAATTTAAATTCACTTGGAGTGTTTCTCCCTTATGCATGTGGACATGCAGTTACAACGTTGATTAATCACTGGTTTTGTAAACTATATTTATCAGAAGCACACACTAAAAAATTATATGAAATATGCTCAACTTCACAGTTAAACATTAATTATTATAATAGATTTTGAGACCTTGGTAGGTCATTTGGAGAAAAGTTATTAAATCTTTCCTAGCTTATCTTGGAGTTATCAAAAGAACCACATTAATTATTAACAAGATTTACTAAAGAAAATTATGAAGAAGTGCATGTAATGATTAATATTACTGCTTAGATGGCAATATTAATGTTCTCAGCTGAAATCTGACACCAAAAAAAATGCATTGCACTACCAAGTCAGCACAGTTTCCTATAAATACTGGACTACAAATACTTGTAGGGCAATGAAATAGAGAGAATATTAAAGGTCAACAGAAAGAGACTCTTCTAGTTCCTGAATCAAATGTCATCTCTCTAACAAACTAAAGAAATGATTAATCAACATGTCACTTAACTGTAGGACTTATAAGAAGCTCAAAGACAAACTTCTAAAGGTGAATTACACCCCAAAGTACTTTCAAGGTTGAACAAAGGAGATTTGTTGGACGTCTACTGAAGCTGTCCATCTGAAGAGAAAATATAGTAAGGCCTTGTATTAACAAGATCATAAAAGCCTAATGTGTAAGAAATATTGTAGAAGCCAAGAGAAGAGTGCCCTTCCTGTAATCAGACAAAACTGTGTGTACACCCCTGTAAAGCACAAGCCCCAAAACACATCCATCTGGGGTGGTTTCTGACAGTGACAACTCCCAAGGCTGTGATACATTTTATAATGATAGTGGGGTGGTTGCAGAAATTCAGCAGGTGGACACACAGGATAGAACTATACAGGCTTCCTCCTGCAGCAGTGGCATTCACACAAAGAAACCATCTGTGTTCACCAATATTCTTGAAAAAGCTTCTTCACATTGAACTAATGCCTCAGCATATACTTCATTTCTACCACCTATGTCTGTTCCTAAAAATAAGTGGGCCATAAGAGGCCAATTAAAGATGTTGCTTGCATGTTATCATCGTTCTGATGTAACATGATCACTCCCTTTACCTGTCTAAGTTCATTAAAGAAGTAGATTGGAAGCATGAGGAGTTCTAAAAGAAGGAAGCCTAGGTCCTCTCTTCTCATCCACAGAAGAGTTTATCAGGTTCAAGAGCACTTATCTTGTTTCACTAGAGACTTCAGTTGTAGTAAGAAACATTTAAACTCTGTCTTATCCATTTCTACTGAAAGCTTTCTCTTAAATAAATAAGTAGCACAGAGTATCTTACCTAATTTCAACACAAGAACCTTAAAGACTTCAATTAAAAAAAAAAAGAAAAGAAAAAAGGGAATTATTTCACAAGTTTGGAAATTAAAATATGTAGCTAATATTATGTATTTTCCTTTTCTGAACTGGCAATTTTGTATTTAAACACAATCCGAGTTTGAAAATACTTAATAATTAACAATTGCATTGTTGTAATAATTTGCATTTTATATCTAACCAAAGGAGGTAGACTAAGTCACAACTGAGTAGAGGTATTTTCAGTCTTCTTATTGCCCTCATTCCAACTCTGTTAAAGTACTTTGGAATTTCACTATTACATTTTTTTAAAAAGAGGGTGAGTGTGACAGTAAGCAGCCTGAAAGCAAGAATTTTTAAAGTAATGAAACATAACTGTGTACCTAAAACTAAAGAAAGTAAAAATATTTTTCTATTAATCTTTTCCTCAACAACCAAATATTTTTCTGAGTATAAAGCATATATCTAAAAGGAAAAGATGCAGTTGTCAGTAACAACTATGTCTTTTACACATTTCTAATTATCCATGAAAAGCAGGTGCATTATTATTCTAATGGGGAAAATCAGAAGTCATTACTCAGTTGAAGAATGTGAAGCTGATTGAAAATAAGCTTGATGTAACTGTCAGTCAAGGGCAAGAGAAAACCACCTACCACTGCACTTCTTTAGTGTAGGTTGAGCATAAATCCAGATGAGCTGCTCCCAGTGGTGCTTAGAGAGCTGGCTAATGGATTTGAAAGACCATCCTCTCATTTTTAGAAACTTGTGGGTATAAGAGGAAATTCCTAAGGATTCGAAAGGAGCACTTGCCCTGTGTAGAGAGGATAAAGGGAGAGGGTTTGTTTAGCCTGAAGTAGAAACAACTTTAGAGCCAACAAGTAGTACATGCCAGCATCTATGAGTAGGTCACTTAGAAGGTGGAAGCAGAATCTTGGCAGTGGGAGGAAGAAAAGAAATAGATAAAAGTTGAAACAAGAAAGGTTTAGACTGAGTGTAATGAAAACTTTTTTTCAGTGTGAGAACAGTCAAACCCTGGAACAGGTTGCCCTAGGAAGCTGTGCACTTTGGAAGTCTTCAAGACACAACTGGATAAAGCCTTGAGCAATCTGATGTGATCTCTCAGCTGACTTGCATTGTGTAGGATTTTGAACCTCCTGTGGTCCCTTCCAGCTGGAACTCTCCCATGACACCGTGTTAGTAAACTTTCTAAGTACCCAGAACCAGCAGAAAGGAGGCGAGAGAATATTTTTGTTGCATGTTTCTAAATAAGCCTTATAAACATTCAGGATCCTAAGTAAAAATAAATCAGCAGACAAAAAAGGAAAAGAGACAGACTGAATACTTAAAAGCTGTTCCTAAAGTCACAGCCTACCTTGAGAAGTATTTTAGGAAATCAATTTCTTTGCTTTATATTTATGAAAATAAATTTAGAATCTGCTAGAACAAATTGTTCCCCATTGGAAAGCAAAAAGGCCCACACTGTTAAAACAAAGATGGCTCTCCAGCAGCCACTGTACATGCTCCTGCATAAAAAGGAGTGTTTGATGAGAAAGATTATGTGTTAAGTTTACTTAGCATGATGGACAGTACATGAGTATTATATCACTTTCTCTAAACTTCAAATTCCAATGTACTTAGAAGATAATTCAGTATTCACATTTCTTAGCACAGACTAATCTCAAACAAACACTGCAGATTTCCAACTGGCATTCAGAATGTGCACTTGACAAATGGGAAAGGAAAAAATTAAGCAAGAAGAGGAAACAGAAAAAAAAATCAATACGTGACTATCTGAGTTAGAAAGAAAAAGACCTTCTCCATCTCACTTTTTGCATCTTAACCACATTTTTAAGATGCCTAAGAATCCACAAAATTGTTTGTGTTTCTCTCTCCATGCTTATTTTTAACTTCCAGATACCAAAAACCCCACAATTTTCAGCTGTCATCTTTTTCAATTAAAGTAAAAGGTTTGTAAATGCAGACTTTCAAATTAGAAGTGAATAAAGTCCAGGAATATATTAAGTATCTTATGACCCACAAATATGAATGAAAACAATATTTTTTATTATGGGAATCCTCTAGGGAAGGTGATTCGCTGGAAGTAAAAGATAATTCAGGAACTGAGAGATCTAGGAGTTGATTGAAATTATTACATCAGCTTTCTGGTGCTATTTTTTATTATTAATCTTCATGAAAACTTCACACTAACAGAAAGAACCCTTTCTGCTATCACAGTGTTTGCTTCACCAGGCAAATCTATTCTGCACATGCTTCTTGTGATATTAAGGCAATTACAAGACAAAACCCATGAAGTTTATGACTTCAATGCAATAAGAAAGCAATTGTAAATACATGTTTCTTCCCTCAAACTCAATTATTAGCAATATTTTTTCCTTTCTTTGCTAAAAACATAAGTTCCAATTTTCAGTTCAACAAGCTCAACACAAACTGTCATATTTTATTCACATACACATAAGCAAAATCCCCCTTAATTCTCACCATCCCCTCTATAAATTTGATTTGTGATAAATTTGACACGATTACACCCATGTAACATAAGCAGATTTATATAATTCCACTAATTCTTATAAGAATATGGTACACCCACATAGCAGATGGTTCTTTTTTAGGTTTAAGATACACATTCTGAAAACATACAAATTATACATAATTTTTATAAAATCCAGTTGTAAAATGGAACTGAATATTTAAGCTGAAGAGATATGCAATCTTTTTACCATATAGAATAACCAGTGCAAGAGAAAAATGAAGATGAAAAGAAATAAAGCTTAGGTCATCAAAAGGATATTACAAGAAAATTTCTGGAAAAGAAGTTTCAAGGCTCAGAAATTCAAGTGTATTTGAGTTTTGAATTTTGTACATAATAAAATAATTCTTTAAAATACCATTTTACAACTAACTCCCAAAAACCTCATCTTTGAATCCAGAGGTTGAAATGTCCTACTCTTTACTAAAAAATTCCCTTTGATATAAGAGATGGTGGTGATTTTCCAGACTCAATAGGCAACATAAGGTCTCAAAGAATTTGTCACAGTTCTGGTTTCACATAACAGATATTTAAAAAGTGGTGTCATGTAGGAGAAGTAAAATACAGCCAGGCTTTGTCATATCTCTATACACATGCACATTACCCATTCAGTGTAATCTGTCACTGTTCTTTTAGATTGGATTGACTGTTATGTTCATTGTTCATGATGATTCATAAAATTTCTAACTCATCTTCCTCCTACAGTTCTTCAAAGAAACATAAAGCTCCTGTTTCATTTTGTGGGATTTTTTTTTCCTTGCTATTTAGATATTCCATGAAAATTATGCATTTTGGATTATCAAGATAAAGAAATTTTTTCTTAAAATGGACAAAGAAATTTGTTCCCTTCAAAAATTTAATCTAATAGCTTGACTCACAAAAGTAGAAATAGATTTGTTTCCTTAATAGTGGTCTTTATAGATAGATAATCAAAGCAAATGTTAAATGCTTGTACATGCTTTAGAGGAAAATCTGCTCTGTTGCATAGTGAATGTGTAATAGCTTCACTCATATCCATGTTCCTAATTAAAGTGAAAATACCTCCACTCTATTAAAACAAACAAAAAGCCAAACCCAAGAAACAAACAAAATAACTCCACAAACCAGACACAAAGCAAAATAATCTATTTGGGGTCAAAGATTGGAATAAATAGTGACCTCTCTTTTTAAGCTACCTAAAAAACACTAAATACAATTTCATTTCCATAAGCACAGTTCACCATAAAACTTCTATAATTAATTTCACTCCAAAAAATTTCAGGGATACAATTAGTAATAACCCTTTAAAGCTTTTAAAATTTCAAATCAAATTAAATTTAATTCTTTAATTTTTTTAATAATAACCCTTTGAAATTTATCAATGAATGTTTAACAGAAACTCTAACAATATTTTTTTTTCAGGGGACAGGTTAGACTAAAATAACAACAGAAGTCTTAACAGCAAGGTGCTCCTGATATTTTCCACGCATTTTCTGTGTTAATATGCAGCTCAAATCAAAGGCCATTCAGAGTTCAAGATTGTGTGGCATTCCCATCACAAAGAAGACAAGGCCATAAGAAATATGTCTATTAGGGAAATCTGCCATACAGAGCTGTAAATGCTCTTCTAAAATTTGTAGTTAAGCCTCTCTGACTCTCACAACAGAACTACAACTCTACTTACATATAAAAACTGTTTCATAAATTTCAATCAAAATATATTTTCTATTGCTCTGATATTAAGACAATACAAGGCAACATGGTATTTTGAAAATCTCATTAATTTCTCAATTTCTGCAATACAGGAAGCTAAATACAGGGACACCAAAACCAGACATTTTTCTCTTATTGTCAAAATCTAAAATTATGATGATAACTTCACAGAAGAATGCACTGGCATAGAAAGGCTCAAAGTCTCTCATGCATAACTTAGACATATGAACAGCTGAAAAGATGCAGGAGAAAAAAGTGAGTGACTTCTAAATCTTCTCAGATTTAGGTTTAGCTCAGCATCTTTAGATGTGCAGTCTGAAGTACAACAGCTTCACAGATGGTGTTACTGTGTCCCTCCAATGCAGCTTCTTACTGCACAACTGATTTCACACTGGTATTGACTGTCTGCACACCTGCATAGACATCTGCTTACATATATTAAAAACATATTTTAGAACTAGTATTTGACTTTAAAATGAAATGAATTTTTTTCAGTCTTTGCATGAACCAAATATGATTTAAATTGATGAGCAGTTTGCACTGAAATGAAAATGGTAACGTTATGAAAAGTGTTCTAAGTTTTTTTTTACTACTGTTAGCAATAATGAAGAGTTTTTAAATTTATGAAATCTAGAAAGAAACATGAAAAAAACATAATGCTTTTTCTTCCCTAAATGGAAATATCCTGTCTTGGAAGGATGATTATTTATCTAATCTGTGCAATGCAGCAAATAGTCAATGTAAAACATTATGTGGTTCAAACAGTTCCTTCAAGGTGCAGTTACCCCAGGCTCTTACTCTTCCAGTAAAAAAGATGTCTCAAAAAAGACCTCTTACCTGGCAAGAGTAGCACAAACTCAGAAGTATTGAACAGCGTTTCTAATTCAGCCTCTTTTGCAAATTCAGAGATGCTTCTCTGAACCTTCATTTTTTTAAACTACATTTAAATTTTAAAAAGAAACCAAACTATTAAAAATAACCCAAAAGAACAGAGTAATTTAGCTCTGTCATTCAGATTCCTGGATATTTTGTAAGTCACAAAATAAAATTACAAATAAAATTACATTTATTTATAAATTTCTATCTTTAATAACCTCTACTTATAATAGTGTCTTAAATGTGGAACTACAGGCTGTCATAGTGAGAGCTGAGCCTGAATCAGTTTTGGTTTTGTGAGAAGTTAAGTAAAATCTACATCATTTTCTACTGAAACTTTTTGGTATCTTTGAACTGAAACGTTTCATTTGTTGTGGTGGAAGTGATGTACTTAGCTTTGACATAACCTGAAAAGCTGTCAGGAATCTGTCACCCTGAGCCAGCAATTCAGCAGGCCAGTATACAGGACAGGTAAATACTCCTAGGCTGGGAAACACCACTGCTGATCACTACCCTTGAAGGACTGAAGTCATGGGTTCACTGGGTTATATCCTGTCTATCAACTGTCCCTTAGGCAGCAATGATAAAATAAAGCACCTCAGCTGTAACTCTTTCTCTTAATTCCTAAATTAATGAAAATTAATGATTTAAAAATTTCGAGTTTGATTAATAGTTTTCCTATTCGGTGCATTCACTTTTGTAGTAACTTCAACAATAATGGTTGCCTCTGAAATTCAGAAATTTTCTCTTAGAGAAGTCTATAATTAGAAAACGAAAATCAGAAAATGAAAACATTAAGAGGGAGAGAATAAAGTCTTACAACATTTGTCACATATTTTTAAAAATATTGTGAAAATCTGAGAGGAGTTATTCTAAGATATTTTGCTACTATCACATAGGCTTTACTTTACATACTGAAGAATAACTCTCTTGCCCAGTGAAAAAACCTAGTCAGGACATTTTGTGACAAGAACCATTCAATCCACAACCAGTGATTAGAAAGTTTCCTTGTACCAAAATACCACCTGGACATAAACAATACCCTTGAGACCCTAAACTCTTGTTACTCTAGAGAAAAAATTGTCTTGAGACATGCAAGATAACTGATGGTTACTTGGCAAACTTTGTATAAAAAAAAGGAAATTTTAAAGAACTGTAACTTTTTATATTGTAGGCTACAGTGATTTTGGGTTGTCATCATCCAAGCAGTCTCCAAACATAATGAAGCCATTTGAGTTGCAAGAGGAAGGATATTAAAACTTTTAAGCTTAATACATTTACAGGGTTGATATTGCTGGCGTGGGTATATTCTGCAACTGTACAAAAAAGCTTCAGTCATGAACTACTTATTCTACTGAGGTAATAAAATGGGCTTTACTAGGACATGCCCTTTAGGCAAAGGGATGAAGAAATTCATCATCCTTTAAGCAAACTCTGGGGTCTCTCTCTCCTATTTCTTGATGAACTGTGATCTGTGAACTACCTGAGGACTGGCTACGGAAAGCAAGATTTCTTGTGCACTGCAGGAACTGCATACTGATGATCCTTGCTGATTTCAGTAAATAAATTAATAAACCACTTTGCTCTACTGTGGTGATGTGTGAATTCGTGTACTATGAAATATATTGCAGTAAGGTATTCCAGTGAATGCTTTCAGGTTGGTTACTGCTCTCAGGGCTTCAGCTGCTAAAAGAACTCCCATTACATATTCACTGAGGATTGCAAACCTTGATATATAGTCCTGCAATGCACTCATTTTCTAATGCCCACCATTATTCCAGAATATTTTATTGATTAATACTCGTTCTTGCCACACAGTTCCATGTGTTTCTGATTAACTGTCTCCTGATTAATTTGATATAAGCTTGCTTCCCTCTTTTTTTAACATTACTAATTAGTGCGCAAAGCAAAACCTTGTGCTCCCCCAATTCTCTTTCCCAGCTATGATATACACTCTGCAGCTGGCTCTATCTTGTTAATGCACTTTAGTCAATCATCTATTGAATAGAAGATAAAATTTTTTAACTGTTCTAATTACAAGTTTTTTTTTCCTTTCCAGTGTCTCGTGCACTATTTTTCAGTTATTAACAACAGCTTCCATATATTTTAATATCCTATATTTGTTGTGGGCTGTAGCCATCTTGAGAAAATCTCAGAAACGTCAGCAAATCTGATGCTTTAATAGAAATACCAGGCAAATTTAAATACATGAATTAAGTTTCCAAGTATGGATTAGGTAGCACTGAGGTCCTCAAATTAATTTTTTCAATACCAAAAGCTCCTGCTTAACTGTGTTGTATAATATAGGATGTGTCACAGTAGATGGATGTCTCCCTGCTTGAAATCATTACTCCCTGGTATTTTAACCATGGACTATCTCAGAATTACTCCAGCCTGAGCAGCTCGGTGATTATCACCTCTCTAAATTTCACTGGTTCCAGAGCAACCCAAGTATTTCTCAGAATGTGCTCAAAACTCACCTACAAATGTAGAAAATTAAGTCTCTTACAAAATATAGCTATAACTTCTGTTTGTTCTGGAATTACTAGAGGGAGAGAGCTGTCACTCATCTTTCTGAAGTGGTAACTTAGTTATTATCAGCCTTTCCTATGAAATGCCACAGTAATTTCCAAATCCTTCTGCACTTGTATTTCCAAAACACACATTTTCCAAACTGGGAGTGAGAAAACAAAGTAAAAGCACCCTATGGGAGAGGGAGATGAGAAAGACAATCTGCTTCTCTGCACTATTTCTGCTTGTCATCCTGATGCTATTCAACACAACTGGAGAATTAAGCCGATGAGTTTTGAACAATCAGTGACTAAAAAAGTAAAGACTAAAGAGTCAATCGATCTAACAATCTATCCTTGCCCTGTAAACCTTGACTTGTTATCTGCAAAACTTCAGCAAATAAGCAGACTGCAACCCCAGCATAATTTAAAGCCGTTGAGATCAGGGCTTGCGTCTTACTGGCAAAATATGTGGATTTTAACTTAGTTTAATTCATGCTGAATGAAATTCCTGTCTGCTGAGGATTTGTTCCAGTGGCCATTATCTAAAAATTAATAACTTTACTGCCTGTTTTAAAAGAAAATAATTCTGCTTTGAAATACACGTCTCAGGGGAGGCTGCTGGGGTCTCATTTTCAAAAACACATAGCCATGCACCAAGTGACCATGCTCAGGAGAGAGGTGACATTTCAACACAGTATGCCAGACAGTCTTTTTTTTTTTGGGAACATGGTGGAAATATAGTGTGCCATATCCCTCCCAGAAAGTGTTATCTTACTGAAAAAACCCAAAGAAACAAATGTTAGTTTCTGATCAACAATATGAATGAAGTCTACTGGAAAAAAAGAAAGCATGACAGTTTTTTTGCATCCAGCCCTTAAACTGCATCAGGAATTATTCTATTTGCATTAAAACTGGGGGTACCATAATATTCAATACACCTTATATAGAAGATCATGGGGTTTCACTCTTAGGCTATCAGCACATTATTTGACCACTGCCCAGGTACTGGCTGGGGGTATGCTTATTCAGCAGGATATAGAAGACAACTGGACATGACAGGTGACACACACAGACAGCACCACAAAAGACATCTGGGTCTCCCTGTCAGCTAGGGTCTGCTGCCCTGGCTGTGTCTCCCCACAACTTGCTGTGCTCACCAACCTCCTCCCTGGTGTAGTTGAGTGAGGAGCAGAAAAGACCTTGACACTGTGCAAGCACTGCTCAGCAATAACAAAAACATCCCTGTGCTATCAGTGCTGTTCCAAGCAAAAAATCCAAAGCATAGCCCCCTTTTCAGCTGCTGTGAAGAAAATTAACTTTATCCCAGCCAAGATCAACATACAGTATCAGAAAATTCCTACTTGAGTACAGGTGTAGCAAATCTGGGATCAAAGGCAAAGGAATAAATAAGAGCACTTCATGAGAGCAAATTTTTTGCTCACGGGAGAGAAAGGGACAGATTCAAGTGTGGGAGGAAAGTGTTAAGGATCCAGAAAGGGGATACTGAGGCAGACAGTGATATTATGATTTGCTAAATGTTGAGGATAACTGATCTGCTTAATGTCTCAGCCCAAGCAGGACAAAAAATAAAAACCCAATCACACCACACAAGTTTATCCTTCATTAGAGAGGATAGTGCAGGGGAGAAGCAGAGGTGACAGGCTAAACACCCAGATACCATCAGACTTGTAGGTGCCCCATGTCTGTTGACATCATCATCCTTAAATTGCACAAAAGCAAGTGGCAAAGAGGCATCCTGGTCCTATAATGAGCTCATCACCTTCAGGAGGATACTCAAACACTCCCTGGTCATGTGCTATCAGCCTATCAGCAGCACCCTGCAGCTAGTTTGAGCAGTATGAATTGAATTAACCTTGTGTAAGCATGAAATAAATAAGGCATGAATTAAATCTATGATAGGATTTAATTTAGCCATCATGAGCAGATAGGTGGTTGTTGACTTAGTCTTTCACAACTATGACTGACACCAATTTCATAAACACCACTGGAACAATATCAAAACTTTCATATAATAGAAAGGTAAAACCTTTCTGATGTAAGTGAAGAAAAACACTGTGTATATTTTGATAAAATAGAAATCTAAGTAATTGAATTGTGTCCTGTACAATGAAACATCTTCACAGTCCTGAAACTTTTTCAAGGATAGTGAATGAAAAATATTGAATTCCATAGATATTGTGTTCAAATTTCTTTCTCCTACTTTTGAAATGTTCCTTACAAGATATGCACCCTTTCATAACAACAGAAACTCTAATTCCATTGTTGCAGAAAACTTTATAGTCCACTGACATCAGAACACAGTTGTTGAGAGTTATCTCTGAAACCATTAGATGGTGTGATAACAGATGGTCCCACAAGTGAAATTTCAAATTACAGAAAACAAACAAAACAAAACCCCAATGCACACAGAAATTATTTGCTGGAATATCCCTCAAATAATTTTGTGTGAACATACTGTTATAATTTCCTAAAGATAAAAGATGCATTTTTCAACTTCATTTATTTTGTTTGCTTTAATTTTAGAAATTTTAATCACTAACTCTCTTCTGAAAAAGTAATCCTAATGGTTAGATTAAGCCTCTTATATACTGCATAACTATTTTAGCAACAGTGTTTAGGACCTTTTCATTATTCCGATTATTTTTTTTAATTCTATGCATATTTTAACTAATTTTTGGAGTTTCTATGCCGTAGTCTGCTGGCTCAAGAAGTAAACCCCATGTGGAAGTTAATTAAATCAGAGAGCCAAAATCCTCAGAGAGGACTGGGTTCTGCTCATATTATGTTGGTGGTCTTTTGCTAGTGAACCTTTACTTACAGAGTTATTCCGAACAGATTTTATGAATATTGATAGCAACTAGCATTTTTCTGCTTCAATGTGTTAGCTTAAAATTGGTTTTTGTATGTACCACCACATTCATTTTATTACCCATTGGAGAATATAAAAGGAGTAAATTAAGATATACATACTTAAAGTGAGCGTAATTTAAATAAATTTGGCTCTAAAGATTTTGCAGTACAATTGTGTAAGTTTTTGCTCAGATGATTTAAAATATGCAATTTTTGTTGTAAGTGTACATTGGATATTGCATTTATCTTTCTAAATGTAATACAAATCAGGAAAATAGAGGCTAGCAGTTGTAGTTCAACAATACATATGTTCAAATTTTCTTTAGCATAGCCTTTTACTGCAAGGAGAAACAATTCACTGAGTGTATAAAAATGTTTACATTAGTAAAATACCATTGTTGTTGTTGCCACAGTGACATAGCACAAAATGTGCAAAGCCTTAGGAGAGGTATTTCCAAATACATTTATGTGTTCACTCAACCTTCTATTACATTTTTGATGGATTAAAACCATATACACTCAACATCAAAAGGATGACATCTGTATATTCATCTGGGTTTTTTTCCAAAATAGGAGCTAATAAGAAAAAGAACCTAGTTGGGAATAAGTTTGTGCTATATTGCAGTTTTAAATCATATTACAGACACAGTATGTAGAATATGCAATGTATGTACAATAAAGAGAAAGCTATCCCCAGAAATTATAATCTAAAAATCACTCTCGACATGTGAAATTTGTCCCATGAAAGATCTCACAATAGGACTGAATTTAGCCCTTGCCTTGCCCAAAAAGTCACAATGATATTCTTTAAGTCTTCCTTTACTGAGCTTAAATCTGCCGATTGGGTGAGGGGGAGGTTGCTAGTGAAATTTGCTTAAATTTGCTTTTACTTGATACACCTGAAAGGAGCCTTGGCGGATGTGGCTCTTTATGATATGCTGGAAAGAGAATTCTGGGATTATGCAAGGTTTGTTCGGTAATGCTTGAAGGAGAAAGTTAGATGGGGAAAGGGAAGGGTATGAGGGGGAGGAAGCCTGGTAGAATAGAGGTAATAAAAGGCAATCTGTCTTGCCTTCTTATAAAATGCCTTTCCTAATTGGCTGAGGCTTTCTGTTGTCTGCACATTTGCTTATTTGAGGCCCGAGAGCAGGTACTGGAGTCAGGCCATGGGTCAGAGCCCATGTGTCCATGGTGCAGCACCTGGAGAGAGCAGAATGTCTATGTAGTGTGGGGGTGCCTGTGTGCAGGTACTTCAGCAGCCAGCATCAGACCAGACTAGCCAGAGAGTAGAAAAACTTTGGGATCCAGGTACCAGAGAGGTCAAAGGTCTCTGAAGGACCAAAGAATGTGAGGGTTGGCTTCAGAAGGAGCGACTGGAGAAGCCAGGACTCTGCCAGTCAGCTCTGGGTGTGTCCATAGCTCTGTACCACCTACTGGAAAGGGCCAATTGCGTGTTATTATATGAGACAGCTGGGGAGACCTGCTGAATCCAGGGGCCAAAAGCCTAAGGCCAGCTACTGGATGAGACCATATCATCTATACTTCTCTATTTTCCATGTCTGATTTTTATCTTGATCAGCTAGAGCAGGATGAAGATTTTCCCGCTTGTATTTTGTCTGAGTTTCTCTGTGTGCTGCACCCGTGCATTGTGTGTCTGTCTGTCTGTCTGTATGTGTGTGCTCCTCCTGGGAGCACGTGCTCACCCCCACTGCCAGCTGGACTTGGGGCAGTGCCACTGCAGCAGGCTGACCTCGGATGAACCACCTGATTTGGCAAACCCCAGCAGCTCCCACTCACAGGACTACCACACTTTCCCCCTTCATGCATTTAAAGATCAGACTTGTAGGACTTACTTAACATTTATTTGGAGAAAAAAGGAAAACATTTTGAAGAGCCAGAAGTGGATGCTAGGGGACAAACAACTCTTATTTGGACAGCTCAGGACAAAGCCTAGACACAAAGGACATTGCAACATAAAATGAAAAAAAATGCACTGAGAATTTAGAAGTAGCAGCATTGAAGAAGAAAAAGTAAGAGAGAGGTAGGTTTTACTAATCAGTAAAATTTAAATACTGGAGTAGGATAGCCTTAATTACAAAGAGAAGATGATAAGCTAAGGATAAAACTACAATTGAAGACCTGTGAAATGGCTGTGATGTGGCAGTGAGCTGAAATGGAGCAAGGCATGACTATAAAGTGAGATATTGTTAGAAAATTGATCTTTTTATGGAACAGCACTAATAATCTAAAGAAAAAACTTCTGAGAGTATTAGTCTGTACATCTGAATTTCTAAGTAATGAAACAAAAGCATCATCTAAAACAGTGGAGTTTCTTTTCTAACTCTTAAATCAATAAGCAAACTATTCATGATCCCTCCAGGGGGAAAAAATAGGAAAAAACAAACAAAGAAACAAAAAACCCTAAAGTAATGAAAATTTTTCCAAAAATATCTGTTGAAATAGTAACTTATTTCAATATCAAAAGAATCCATTCCTTCAAATACCAGTAAATTAATGTATCAGAATTGCTAAAGAGTATTCATACTCTACAATTTGCATCTGAATTCTACAAACTCACAGTTAAAATCTGCCAATTAGAATGAGTAAACCATTTATCAATAAGCTGGACTACAAAACAATTAAAGAGAAGAACCTGGAAAATCAGAAGCTGTTTCTAAGGAGATGTTAAAGACTTTTCTTTATTTCAGTAAAATAACAGGGCCTAAGAAAATGTTATATTTAATGACCAAGGTATTTTCATATTAGTCAATTTTTTTGGATTTCACATTCTGGCAATATGAAAAGATGAAAAGGCTTCTGGAACTTTCAAAGATGTGTAATAAATTGTTGTGAAAAATGGAGAAAGTTTTTGTTGAGGTTGTACCTGGCAGAGTTGTGCTAGCAGGGTGTTTTGCATAGTCCACAAATTCCTACAATATTGTTGGTGTCTGTTAATCATCCATCTATAAAGGGACAGCAATTACCAGTGATAGATGATGACTGACAATATCTCACCACATCCCAAAGGAAAGATGCAGCAGCAAGAAACAGCCTGTAATATATTATTCTTATGCTGGAAAATATGGGACCAATTATTGTTCCTTTGACAGATACTGCACCCAGCCTTTTTATATGGGGCACCTTGGTATGAGACAGGACAGCCACGAGCTTTGCTGATGTAATGCCAATAATTGCACACTAATAGGCTTCCTTGCAAATCGTGTTCCTTGCAACTCAGTGCTGCCTTTCTTTTTAAGAAAAAAAGATTAGTACAGGTAGATGTATAACAAATTTTACAATAAAACTGGGACAGTAATGTAGCTAAGATACCAAGCTCCATCTAATCCCTATTTTCCTAAGGTCAGGAAGTCTTTAGGTTGCACATAAACATATGCAATGTAACTGATATTTTCAAATTGTATAGAGGTGATTGCTAAAAGAAGAACTGTGTCTCACTTTTATATTTACAAATATATATTCTTTCCTAAAATTCAAAGTGAAGCAGTTCACCAAGTAAATAAAACAACAACAAAAAAGCCCCATAGAGTACTAGTCATGATTCTGCAGTCCCTGAAAATACTACATGCAGAGAATCTCCAATTTTTGTCTTTAAAATGGAGGGAGAACAAATGAAATTATATAGGTAGAAAAATTATTTTGGAGTTCATACAACTTTTAAATTTTAATAGGAGTTCTCTTTTCCTATTTGCAGCACTCAGCATAATGCAAAAATACTTCTGTCTTATTATTTTTTCAGTATGGCATCTTCAGAGCAGTAGTAACAATTCACACAGAGAAAATTTTTACACACAAACTGAGAAATTGAAACAGTACTCAACAGAGGGCTAAATTTAATAAAATTTCTCTCCTCATACCAAAGATTAGTGCATAAGTTATCCAATTCAAAGAAAATCACTGTACAAGTGAAAGTTCATATACAGTCTGTGTCCTACTGCGATGGCAGGATAAAATGTCCACAAAAAAAGTTAATATAAGGAAATATTTTTCAGAATAGCACTACATTTCACTGTAAATGTCAAGTAGTGCAATTCCAAAAAATGTCACCGCAATAATTACATGGAAATGGTTCCAGCTAGTGCATACTATGTGGTCACAGTCAGTGTATCAATCAAGGAAAGGTAATATTATCACTAGTTGCTCGAAGAGCATGTAACTATCTTCTAAAGTAACAGCTCTTCCAAAGAAATTTATGCAGTTATAAAATAGCCAAATATTAAAATTTAATTTATAGAACCTGGAGTAAAATGCAATTTCTTTTATATTAACTTCGAAATTAAAAAAATGCATGGGTACTTGGGAACTCAAGGCTATAAGACTTCTGGGTCAGTGACTTGAGCTCTTGTTATTGAAGGCAGACATAGTGTATAAGCTTTCTTGTACATTTCCTAATCTTCATCTTAGAAGGATTTTGAATTTTTTTGTCCTTCACTGCTCTGAATAAAATGTTGTTCCAATACTTGATGCTTGTCATGGTTTGAAATTACTAATTAGCAACATAAATTTATTCATGCTCACATTATATTTTTCCTTCTTTTGACAACTTTATCCTTTAGCTTTAATAGGTCTCCTCTTGCCTGGTTTTTCAGTGTTTAAACAAAGACTATTGATATTCTCTCTTCTCTTCCTTCTACTTAAGTAAGCCAAAGTATTTTTTTTATTATTTCAATAGGACAAGTTCTACATTTTTATTTTTATTTTCCTTTTAGCTGTCCTTCCCTATATCTGCTGGCAGATTTTTTTCAGTGCAATATCCCAACAAGATTTCATCTCAGTCCTGTGCATAAACGTTCTCAGCTCTGCTAAAATAATTCATGTGTTAAAATCTTGGATTTCATTTACTTTTCCCATTCAGCTGTCATATTTTGGAGAGGTTCATAGGCATCCTATGGTAAGTAATACAACCAAGTTTTAATGGGCTGCATGCAGCTCACCAGATGAAAACTTGTCAGCACACTGGATAATCATTTTTTCCACTTTATGAGGTTATCTAAGATTCTCTGTGTCACTGTCCAACTCCTTTATACCAACTGTACCTTCCCTTGATTTCTGATCCATCAGAATTCTGGGTTAACATACAGTTATTTTCAAACTGTTGTCACTAATATTAAGGCAGAGACAATAAAAACCAGTCAAGCAAAATCTTTTTAAAGTCAGGTGCAACTTCATAAAATATTTGAGTACATGCTGAAATGCTTTTCTATTTCCCTGGCTTGTCAGGCTGTACCACAAAAGAATTATTGCCTCTCTGAACCAATAAAGAAGTTCCTAAAATGGATTAGTACAAGTAAAAGCTTTTTTTAAAAATCTGACTTATCAGAGGTTACTATAGTAGAAATATTTCTATTAAAAACAAAAAAGTGAGAGAGAAAGGAAAAAAGGAAGGGAGGAGTATGAAGACCAACAAAATAAGGAAGTATATACATTTTTGATGTGATATGGGCTGATGAAGCTGCAGAAATTTTAAATATAAAAGTAGAAAAGCAGAGACTGATATATCCATAGTCAAAACCAAAGATATTGGAATATTATGTTGAAAATACATGCAGTCAATCCAAGAAATAGAACTTGAGCTTTGGTGGAGTAATTCTGTATTTCACTGAGAAGAATAAATGGACAATTTCAAATTTTAAAGGAAGTGATCCCAGGAACAACTTTATCAGTACTGCTTGCAGCTGAATGAAATGTAACAATCCAGGCAGGATTTAAATCTGGGCCAAGGACTAAACTGAACGTTGTAAGAGTTAGTCAAAACCTCAGCTTAGCCATAGTGCCATTTGGAAAACAATTTTATTCTCCAAAACCTCTCTGCAGTGCAGGGGAGCAGTAGCACCTTGCAGTAAGATCTACAGGACAGCAATGCAGTGACAGGCAGTTGATAAAACACACTCAGTATAATGACTGGCCTTTGGAGAGAAGAGAAAAGAACTTTCCAAGGTTAAATATAGTCCTTCTATCCAAGTCTAAAACTGATTTGAAAGCAAGATTTTCAAACTCTATTCTCTAAGTATCTGATAAAAACTCATTATTTGCCTTTGAAATACAACATGATAGATAATAAAACTGTGGATTTTGGTTGTTTTTTTTTTTTTTTTAAATACTAGATATCCTTTTAAAAAAGTTTAAGGCAGGCTTATGAAAGGAGTTTTTTGCAACAGGTGAGCATGCTCAGTGGAGGAAGTTTGCCATCTAGAGGATCTATAAAGACTAAGAGATAATCCATTCTAAAGTCTTAGGCACAGGATAAAAATGTATGGAATTTATTTTGGGTTGTTCCAGTAACTCTTTATCAGAGGAAAGGATTGAACATGTAGAAAGTAGAATTGTTTTCTGGTTCTGCTTGCAGATTCTTTTCCCCATTTAAGTATCTGTGCACTTCTATTTTAAAGTGAAACCTTGGGATTTGAAGACATTTTTGTTATCATTTCTTTCAAGAATGAGGGGTGATAATTCAACCAGTTGATTGGGTGATTGAGACCATCATGGTGTTATGCCCCATCTCTGAGGCAAAGTAACTGAGGTTCTAGATAAGACATCCCTTGGGGTAGATTAGAGAGAGGGTTTTAACACTGTCTGGGGTGTATACATATACAGATATATTATCTATAGAAATATATCCACATAAAAGTATAAAATATGATCTAAGAAAATTTATAAGGAAAGGAAATAAAGACAAAGAAAGCATAAGAGTAGACACTGAAGATGAAAGGTATCAGCAACTGTGGTTCAGCATTGAGAAAAGTAGGTGTCTGTCAGTCAAAGTGATGGTCACAGGCCTTGCTCCATTTGGGGTGGGGGATGCCAACGAAACAAAGAATTCAACAGACTGATCTGCATTTAGGTTCACGTGGGAAAGCTCAGGTACCTCCCCTGGGGAGAGGGTTTTAACACTGTGGATCATGCACAGTCTTCTGATGGAATGCTCCAGAAATGAAGCATCTGGAAATGACTCCGTGGTCGTTGAAGATGACCACTTGATGATAACTTGAGGTGATAAGTGTATGAGAAGTTGCTTCCTTTCCCACAGTTTGCCATAGTGGAAATTTTTGTCCAGACACATTACCCAAGATGTGCTAAGCAGATCTTGCCTCTGCCAGGCCTGCAGTCAGCACCTCCCTGTCATGAATTCCTCCCTTCTGTGCTTATCCCAGGCCCATTGTGGTGACTCATCCTATGGCAAGTTCATTCTCTGATCTTGACAGTGTTTGAGACAAGTGACTGTGCTCTTCAAGTCCTTACATATGCAGTTATATAAAATCATAGAATCCCAGAGCGGTCGTGGGGTCCAACCTCCTTTCTCAAGCGGGATCATCCCATGGCACAGGATTGCATCCAGATAGTCCTTGAATATCTTCAGTAATAGCTACTCTACAACTTCCCTGGACAATGTGTTCCAGTTCATGTTCACCTAGTAAAGTTCTTCCTCATGTTCAGGTGGAATTTCCTGTGCATCAATTTCTGCCTGTCATCTCTTGTTTTATTGGTTGGCACCACCAAGAAGAGCATGGATCTTGGCACCCTCCCTTCAAATACTTGTTTATATTCATAAGGTTAAACAGGCACACATCCCTCAGCCTCTCCTCATAAGGGAGTAGCTCCAGTCCTCTAATTGTATCCACTGCCCACTGCAGGACTCACTCCAGGAGCTCCTTGCCTCTCCTGTACTGCAGAGCCCAGACCTGGACAAGTCTTGAGTCGTGCAGCAGCACCATGAAAATGGCACACCAGTCCATTAGTAGCTCCACCTTGAAGCTCTGGGTGACTCAGTCTTTCATTTGACACTTTAAATGCCTCTTTTTCCAACTCCATCTTTAGGGTCTTTCACAACTCTTGAGAAGCTTAACTCCCTGTGCAGCAAGGATTTAAGGCCCAGCTCTTACATGGCCAAGCTTTGCAACACCAGTAAAGGCCTCTGAGAAAACTGTGAGGAAGGTAAATGTACAGTCAGAGTTAGAAATTATAAGATGGGGGTCATTAGTACATAAATTAGTACAGGTCCCTAAAGGAAGAAAATAAAGAGGGTCATCAGGCTAGCTCTGTTATATATATATGAGAATATTATACAGCTAAATTTAACTCCGTATTTTCAAAGGCATACTGTGAAAAATCCAATGTTTTATTAAAATGTGGTCTAAAATGCACAAGGAGGAATTAGGAGTTTAATTAGCTGAAGTGCTAAGCTGGGATGTCTCTAATGATATGCTGAGGCACCATAAAAAATTTCAAGATAAAAATAAAGAAATAGAAGAATTGAGGCATCTGTAGGGTTGTATGACCATGTAAAAGGAAATATTTTGGATTAGAATTTTCCAGGTCATAGGTCACTTTCAGAGATGTAATATTAGTTCCATATCAAGATGGGCTGGCAGAAATGCTTAACCAGCTTCTTGAATGCAGATGGAAGTACTCAAAGTAGACTAAGCTAATGAACAAGTGTTACACCAAGCCATAAAGAGGGACTTTACTAGTACTTCAATGTTGACTCTGCTTGCAGTATTAAGCTTTTAGGATGGGGTTTCCTGATAGTTTAAACCAATCTTAACATGGGTTTGTGCAAATTTACTTCACTAATTTGTGCTAGGAGCTAGGATTTGTGGGAATGTGCAGTTTTCTGGGTCAGGGAGAGAATCTGGCTAAAAACATTGTAGCTGTATCTATGGAGGGGAAGGAGAAGAGACAAAAAGAAATTTGTTTCCTGCTGAATCAATCAATGGAAGGAGGAAGAAGAGGCTGATCATAGAATTATACCCCTGTAATCCATCAAAATATAATCACTGTAAGAAATGTCTATTCATCAATTGTTGATAGTTAATTTGGTTTATATTGTTTTAATAATTTAAACAAATATAAAATGGCTTATCTAATTTGAGAGTTTTTATTTTTCACACTAACATATCACAGAAGATTTCTTTAAATAACTTTTACTACTTTTTTTTCTGTTCTGCACTCTCAGATATGTTTCAAGGGTCATAAACACAAAAGTGTCTGGCAACACTGTTCTTGCCAGCTGGAGTGATACAAATAAATTGCAGAGGATGAGAAGTAAACCAAAAACCAATCAAAATATATTTTGCAATTTTGTTAGGCAAATATGCCTGTTCTGATTACTGCTAGTGCTTAACAATGTTTACCATCAGGGACATAAATCTGCAGATTTATGTTTCCTTACTGTGATTGCATAGTTTCTCAACTTTTTCCTCTATGTTTCCCTATAAAGCTGGGGAGTCTGGGTACCCTATTTCTGGATTTCTGTCCTTGTCTACAGTAAGAACACTTTTATTTAATTATTTATTTATCTATTTATCTATTTATTTATTTGTTTGTCAAAGGTAGCAAGTTGTGTGACTCTCTGTATGTGATTTCTTTTTTTTACTTGCTGTGTGGGTATTTACATGAATGCTTTTTTACCTCCTGTTAATCTGTTTTCCTGTCTGATAAGTCATTTAGTTATTTCCATGATAATTTTGTAATCAGATAGACACATTTTCCTGAGTACTTGCAGCATTAGCAACATCCTGTGTTAGATTTTTAACTCATATATTTTTTCCTCATTTTTTATATTTGTGATTTTCATATAATCATTTCCCTATTTCTGTTTTGTTCTCCTAATCATAAATATTAATGTAGACCATGTATTGACAAAAAGAATGTCAAAAAACTCTATTAAAGGTTTTTACCAATATGAATGTGCATCAGAAAACAAGATTCTTCATCCGGGGTTTTATATGGCATCATTGGGGTCCAGATGCTTTCAGTGTTGTTGTTGCACATTGAAATGCACATAAAGGCAGAGTCACAAGTAACACATTTCTTCTGTACAATGCATGTGACAATACTGCCATTGGGAATGTGCAGGGACTGACTCTTTTCCCCATAAGCCAGTTGGTGCCAGCTGGTGGCCATCATGCCTCACAGTCCCACCAAATATCATGTTCACACACCTTAGTACAACTGAACTTGCTTTGAGCAGAAGATTGGAAAATAAGTGACTCGAAGGTGCCTTCCAATCTAAATTATTCTTTGATTGTGCAATTCAAATTCAAGCAATGTTCTGACAGTCAATGAATAATTAACAGAGATAGTTTTCTAACAGGTATAAAGCTTCCTTCTTACAAAAGTAAACAAATAGATCTACTTTCCCTTGTGTATGTCAAGTAAAAATTCTAGAAACATGTTTTGTTTCCAATCTGTTGTATTCCAGAACAGCACATGTAAAAGGGAAAATACTAGATAGGAGACAAAAAGTTGTTGTAAGACTGTGTAAAATTGGTTTCATCATTAGCTGTTCTGAAGGGAGAACTAGGGTGAATAGAACTGCATACACTTTAGAGAGGTGTTCCAAAATCTGGGAGAAAAACAGCTTGCAGTGAAGACTGTTTCATCATTGAATACACCAAATAAACATTCAGTAGGCTGAGCTATTCAATAAATGTGTTTAATTGACACAAATATCTAGATCCTGATTCAATTATTCTTGTGTTGCATCATTCCCTTGGCACCACATAACAAAACAAAGCTTGAGTACAGTTTTTTTTTCACCAGAAACAGAGCTTCTCCATTTGTTTTTTTTATTATATAGAGACAAGGATATCATAAATCTGTGTAAAATTACATCTCCAAAGAGTTCCGGTATAGTCCTGTTTAAGCATTATTGGGAATGTAAGTCCCATATCAGTGCCCAGGTGTTTTTTTTTGTTTTGTTTTATTAGGCAATACAGGACCATAACAATATCCCCATGATAATCTTATGCATCACAAAATGGGGAAGAATTGTCTTCAGTCAGTTTCTTTCTGGTCTTATTTCTTTTCTACAGCCATTATGACTCTCCTACTCTGGCTTTGTATTTGTTTTTACTGTAATTCTTAGTAGGTCTCTATTGCCTTTATTTGTGCTGGCTTTTGCCAGCTAAATGCAACCTTATATTCTCTAATGGCTATATTGAAAGGACGTAATTCTTCTAATTTATCCAAGCAAAAAATACACAAATCAAAAAAAATATGGCTGATTTACCCATTAAAAATCAATTCATTTCATATCATGGTTAATAAATTTCCAGTTATTTGAACACTTGACTATTCCTTGGTGTACCATGACACGTCGTCAACAGACCATAAATCTCTTTACAAAGGAGAGTAACAAAATTATTGCCCTTTTTAATGGTCCCAACTGGCAGATTTAGTATGTGGTAGCAGAACCTTCCTTTTTGTCTAATTCATGATTATTTAAACACACTATCATGCAAAAGTAGCCTCTAGTTCAAGAATGGCCCATTAGGCTGAGTTGTCTCATAGATACAATGTATTTTGGAAAAAATAACCATATTTTATCACTAAAATGCCAGTAGCTTTCATATAGACTTCAGCAGACTTCATCAGTCTTGCTAGACAATTACACTTTCTTTTGGTTATTTAATTTTTATTTGATTTTTGTAGTTTCAGACCCAGCTGGTTCTTTGCATACTAGTCCAGTTCTTTCTGAATATCTTCAGTCTGAGAAAAGCAAAGACTCTAATTTTATATTGATGGGGTTTTTTTCTATATTCTCAGACTATTTTTCCTGTTATTTACCATCAACAAAGCTTCTACACTAATGCAATACAATATCATCTTCTGTAGCCCACTATGCTCCATGGCCCATCATGTCCTGTGAAGCCAATCCTCAGTAGAACTTTATGTGAAGACTTTATGTGAAGGTGAAATTACATTATCTCTCTCTGTTTCATAAAATAAATTAATAAATAAAAGGTACACAGTTATATCACATTAGAGATAAAATTTCATTCCCTGGCTTTGATGTGTTTCACTGAAGTTCTATGTAGCATCTAAAAACCCACATTTTTGTACTTGAAATAATATATATTTAAAAATATTTTTGCAGCTATATCCAAATATGTAGCAGCTTATATTAGAATTTCTAGATTGCATTGCTTCCCATAGACAGTGACATGACCTTACTACAGTGTTCTCAGTTAACATGCCTTTTGTGATGGACAACATGGTAATTATATCCCAATCTGGGCATAATTTATTCAGAAATTGTCTTGCATATGAGATGAGAACTGTTTTCAGATAAGCTTTAAAAATTTGTCTTGATGCATATACTCAAATTGCAACTTCCATGGTGGTGTCAGAGTCTAAGCACTGATGTTTTACAGAGTGGAGCTTCAGTGCCATGTCATGAACATTGCCAAGAAATGTTCTTAAATAGCAGTGATCCCAATATATCAGTAAAAGATGTTTCAAAAAAACCGTGCTGTGCACAAAATTAAATTAATTTTATCTGTAACTTTCTGTAATACATCTTTTTCTGTGGTGCTTACACTGATGATAAAGACTTCTGTCATCTGGCTTGAATCCATGAAACAAGTATACATCTTTCACATTTTTCTTTATTCATTAATAAGATTGTATCTGGACTGATTTTGATATTTTGTGCTTAAGTAATGATAACCTCTTTTTTAGTCACCAGTCATATTCTCTCTGAATTGAAGTTCTTTCTGGTCTTCAACTATTTGACTAGTGCACATTCCATTCCATTGAATCCACTCTTGGGCTGCAATTCTTTCTTTTCTGACCTTGTGTGAAAATGGAGACAGATCATTAGGCTTTTAATTTACCATACAGTGTCCTGAAAATGTATGTTTAAATGGGTTCTCATCAAGTCTGCTGAGAGTTTTCTCAAAACTGTTCTTTTTTTATCTAGAATATTTTAGAAACTAATCATTGCTGTCCTAATAATCTACTAAACTCTCTGTGAATCAGATAAATCTAAATTTCACTTCCATCTCTGCTAATTGACAGAGAAGTCAAATCCACTTTAGATAAATACCTTTTTTTATCTCTGGGTAAAACTGAATGGAAAAAGTCAAACGAGTCCAAAAAAGCTCACAAAATTTTATTAGCATACTACACACTCAGCATGGAAATTGATATATGCTTTGCCCCTATCTTCTACTAGTAAGAAGAATAAAATAATCAAGAAAAGAGGAAAGAAAGATAAAGTGAATAGGAAATCAGATAGAAGAGAAAAAGGGATCACCAGTCCTGGGTCCAACATCCACACCCGGGAGCAGTTCATGAAATACTGCAGCCCATGGGAAGGACTCACTTTGGAAAAGTTTGTGGAGAGCTGCCTCCTGTGGGAGGGTTCTCACATGGAGCAGGGGACAACAGTCAGGAGCAAGGAGAGGCAGAGACAATGTGTGAAAAACTGACCACAGCCCCCATTTCCTGTGCTGCTGGGGGAAGGAGACAGAGAACTGGAAACAGTCTTACACTGGGAAGAAGGGAAGAGTTGGCAAAGCGATTCCCTAAGATTTGGATGTACTTCTCATTACTCTGCTCTGATATATTTCGTAATAAAATCAATAATTTCTCCAAATCAAGTCTCTTTGACAGTAATTAGTGAGTGATCTCTCCCTGCTCTCACTCAACCCATGAACCTTTCACTACATTTTCTCTCCCCTACTCACTTGAGGATGGGGAGTGATAGTGGCTTTTGTCAACACTTTGTGTCCAAGCAAGAGTAGCCCCCTACAATATGCAATATCACGACTCTATCAGATTGCAGATTATTATTTATTTTACTTCCTGATACTGCCTGTGGGTGTACTGAGTTGATTGTACTCATCTTCAGCGAGAAATCTGTGACATTGTGCATAGTAAATCTCTCTTGGGACATAGAAGATTGGTAAACTAATGTATGTGTTTGTGATGCTTTATCTCAAAGATCAAGGACTGATATGTTTCTAAATATATGTAATTTATCTGCTTCATTTTTTGGTTTTACTATTTTATCTTGACTGAACTGAGCTGATGGGTCCTCCAAATTTAGCTTTGTGTAAGAGTTTTTGCTACCTTGCTGGTGTTTGATTTGGACATATTTACTCTTTCTTTGTACTGTTACTATTTAGGAGGCTTTGTAGAGCATCCATTGTTAGTAAACTGCACTTTACACCTTGAATATATTACTCCATTCCAAACATGCAGTATTTTTCGTTTTTTCTCATCTCCTCTTCTGACTTCTTTTAATGTACGGATGTGCCCTTTAAAGTGCTTACCCATATTCCTGGACTGATGGGCCAAAATCAACCCTCAGATTTTACTGACTTACTGGCATATTTTATGTGAAATTTAAAATTTAATATTTAGTTTCAAGGGTTTACTATTTCTTAATTCTCCTTGTTCTACACTGCTGGAGAAATGTTGTCAACCCTGAGATCACACAAAATTTATTTTGCTTCCTAAAGGTTTCTAATGGCCTGTAAAAGGAGAAAGCAGATCAGTGTCTTGGTGTATACTGATCATGAGCATAATTTAATTTTAATGACATATTTTAATGACATATGGACAACCTGCACACACATAGGGCTCCTTTATCCAGAAAAAACACCTGTACTCACCTTCTTATTTCCCCACTTCAGATTTCTACATTAGACTCTCCAGCCTTTAGATTTCAGTGCATTTTCAAACTCTACTGGACTGCTATAGCTGGCTATACTTTTGGACAGTGCCTACTCAAAATCCCTGCACTTCCCCTACAAAGTTAAAAGCTGCTACTGCTAAGACTGACAATGGAAGCATGAATTGACCTGTAGATTCTTATGGAGAATATAAACTCCAATTTAGAACATCCTCTAGCCTATCTTAAGTCTTAGCCACAATCAGTTCAGTAAAAAAGTGCCTTTGGTGACTTTATTTTACAGTTGCTGACAGCAGCAAGCAAGAATCATAAAACAGGGCACCCCAACACCTTCCACAGGATGTCTCTAAACATCCTAGTGTCCCAGTCTATTGAAAGGGCAAATGCCTTTAAATGACAGCTTGCAAACCAATTTTTTATTTTATTCTATTCTTTTTATATATGGTTTTCTATTGAAGCACTTTATTTGTCTCATGTAACTTTCCTTATTGGCATTAAGTGAACAATTTTGCATATACTGATTGCTTACACAGACCATATTTACTATGTTTTTGGTGTTAGTGGCAGTTATCTTCTGTGTGTCAGGCACTTGGCATAGGACTGGGATCCTATGAAAAGTGTCCCTGTGGCTTGTGTACAACTCAGCATTGACAGTTCAACACACTTCACACTTCACCAGGAGCCACTCATCACACAGAACAGCAATCAGAGAACTTTTGAACATTTATTTCACAGTACTGCCCAAAGCCCAAGGCAAGAAAATAAGAATCAAATTGATGGGACATTCCTATTGACATAGGCCAATTTTTTTGCCAAATGTATCTGTTCCTCTAAAACAGAATATTTTCAGATCAGGTGCTTTTAACAGAAAGGTGTTGCAGTGGAAGACTTTCAACCACTTCTACTTCACAACTTTTAGATAGTTAATGAAAAGCTGGTCAAGCTATCATCTCTTTTGGACAGATGGCAGCCTCAGAGGTTGTTCTGGGACTTGTGAAGGGAGTAGACAGTTGATTAGCTATTTTCCTAGCTCCTAGCAGCTGAAAAAGTTTCCAACAGTAAGGGCAGAGATCTGACAGTTTCTCTGACCTCATCCAGTCCTCTGCTCTTCTCTCATGCTCCCTACTGCTTGACATGCTCCTCCTCTAACTTTGTAAATTAATGACTTGCAGAGTTCAAAATCTTTTCTCCTGCTATAACAGCTGTTCCAAGAGGACTTTGCTGTTTGTGCACCCTCACTCAATCATTTCCTGAGCAAAACTGTTTACATCTGGATGAACAACTTTAAAAATAAAAAATAGAAAAAGCCCTGACTAATATTGTTAGATCATTAATTGGGACCATCTGGTGTCATCATGCTGTTATGTGCTAGTCCAGCATTTATACAGGTCAAGGCCAAAAATACCAAAAGATTTCCAAGTTTTGGTAGCTAAAAAACTGAAACTGTCTTGCTTCAACTTGGTTGGATTTTTCTATCTGTTGGGTTTTTTGTTTGTTGGTTGGTTCTACAGCTTGTCTGCAATTTTTGGAAGGGCTATAGAGCAGTGACTGGAACATAGTATTTTGTTCTGTTACTGATATGCATTTTTCCATGATGACCTCTTAATTTCTCTGTTGAGTAGATGAGAGGCAATGGCTTACATATTATCTTTTTTTTGAGTCTCTGTTTCTGGAATAAGTAGCATTTTTTTAAGGATAGTCATGTTCACTAAAGAATTAAGTTTTAGGTGTCTCCAAGATGCATCTCTATTTCCTTTTGACTGTTAGCCCAGAAAAATGGAATTTAATTTCTAAATTCCTAGCCTAAGGGTTAATTTAGTTGTGCAAAAACATTGGCACTTACAGGAATCATTGAAATAGATTTTTTTTTTTTTAATGATAGCATTCGTATTTCATGTAAAGGCTACGATTTTTAACTGAAAACTTGGATTAGGCAGGCCAAACATATTGAAAGTGTTATGGCCATGCTCTAGATTTTGGCGTGGGATCATAAATGTGGATTTGTGATCAAGGGCTTTTTCTAAGAACTGTTCTCAGAAGATAAATTGATAGATTTGTGGCACTTAGGAAAAGGGGAAAGACATCTCTCAGTTGAATATATTTTTACTTTAACACATCACATGCTAGAACTAGATCAAAAATTTGATATCGTGCACAGGAGGATACAGAGAAGTATCTTGTACCCCTGTAATGAAAGCAAAAATTATAAAACTGCTTTTCAATGTAACACCAGCCTCCACGCCAATGTTATTTAGACTGAGGACACACATGTGCCATTGATGCCTAGAGAGGCTGACCTGGAACAGAGGCCAGACAGAGTTAAAAGAATAAAGTAGGAATTTATTAAAAGGCCTTCAAAGGGTATACTTTGGGCAGTACAAGAGCCTGGCTGGGGCTCTGCCCAAGAAGGACCCAAGATGGACACAAGATGGATGACCAGTCATGAGTTTTTGCACTTTTATAAGTAGTCTATTTACATACTGGGGTTAATATTTTTGGTCCATTTACATATTGGAGTAAATTGTCCAAGTACAGCTTCAGATTATGAAGTCCCATCCTCCCCATTTGCTCTCTTCAATTTGCCATTATTTATGCTTTTTAGGCCTCAGGCTGTCCTTGGTTCTCAAGCTGGAAAAGGATTGTTTTGTCTAACTATCCTGTGAAGAGAACTTAGTAACACTTAATATGAAGCTCAGAGTCCCACACCAAGGCAGCACAGAATCTGAGAAATACAAAAACTAAATCTTAAGGCATCACCATCAATGGTGATCTGATCATCTTAAAAAACTTTCCTGGAAGGCAATAGTCTTCTCAAAATTACTATTTCACAAGAAAGAAGTTACCACAAAATGAGTGAAATGTATTCCCTTTCCAGTATACAACATTAAAATATATAGGAAAGAAGTTAAAAAAAACCAAGCTTTAAAAACTATCTAATCATATCAGCCCTCTTATTTCTAGGCAAGCTGTGAACTCAGGTTTTAGTGTGCTATCCAGTCAGCTGAAAAGCTTCAATTACTCTATTTCTTTACATAGTGTGGTTCATGTTTACAAATAATCTCTTTTGTTTTGGTTTGTTTTTCATTCCATTTCAGCACTATATTCAATACATTAGTAATATGCTCCTTCCTTTTCTCTAAACTTCTAAAAATCTCTCATAGTATTAATTGATGCTCCTGACAATTTTTTCCTGTAGCTTTTATTTCACCATGAAGAAGCATATGTAATAGGAAAATGCTACTGATATTAGTTGCAGAAGTGGCTGGTTATTCTTAGTAACTTTTCCATTGTGGTCTGTTATGATCTTTTTGATTGGCAAGCAGATTCAAAATGAGTGTATGGTTAACAGGAGAAAAAAACCCTGCATCAATTAACACAAGTTAGCATCCCCAGTGGAAGTTTGGAAAAATACAGGTGTGAATGAGAAGGAACACTGCAAACTGATTCCCCAAACTTAATTTCAATTTGTACTGGTGGAATTAAAGCCTTACATAGCCTAGAAAATTGCACCAAGATCAGTTGCTGCATAGAATTGGTATTTGATTTTGTAGCAGATAAACAAGAAATAGCTGTCATTTTCTAAACTAAGGATGCACTGATCTATGTCTCACCTGTACAAAGCACTGCATGGTCTCTTGCTTTTACATATTTTTCTGAATTCTGGGATCATACCACAGAGGAAAGAAGCATGAAATTAATTATCAGATGAATCCAAATCATTTTCTCCAGCAAATTAGTTTGTCCAGAGGGACATCCTGATAGGTTTTCTGATATCTTTCTCTGTACAGCTCTCTATTTTCCCCCCATAACTCTCAGTGTAAATGGTCTACAATATAGTTTCCTCTATTTATTCTAAAAAAGTAACATTAACAAAAACCACTGTAAGGGTCAGAGATATATTTACTGGTGCCACTACCACACGTTGTTCAAGGAACGATTTTGTGCTAATCTCCACTTCCCAGGATTACTACTCTCCTCCTGACACTGGATGTCAAAAGAAACAGGCGTAACTAAGAGTCTGTCACATGAAGAAAGGAGGAAGAAGTTTCACTATCTTTTCCAAATGTGGTTTAGGGAAAGAAACCACCAGTGTTCAGAACTTGGAACGTAGAAGGAGAAAAAGGAAAACAGATACTTGAATAGCAGAAGATGGGAAGACTCAGCCCAAGCCAAACAATGAGGGGGTATTTCAATATGTGGAACTGATCTCCTTGGCTGTTAGATTGATGAAATGGATGGATAATAAACATGATCTGGGATACTGCAATGGCTGGAATGAAGGTCCGAGCAAGGCACACTAGGAGAAGCCTTGCATTTATCTCCCTCTACAGATACCACAGAGTCACAGTAATTTAAATGCTGGATGGACAGTGGAAGCAATGAAGCAACAAACTATGCACTCATCAGAGGCTATAATTTGTCAAATAAGAACAAAAGTGAGAGTTTCTCTTTCTGTAAATTCCATGATACTTCTTTCTCATTTTAGTCAATTCAAGTAGGTATTAGTTGTTACTGAACCCATCTGTTCACCATTAAATAAAGTACCATGCAACATTATTTTAACAGTTTTAAAAGCTTGTATATATTTATTCATTAGTATTGATATGTGGATACTTTACATGTTCACTAAGACCTGTCTAAAAAATGCATCAGCCTTTTTTCTGATCTCAGATTCTGGTCTTTCAGGATTGATGTCATTTGCATAGAATTCAGATTTGCTTAGATTCTTGCTATTAGTAATGCAGACTCCACTCAAATTCTCATCTCTATTTTCTAAGCTATTCACCAGTTTCTGCATTGTTTATTTTCCGTACAAGAAGAATTCTTACAGAAAATATGGAGGCAGTTAGTTGCACAAGTTGTTTTAATACTGGATAAGAAAATAATGAAGACCAGTAGAACATAATGAAAATCAGAGTCCATCTCTTGAATATTTTCTACTCATATAACCATCTTATCCGAAAAAAAATTAATCAAATTTGAAAAATAAAATAAGAGACAGGATGATCAAATATACAGCTTTTGCTCAGAAACAGCTAAGCAGACTATGACTCTTCCACGTTGCAAAGTGTCATGAGAAGCTAGTATGTATAAAACATTGTGTGACATGGAGACACAAAGCAATTAGTGAGCAATCAAATATCACTATGAGGTGACAAGTTCAAAGCAAGAAAAATGAAATGTTTTTTTGCATACTGGGAATTATGCCACAGAAGTCGCTGAAAATTTGAAGATTATCAGCAATTTAAAAGCAATCAGAAAAATTAATAGAAGAAAAATCCAGGAAGCACCCTTTATCTCATAGCTGAATGAAGATGCTGATCTGGGAAATTAAAAATGTCTTTCTTTGAATGCTATGAATATATGGAAATTGGAAAATACCTAAAACATCTGAAAATAGGTACACAGTTAAGACACAATACTAAAAATGTTTGGTTCATTTTATTCTTTCCATCTTGCATTCTCTAGATTGTGCTAAAAAAAAATACTCATCTAAGCCATTTTCTTTAGGCTATTTCTAGAAATGTAGGAAAATATCTGATTTCCTAAAGGACTGAAAGACAGTATGTGCTCCTGTCCTAGGGTGACATTATGATGCTTGTATCCCCATCGGTGTGTGCTATTTATGCTGGATATGTTCTGTGCCTTTCAGACTGGCTCTGAAGAGCAAATGTTTTGTTTGGGTTTTGCTATCAGCTCTCCCCCATGGCTGGCGGGACACCAGCAGGGACGGGGCAGTGCCTGGTGCTGTTTTTGTTTTTTTGCTTTTGCTTTTCGCTTTGGCTTTCGCTTTGGCTTCTGCTTGCTTCTGCTTGCTCTGGCTTCTTCTGTTCCTTAGCTAGTCTAGTTAAACAGTCCAAATTCCTTCCTGGACTGTTTCTCCTTTCCCTTTTGTGGACCTCCTCGAACCTGCTCCNTTTTCGAACCGGTTGGGGGGAGGGGCCGTGTGGGTTTGCTTTCTGGAGAGGCTCCCTTTGGAGATTCTCTCCCAAACTTGCCCTGAACCAGGACAGCTCCTCAACAAGCTGAGCGAAGTGGCTCTGGGTAAGGGATGAATTCCACTGCATCAGCCAGCCCCTCCAAGCTGTGCCAGGCAATGTCTACACCTGGTAGCTCAACCCTGCTCCTCTCCTCGGAGAATCACTCAGCCACTCCACTTTTGTTTCACAGAGCAGTGCAAGGAAATTGCACCTGTGCCATGTACTGGGCACATTTTTTATTGGTTTCTGTTTTGATGAAGAAAAGGATGAGTCAGAGAATTCTGCAACTGGGAAGAGAAATGTTGCTGAAAGGCAGAATTTTGCAAAAAGTGTAATGCTTTGAGGGGGTAAAGTAGAAAGATTGTTTGAGGGACTGCTATCATAGGATAAAGAATATGTTTGACTTTTTAATATTTTGTTGCTTTGTTGAATTACATGGCCCTTATAAAATAATTTCAAACTGATGAAAAATTAAAATCTCTCCAGAAAAAAAAAGCATATTCAATATAGAATTTAAATAGTTTCATTGGAGAACAGAAAAGCCTTTGCTTGCTTTTTTATTATTATCTCTCTATATTTTTCAATTTCCTCTCAATTAAAATTACTAGAGGTATAAAAACTTTTCCACAAACATTTCAGTGAACTAGGTGGCCTTTTATGTCATCAGTTTGTTTCTCATCAATAATTTATGAGGCCTAAGTCTTGCTATGTTCATAGAAAATCTGTTTTAGGCTAATAGTACTTTTCATGAAACAAGTTTAGTTGATTAAATTATGTTTCAGCAGTGAATTATATATAAGAAAGGCCATCCTGTCAACCAATAGATAAAATTACTTAGATAAGAACTGGCTACATGAACATGGGTTTTGGCAGCAAGAAACAGAATGCATTCTCCTTGCAATGAGTTTGCAGACATGTAATTATTACAATGCTTAGGTTCATAGAAAACCTCTAAGGAAATTTTGAGTAGGAAAAAAACAGAAGAGAGAATAATCTGTTCAAAAGAAATTAATGAATTGTAAACGAGAATTTTAACTCCGAATAGTTCAGCTTCTTAGGTGAACCTCAGTCTCTTACTTTGCTATATTGGTCTTCAATTTGCAAGTAAGTATTACATATTCACAAATGAAAAATTACAATGTGAGAATATTGTAAAGAAGAAATTATTGTCACACTTCCTAACTAATATTTGTATTAGCCAGAATAATTAAATGCTTTTGGAAAAAATACAATGGTGAAAAAAAGTATAAATAAAGACTGTGAAGGCTTTAATTATGAAGCCTGCAAGTCAATAATTCCTCAGAGTGGTTTGTGTAATAGCAATTTTCTAGAAAATCAAAGCACTATATTTTTTTCTTGTTTCTAATAGTACTTAGCCCCTTTGAATTCACAATTCAAATTTTATCAATGAGTTAAGTGTTCTAGTAAAATCATGTGCAAAACTTACATGCAAGCAATAGAAATTTTTATACAGTCACAACAAATACTAATTTCCAATGTTGATCATGCAAGGAGTGCAATCAGAGGTTAAAATTATTAACTTGTCAAGTGACATAAAAAAGCCTATCCTACTTTAATAAGTAGGCAGCGCTGGATTTTCCTTATTTTTTGAAAATGTCACATGAAACAATATGCTTTGAAAAAATATAGCAATATTAACTCATAAATTCAATGTTTAAGGAGCATATTTCTCTTGTTTTCTCTCATAATATGAAACAAAATCTGTTCTCTGGTAAAATACAAACTTATGAGAATGAATATTCTGTATCAATCACAACTGATATTTCCTATGAAAAACATAGCAGATATTGCAGAACCTTACGATACAGAGGCCCAGCACTGTCGTAATATTGTTAACTCATTTTACCCAAATTTACCAATGCTTAATATGGTGCAGTAAAGAGAATAATTATAGAATTCTCTTCAATTATATAAGTGTATACTGCTATTTTTCCCACAAGTCTTAGCCACATTTTGTGCATAGAGGAAAGATAAAAGAAGCCAGAATTTTCCAACAAAAAGAGGCACATTCTTAACCCACATGGACAAAAGGGTGCTGTGTTATTATGGAGACATCACAACCCCCCAGAAAACCCCAGAAATGCTAATTCATTGATGCTGGACTCGTAGGAGCTCTTTGGTGCCTGGCACAAAGGAAAAGGCCTCTCCTTTATGGTTTGTGTTTATTATTACTGTATGTTGCACGTGGTGCTCTGTTAAAAACACCCTCAGTCACTGACTTCTACACCAGGACAATGGTCTTTCTGCACTGACATTAACTGCTGTAATTTTTTGGCGCTTCAGAGGAGATTAATTATCTGCGATGGTTCCTAAGGTACCTTCTCTCCTGTCCCTTTGTCCATTTTTGCTTTCCACAGGACAGCAGGGTCCCGTTGAAATTTTTTTATATAAGTGGTTGATAACTAAAATCAGTCCAAAGGCTCATAGTAAAACCAAATTGCCAACTTATTCTTATATGATTCTTGTAGAAAGCAGGGTCAAACCACGGGTTCAAGTGTCTCAAAATAGTTGGAGGATTGTACCTCAAGTGTATTTTCTTTTGTATCCAAGTGCAAATATAATTTTATTTTGTTGTTTCTTATCTTTGCAAAAATACAATAAAAGCTCTTTTACTTGTTGCTACAAGAAGCTGCCTGATTCTGTCTAAATTTTCCAAATGTTGTGCATAAAAGTGAATGGAATATAAAGTGTTCCTGGTACTTCTAATTATAGGCTAATTTGAATGTTGTTGAAGAGAAAAGGAATGTTGAAATAGTGAATGACAAAAGAAAATAAGAAAGGTAGGCATATGACCTTGATTACAATCTATAGTTGTCACTAAACATTACACCAATCCTTAGGAACTGTTGTTTCATATATTATTTGTGACACTCTCAATAAATATTGAATTAGATGTTCTGTGGTGTATTTAAAACAAAATGGGAGTGTATTTAAAGTACCAAGATAAAATAGCACTTATTATGGCTCTAATAAAACCTCTTGTAGCTTTAATGTAATACTTTAGCTCTATAGAATTCCCATGGCTCATGTAGTGTGCAGACTTATATTCATTTTACAGGGGGAGTTGAGTTTGTTCGCTTTTTTGGACTGCATTAGTGTGCCCATTTGTAAACTTTGAGCCTTTCTGAGTTTCTCTTGAGTCTTACCTGTCTTCATATATTTACTGCTTCATTCATGCTCTTAGTTTAATATCTTTTTTTTGGATCAATACTCGATAGAAAATCAGACAAATTCAGTAATGTGCTTTTTATGTAGCTTCAGAAATAATTTCATAGTTAATGTTTTTCCACATGTTGGCCTGCATGTATAGACACCACATGTTTATTCAGGTGTTGTTCCTTTTGTGAGAAGAAATTGACAATGGAAAGATTCCTCTTTAGGTTTTCCCAGAATCCCTACTCTGAGTACTGTACAAGTCTTGTTACAATTTTTTTTTTTTTTGAGAATATATTTAATACAATTTTCATGGATGGAAAATTCTGTTAAATTACTAAAATTACAATTTTTAATCTGTACTTCATCTTGATTATTTGCTTCACACCATGGTTTGTCACCTTATAATCTTTCAAAGTCCTTTAATCTTTGGTACAAATCCTCTCTGTTAGAAGGCTTACCATTGTGCTGTTTCCATGTTCTCTTGCCTGATTTTTGATAAAATCTTTGGTTTATTATTCAGACTTTCATCTCTTTGACATCTTTAACTATGGAAAAATAGGAGTTTTACAAAATAGCTCTCTAAAATCTGGTCCAACAAAGCTATAATTGATCATGTCCAGATTTTGGTCCATTTCAGGAAACTTCTATCTATTGTCCTAAGCTTTGCTCCAATAACACCTATAAAATAATCAGGTTTGGTGTTGCACTTTTTTTTTTCAACTTTTTTTTTTTT